>OY744609.1:9593482-9673482 GCA_963556255.1 Allolobophora icterica | reverse complement strand
CTATCTATGCTAATATAATCGTACCTTAATATGTAAATGTTACTGTAAGTCTGCCAAATTTCTGAGCACTGCACCAGAGCCATGTCAGGAAGACCAGCTCAATCACCAGCACAGTATCAAATCAAGTGAGCAAGAGCCAGGGTTGCGTGGTCAGTTTCAATGGGAGATCAGGATCTGTGAATGAAGGTGGAGGAAATTGCATGACGCTAAGCCTCAAACCTGGATTTGCAATGAAATATGGCTGTAAATTGTCTTGTATCATTGTCTTTGTAACCTTTTTAAGGTTCTGTATACTGAGCCATAAATTATGCATGCAATGCCATGCATACATGAATTTTGCATCTGAGTCTCTTCCATCCATGGTTGCAAATTTCTGTGCTCTGCTGCACAGGGTGATCTGGTTGTCAGGGGCGCCCGCACGCTTAAAAAAATTGGACACACCCTCCCGTCCTCTCCCTTCCTCACACGTCCCCTATCCACCGCTCATAGTCATACACTGAAATTGACTCAGAGTGACTCATAAAAGTACAGTATAACATATGCATGTGATATCATATGATATTATACTTACTGTATGGTAAACCAAAACTACACAGCGAAATTGTCATGTCGTATGCTTATATTTAACCAATCGAGTAATCAGTTGTCAGTGTCAAAAGCAACAGCAATATGACGATGCCCCATGACATCAAAGTCAGGACAAATAAATGTCCATGTGAACGTGCAGTAATGCTAGAGCAGTTAGACTTTCGGATCCCATCGTTGAACGCGTATAACATTTGAGATGTCAGTCATGACTCGTTATCGACATTGTCACTAACTACACTGCAACAATAAAATACCTTACTAGTTGCTCGTAGACAAATAATGTGGCCGCTTGCCCGCTTTGCTACCTTAGATATACAATAAATATACAATAGGAAAATTGAAATAGCTGCCATAGATCGAGTAGTGAGTAGTGACAAGCGTAGCAAAAAAATTCAATTTAGATAACATCTAATACTTTAACATGCCATGTTACCGTTTAACAAAAATATTGATGCGATGCCTATTCCTTGTGTGGATTTGATGTGGTGGCCCGAACTTCCGCCTGCAGGCGCCTGCTGGTTGTTCCACTGGCCCGAACGTCCATGGCCCAGTATGGAGGTTTTGGTGGCCCATCCTTCTGGAATGAGTTGCCTAACAACCTGCCACATGAATTCCTCAGCATCTCTACCTGTATATCACTAGTGCTTGAAGACCATTCTGTTTGTTCGTGGTATCAGTTTTTAAGGATGGGAACACCTCGGGTGAGTCACTCTCGAAGCAGCACTAGATAAATTCGTACTAGACATAGATACTTGCATGACATTCCGTGCTATGTGAAGTATCTTCATACATGCATGCATATAGCCAATTTCACAGTACACCAAAAACCTGTTGCAGTGCAAAACTTGGGATCCATAATCGAGACTGCCTTATAACAAACCGCTTTGTAAAACTTGTCCATGCCGAATAAGTTACTGTTGTATTATATAGTAGAAATTAATGTTTCTCACTGAGAAATTGGGGAGCCATGGCTGCGATGGTGCTATAACCAAATCCATGGTATATCAGAGCATGGTTAATGTACTTGTATGACCTGCATTGTAAGGGGCTTCAAGTGTATTTCCAGTTTGCCCCAGTGAAGGATGACACTGTGTGATGGATGATTTGCTTCTGAATGGTGGCATGTATGGTATGGATGGGTGAATATGTGGAGGTTATATAGTACAGTTCAGAAGGCTGTCAGAAGCATTTGGTGGAAGATGGATGTTGGGAAATTTCTGCAGGGTTGATTGATGGGTAAATCAACAGGCGGCCGTTGTGATGGATGAAGAGTCATATTGGAAAGACGGATTCGATGTGGAGTTGAAGACCTGCTTTGATGAGGTCACAAAGTGGATATAATTGGCTGCAGTATTTAAGCGCATTCTTCTACCATAGTTTTCAATTTTTGGTTATTGTCACGTTTTTTGTTGTAGTAACTTGAAGTTTAACAGTCAGCTGTCGGATATTTTTACCCGACTTTGGGAGTTGGACGTCGATAAATGTAAACCTGACATTGACTACAAGTTAGATCTGCAAGGTCAGTCATTGTTTTGACTTGCATTTGTTTTAAATTGTAATTAGTTATATTCATTGTTTTTTCCTCTGTTCCCTATGAGATATAGTATATCATGGATAAGTTGAGCGATTTAACGCCACTTTTAAGAAATTGTTGAATTTACAATTACAGTTACGATGGAAGAGTAATGTTTACTGCTTTACATGTTTACTGTTTACTGCTTTACTTCTCTACTCTGTATTGCTGTTGCTATTAGTCTCTCAAGTGCACATGTGTTTACGCAAAGAGGAATATGTAATAGGGATGGGGTAGTAGTATTGTTGCATGGTGTCCCATAATGTTGTGCCATGATGTCCTGTAATATTGTGCCATGGTGTCCCGTGGTATTGTGCCATGATGTCCCTCGGTGAAGATCATATTTCTTCATGCACAAACTCACTCTGAGTTTCCTCACCTCAAGGGGGTGCTCTTCAGTTGTCAATTTACAGAGTATTTCTTATCTGAGATCTTCTATAGTGTCACAGTGATGATGCTTTAGGTGTGAGTCGATGATTGCTGCATTGAACAAAATCTGTGTCTTTGCCAAAAATCCCATGTGAGTCTAATAAAAAAGCATTCAAAAGGAGATCATAAAAGACGTGAAATCAGCCTGTGGAGGAACGAGTCATGGAAGATGATAAATTTTTGAGTCTGCGTGATCCATCTTGTGGCAATTTCTGTACAAGTTTGTCCAGTCATTTTCTTTACTCAGCGTAGACTTTGATTTCATAGTTCTTTAATGTATTGGTTTGTATGTATACCGGGGTACATGATTCGAATGAGGCTGTACGTGGGTTGCAAAGGAGAGTACTTATGCCCATGTTCCAGTCTGCTTATTTTATATATAATGTTTCTTATATAGCCGAGATTCAATATGAACTTCTGAACTTTATACATTCTGTTATGAAATTCAGTTGTATTGTATTGTAATTAAGTCAATTTGGATGCTTCAGTTGATCTGATTTTCTTCAGGTTATGTTACGACGACCAAAATGACAGGGAAGGACTGGGCATCAAGGCATCTCTTTACGTGGGTCAAAGAGGACAAGGTCTTTGCTAAGCCTACGTACAAAGGTAGAAAATGCTTCTGATTTTATATTAAGCTGAGTTATACATATTAATTGATCTGATCGTACATATCGTTCTGGGGTCTGACCTGTCGGAATGCCATGTGACCTTTCCTGTGGATCGTGATTCTGAAAATCCTACAGTTTCCATTGACTGACAGTTTAAGGACTTCTCAACAGCATCGTCATCATCAGCATCAGTTCCTGACACCAACCATTTGGCAGTGATGGGTACAGACAAATGATATCCATTGTCCTTGGTCATTTAAGTCCAGTGCTTCACTCAATGTTAGTCCAAGTCTTGTTATGTCCTCATTTATATTATCTATCCAGCCTAGTCATGGTCTACCTCTGTTTCTTTTTCCTTCGAATTTTGCATATAGTGCACTGTTTGGAATTCAATCAACTGGCTTTCTGATAAATACAGATGATAATGATAACATTGTATAATAATAATAAAATGTTCTGGGAGACGAGGCCTCTTTTTCTAGAGGCAACATTACTTCAACACTCCATAATATGTGCATTCCTGAGGAAGCATTCCTACCTGAGGAAGTAATAATAATAGTAAGAATGGTATCTATAACAACAATAATATTCTTCCATAATAGTAAAAATGGTAACTATAACAACAATAATATTCTTCCGTATGGATTGATTTTACGTTCTGCTTCTGTAATTAGCACCATGTAGTAGAAAAATAGAAAAAGTCACCTTGTCACCTTGTGCTGTCAGCTCGTGGAGCTCTAGCGACCGTCCTGGTGAACACACTCCACCATCTCCTATTCGATGACAAGTCTCTCAATTCCGCCAAATTCATGCCAGTTACATCTTGTATCTCATCCATCCATCTCCTCCTTGGGCGACCCAGTCTTCTCCTCCCCTCACCGCACGCCAGCATCATTTCCTTCTCCAGACCATCAGATCGCATAACATGTCCAAAGAACCTTAGCTTCATTCTTGTCGCAGTTTGTTTTAACGACTCTTCATTCTCAACTCCAATCTCCTCTCGTATTGATTCGTTCGTTCTTTTCTCAGTCCAAGATATTCTCAGCATCTTCCTCCATATCCACATTTCACAAGCGTTAACCTTATTTTCCATGTTCTTTGTCATTGTCCACGTCTCGCAACCGTACAGTACCGTAGGAAAGATTAGTGCTCTCACGAGCCTTTTTTTGGTTTCTATGCTCACATGTTTGTCTTTCCATATCTTTTCCAGTCCGGTCATTGCAGCTTTCCCTATAGCAATCCTTCGTTTTATTTCTGGATCACACTTTCCCTCCTTTCCAACCAGTGATCCTAGGAATGTGAAGCTTTCTACCACCTCTATTTCCTCTCCGTCTATCTCAAAACTATCCCAATCTGCTGTTGTCATGACCTTTGTCTTCTTTATGTTGAAGTATAAACCAGCTTTTTCACTTTCTCTCCTGACCCTTCTTATCAGTTCTGCCAAATCCTCTTTTCTTTTTGCCATTAATGTTGTGTCATCCGCGTATCTAAGGTTATTCAGTGTCTTTCCAGCAATTTTTACTCCCTCAATTGCCCCCTCCAGTTCTGCCTTTCTCATTATTCTTTCAGCATATAGATTAAACAGGAATGGAGACAAGATGCATCCCTGCCTCACTCCTTTCTTGATTCTGAAATTGTCAGTGTCTCCGTATTCTGTTCTTATCACCGCTATCTGGTCTTCATATAAACCCTTTAGTAACATTATCAGGTGTTTCGGAATTCCCATTTCAAGCAGGGTTTTCCACATTAAATCATGGTTAATGCAGTCGAATGCCTTGCTATAGTCAATGAAACAGATGTGAACCTCCTGTCCATACTCCCTTTGTCTCTCCATTATCCACCTCATGTTGGCTATATGGTCTCGAGTTCCACGAGATTTCCTAAACCCTGCCTGGTTCACCGGAAGTTCTCTTTCAATTGTGCCTTCCATTCTTTTGTGAATTATTTTCAGTAATATTTTACTAGTGTGTGATATCATTGCTATCGTCCTATAATTTTCACACTCCCTCGCATCTCCTTTCTTGAATATAGGTATAAAGATCGACTTCTTCCAGTCCTCCGGCCATTCTCCAGTTGCCCATATTTGATTGCACAATTTTGTTATTGTTTTTATCATCGCATCATCCCCTGCTTTTATCAGTTCTATAGGTATCCCATCTTGACCGGGTGCCTTATTGTCCTTGAGTTGTCTGATTGCCCATTCTACCTCCGCTTCCATGACCTCCGGTTCCTTTTCATACTCTGTTACGTCAATTTGTTCTTTTTTGACTCGTTTGTCTTCCCTATACAACTCCTCCGTGTATTCTCTCCATCTATGCTTTATCCCTTCTTCATCGCAGATTACATTTCCATCTCCTGCCTTCATTGAGCCCATTCTAGGTGCAAATTTTCCCGTGATTGTCTTTACTTTTGAGAACATTTCCTTGGTTCGTCCCTTCCTTCCCTCGTCTTCCATTTCTCTGCATAATTCGTTTAGATGTATTTCTTTATCTTTCCGTGCTTGTTTTTGGAAGGCACTGTTCAGTGCCCTTACCTTATCCTTTTCTCCTGCCTTCTTTGCAGCCTTCCTATCAACCGCCATGCATATGGCTTCTCTCGATAGCCATGTCGTTGTTGTGATTTTCTTCTTCTTTGGAATGTGCTTATCTGCGACTTCGACTATTGTTTTCTTCATCCTCTCCCATAGGTTGTTCGAATCCTCTTCCTCTTCTATCTCATCTCTCTCTAGTACTTCAAACCGATTCTTTATTTCCATCCTGTATTCCAGTGTGATACCCTTGCAGTCGTATCTGATCAATCGATCTCCTTTCTTTATCTTTTTCAATTTCGTTCTCAGTGTTGCTACCAATAGCTCATGGTCAGTTCCACAGTCCGCTCCTGGCCTTGTTCTCACATCTCTTATTGTGCTTTTCCATCTTTTGTTTATCAGTATGTAGTCAATCTGGTTTCTATGCTTCCCATTCGGTGACGTCCATGTGTACAGTCTTCTCTTAGGCTGTTCGAACCAAGTGTTCATAATTCCTAAGCCATTCCCTTTGCAAAACTCAACAAGTCTTTCTCCTGCTTCATTCTGTTCACCCAGGCCATGACTACCTAATGTGTCTCCATCGCCTCCGGTGCATTGACCCACCTTCGCATTGAAGTCACCTATGATCACTAGTACGTCGCCCTTCGGAGTTCTGTCCACTGTACTTTGCAGGCTGGTGTAAAAACCCTCGTGTTCCTCTTCTAACGATATCGATGTTGGAGCATATACCTGTATAATGGTTATGTTGACCTTTCTTCCTCTGAATCTTACACTCAAAATTCTATCACTCACTGTATCATATCCCATTATCGCATTTGCGCTTGACTTGTCACACATGATTGCAACTCCATTTTTTCCTCTCTCTTTTTGTCCTGACATTATTATCCTGTATCCATTCCAACTGAAATGTCCTTGTCCCTTCCACCTTGTCTCACTTAATCCTAGGATTGCTATGTCTAATTTCTTCATCTCTCCCTGTATCACGTCCATCTTTCCGCTCTGCATACTTCGCACGTTCCATGTGCCCAACTTCATCTTCTGCTTACAGCTCAGGTTGAGTCTTTCCCCTCCGAATCGATCCACCTCTAGACGTCCTTTCGGCTTTAGTCCTGTTGCTTCATTAGATCGAGGGGCCCTTGACTCTCCGTCTTGCTCTTCCCCAGTAGCTTCTAAGTCACGCTCCGGCCTGGGAGTCCCACCATTCGCAACTATCACCGTTTTTGGCTTAGTGTGTTTCATGACGATTTTCTTGGCAAGTTAACAGGGGTGGTTTGCCATTGCCTTCCCCTGGTTTTGCCTGCCGTGCCCGTTCGTTCCCCTTCCTAGGAAGGGTACCAACGGTCCGCACCACGAGAAGGTGGGCACGGAGGACTTTGGTTCACCAGCCCAGGTCGGATCCGAGTCTACGCTCAACAGAGACGTCGGTCAGGTCGCCTCCCCGTTTTACTCTGTACTAGAGTGACTGGTGAACCTTTGCGGACCAAAAAAAAAAAAAAAAAAAAAAAAAAAAAAAAAGAAAAAGTAAAATGATAAATAATGGATTTCGACCGTACTTCTCCAACATATGACAGTTCTTGTCTATGATTTCACTGGAAGCGACAATTAATTTTTAAAGGTTATTATGACATTCGAATTTAATGATGCTAACTGTAATAAATTTAGTAGTACCGGTATTTTGTTTGATACTGAAGCTTTCTTTGCGCTGCTGGACAATTACGAGTCAGACACGACCAAGCCGGAGGAGGTGACTCCTCAGGAAGAGCAAGAAAATTGGCATTTCATCGACCTTGTGATGGAGACGTCCGTTATGAAAGAAGCACACCAGTTTCTCATCAACAATGATAAAGCCCCAGCGAATGCCAGTGAATTTAGAAGAACTCTGTACAACATCTGGTTTAAGATGTACAAACGACTCTACGGAGACCAGTAAGGCTTTTCTATACGTCCAGCAACTGGTATCTGTCTTTATTTCAATGCACACAGATGTGTGGCAGAAAAACAACTGAATAAAAAATAAATAAAAACTAATGCAAATAAATGATTATCATTAGCACAACAGTGCCTGCTCTCTTACCTAAGATAATTCACAGATAGTACCTAACCTAATACCTCTGACTATTTAATCTCTTGATGTTAGGTGTCACTCTACCTACCGTAATCTAAATCTCACTAACTGCATACCATTATTGCCGACTTTCTAATCTTATCACTGACTCTACGTAATCAAATCATAAGGACTTCTACAGTTCTCGTATTTTAAAGTCAAATTTAAACTGGAGTTTAGTTCAGTTGTTAATTCAAGAATTTCTTTTGCCAGTGCTGTGAATTCCTGCGGGTTTGAGCACGTGTTCGTTGGAGAGACGCGAGGTCATGAGGTCACAGGATTTCACAACTGGATCCAGTTCTATCTGCAGGAGAAGAAGGGACGTGTCGACTATCGTGGCTACTTCAGACGAGGAACTGTAGGCAATGAGAATAGCTCATTCATTTACGATAATTTGTGCAGCATGACCATTTCTCCTGCTTTCTGTGTTCTCTCTGTCTAATGAAAGCTTGATGCTACGTGGATCTTGAAAGTTATGCCAATACCGCATTCCTTTTGCAGGGTAATTGTAATTGTAATTAATAACTTCTATTGTGCCAGTGTCTAATGCTCAAGGCATCAACCAATGGCACACCAAAACCAAGCTGTATTCAGGTCAACATACAGAAGATCAGTACATAAGACAGAGAGACAGCCTACGGTGGATAAGCAATTTGAAAGAGGTTAAGCCGAGTGTAAATTCATGTTTACCAGGATTTAAGATTTCTTTTTCTGTTGACCATGCAAAACATAAAAATTTAAATGTTTTTATTCTTCGTTAGTTAACTTACTGTTTTGTTAATCTTTCTTAAAACAAACTAACAATAAAAATTTACAGTTTTGTTATTCGTTGCCAAATTCCATCTTTTGTTATTCCTTGTTCAACAAAGAAGAATGTTTAAAAAATATTTATAATAAACTCACTCAGTAGATGCAACTTAAATGCTTGTTATGCTTACAGACTGAAGAATTTGAGAAATCGCCGAGGATAATGACTTTGCAGTTCATATGGAACAGATCGTCTGCAAAGCCGATCGGGAGTTCGTTCATCGGAACAAGCCCGGAATTCGAGATGGCGTTGTATACCATCATGTTCCTGATGAACGAGGATGATGTTCTTGTTAAGATCAAGAAGTACGACATTGAGCTGGTCTGTCACAAACACGGCCAGGGCATCGGAACTGCCTTTCCAATGTCAAAGTCCGACTGAGCTTTGTGTTCCCCCTATCAGTAGTTGGGGTTGTGTTCAGGTGAATGGCAAACCTTGCTTTGATTTAGTTATAGCATATTGTTTTGATTGTACTGCAGTTTTCTGTGTCGGTTAGGTTCAGATGGACAGTGTCTTGAGTCGTCTGAATTTGTGTGATGAAAGCCATCTTATTTGGTGGTCCTTTTGTGTTCAGTCAGTTGCTGACAGCTGAATTGGTGCTATATAAATGTCTGATTACATTGCTTGGTAATGTAGTCGCTCATTATGTGGCTTCATCAACACAGTCCTCAGCTGAGTGCGATTTGTAGGGGAGACGGGGAAAGTTGGTACTGTTGGGACGCAGTAGCCGATTGGTTAGAGCGCCAGTCTCGTAACATGGAGAGGACACGTTTGAGCCTCCCCTGAGATGGCTAGTGTGTATGAACCTTGAGGAAGTTCTTCACTCACATTGATGCTTGCTCATTAGGTAGTGGCGCTTAATAAATGCGCTGTAATAATAATATTGCCCATTGAAAAGCATTTTGGGAAGACGGATGACAGAAAGTTTCCAACACTCTTTGATACGATTGGAATGCACTTGGGGGAGGGGGAGAGACAGAGACAGGGTAAAGTTCCCAATCAGTGTCTCATGTTACTTCCAATTGGAATGCATTTCCCATTTCGTGAGTCTTTCCATGGTCCTCTTAAATGAAAAGATGGGTTCAGCCATTGCAGGAGGTCACGGTCCATATGGTTAGTGGGTCTGGTGGATGAATTCTTGGTTTAGCTTGGGTGGATTCAGCTGCATTTCACTTTGAATGGATTCAGCTGCATTTACTTTTACCTGAAGTTTTTTTTATGTATGCTGTACTCTTCTTGTTCAACTTGAGCATGTCTGCCATGTTGCATTTCATTTTCTTAAATCTGAGACAATGTCAGGCTGGTCAAATAAGCGCCATATAATGCAGGGTTTTCAGGCTCAGTCTTCGCACCTAATCTAATAACTTCTATGGCGCTACTGCAATAATGCTCAACGCCTCAGTCAATGGTCGCTAATTGTCATGCAAACCAAATTGCAGAGTTTGTCCAGTCAAAAAACAAGGGAATCCGTGATGACATGGAAACAGCCTACAGAGGTTTTAGGGGTCCAGGAAAAGTTGTGTTTTAAGTCATGATCTGAAGATTAGATTAGACTGTGTGGAGTGACTATTTACCGAAGAGTCCAGAGCCAGCAACAGGCTATGCGTGCTTGCCATAAGCTATCCTAGTCAATGGAATGGTCAGCTTTAGAAAGTTAGAAGACCTGATCAAGTAGAAGTCTGAAGGCATGAGGTGGTTACTCTGTAAAGGACTTTGAGTAAGTCCTAAGAGTTGCTTAACCCTATCTGTGAACGTCGTGGGTCTCAGTGTATTTGATATTCTGTAATCCAATGGGGGCTTGTGGGTTCAAATCTGCTGATTGAATTTTGTGTACTTTCACTTCTCACGTGACTTAGGTTCTGATTTACTGACTGTGCATGTATAATAAGTACAATTAATATATAAATGAGTTGGTGTTTGATGTTAAGACGTGGTTTCTCTAGAAATACACAGAATCTGGTGTTCAATCAAATCTTTTCCAAGGATTATGATCTGCAATTTCGTTTTGCCAAACCTGATCTAAAGCATTGTGATTCTGCAATTTCGTTTTGCCATAAAGCCACTGCCTATATTTGCATTATTATTATTATTACTTAGACACATCTGTGGCTCAGGTGTCTGATGCAAGGCATCAACCATGTCTGTTGTGATAATAGCAGTTGCCAAATACTTTTGAGGCAAGCGTTGCCTTGACAACCCTAATAGGTGCATTCTTAGTGGCATTACTACTTCTCTTTGACTGCCTTTCTCTTAAGCCTTTTTGTTACTCTTGACTATTTCGATTTCTATGCACATGTCTTGATTGGAGCTAATTAAATTTCGTACGATTACATTATATTGAACCCCTATGCAAGGATGTAGCTAGACTTAAATTCAAGAGGAGGCAACTCTGGGAGACATCCAGGTATAGTAGGGGTGTGGAGGTATAGCCCACGGAAAATTTTTGAAATCTAAAAAAGCAAGAGGCGTCAACTGCCTCCTCTTGCCTCAATGTGGCAACGCTTTTGCCCCTATGTGATGTTCTTGAAACATGCTACACAAATATTCAGATACATATTGATGTACACATGCAACCTATTGCATGGCTGTATTAGCTTAAAGCTACAGGTTTCACACCATTTTGATTCGTTGTTGAAACTTTCAAGCTGTGAGTTTGACAAGAAATGATTCTTTTTCTAAATCTATTTAAAAGTCTGTATATTTTGTTCACAACTCAATGTATGGGATGTGCAGTGATGTCATTCAAAGTCTGAGTTGAGATGAGGTTACAATGAACGCTGTTGTAGTGAAGGAAACTGCTGGATGCGGTGGTGTAACGGTATGTTTGGTGCCTTGTAACCAAAGGGTCACAGGTTCGAATCTACCTCAAGCCACTGCTTAGCGACCTCGGACAAGTTACTCACCTACATTTGTCCAGCACTCATGTATAGGCTGGTGCCCTGCGCTTGGCTTTCTGTGGCGCTTTAGTAGATTGGAGATTATGATTAGGAAACTGCACTTTCTTTTCCTGTTTGGACTTGTGGTAAAGATCTTATTCTTGACTTGGTATATTTGGAGTAGATCTCTAACTTGATGCAGCAATCATGAGTAAGCTGATGACCTGCTGTTAAGTAGTGCTTTTGAAAATTGGTTTTTACAATGACGAGCTTCTTGTTGAGGTAATACTAGCTTAACTTGAACTTAACTGTGTCAGGCAAACTAACTACTGAAAGATTGACTACATTGCTAACTTATTTTAAGTATTTGGAGTTTTTGAGATGTTCATATTTTTGGGTTTATTACACCCAGGTCAGAATTCTTGTCATTGGAGTTTATGGATTATAACCAAGTTTATTTTAAAGTTAATACTCTATACTTTTAGCAGCTATTAGTTACATGTATAATTTATTTCTTGTTTAGTAGTTCATTTTATAATCAACTTTAATGGACCAAGTTGCGTTAAAGTTATACCGGTACTTAGATATAATTATTCGTCAGGCTGTTAGTTACTTCTCTTAAAGTTGCCTTCACGCTTTCCTGCTGGTGTAGTTCTAATAACCTGGCATGGTTTAAAAGTATTAATTTTATTTTTATGTTGTGTGCAGTATTGCTTCATGTATCTTCCGAGATTAATATGGTATTTTTATATATAAACTATTTATATAAATAATTAAATTAAAGTTTTGTGACCCTATTAAATATTAAACTTAGTATGGAAAAACATTTTCGTTTTGTATTGTAGTTCAGTGCTTTCAGAAAGTAATTTAAAGTGTGCCATACCACCACAGTTTCAAGATTTAGTTGTATATGCAACAAGCGTTAGATGTACCATGCTCTTTCATTTGCAGTTGGAGTGTGAACCTCAGATTCGCAAATCTGTGCGGCTTTGCACATGTTATAATAATACAGGCAAGTTTGAAACCATCTTTGTGCGATTAGAAGGAAAGATTAAATTATTGTAACAACTAGAGCAAGTCATTGGGGAAAACATGAGGTCAGTTTTAAATTGCTTTATTGTGGGATAGATTTCACACACAAATTAGACACCACAGAATCAGAAAAATTCCAAAGACATTTTACACAACTGTAATAATCATCAACGAAAATAATACACTTCAAGTGATAACACAACTAAATGTTTTTGTAACATCAATAAAAAAATTAAAAAATTTTAATCGAATTTCCGAGTCCAGAAACTGACAGAAATAATATCTTGAGATTCAACTGAAATCATTTTAACAGGCATCACTTAAATGACGGTCACCTTCTAACTAACAGGAATCATCAACCCACGGTGGCAATGAAAATCAGCACTTTGCAAAAATGTGTTACTAGATGGTAAATTGGCGACCTGTGAGGTGCAGTTTGGTGGAACAAAATACACGGAAAATGCAGTAAAGTG
Source organism: Allolobophora icterica (assembly GCA_963556255.1). NCBI lineage: Eukaryota > Metazoa > Annelida > Clitellata > Crassiclitellata > Lumbricidae > Allolobophora > Allolobophora icterica. The sequence continues at coordinate 9,660,461 of OY744609.1, read as the reverse complement.
TTTCCCTTGTCTACAGCTACTTTTAAGCAATGTTTACATTTTACAAGACCAAAATAGATGTTGTGTTTCTTGGTAGAAAAACTACCTCAAATTTCCAACTGCCCTATATTATCTATCTCATGCATTTTCATTTTTCAAACACTTTCTACAATAGAAGTACCTAACCATAACTCACCTGATTTAAAATCAACCAATTAGTTTAAATAACACAGTAAGAAGATTAAATCACAAAATGTTGATAACTGGTAGATAGACTAGACAAGCACAGTACAATCTAAATGCCTCTGACTAAAGTACACAGTCCAAATGAACAACAGCTTAAAATTATATGTGATCAAAGTAAAATATTTCATAACGAAACACAAAAAACTACACACTCGGACTTAATTTTACAACGTACAGTGCCACTGGTGTATTGCACTAGCGATAGTAGATGGGCGTTTTTTATGTATAATTCAAGGCCAAGAAAAAAATGGGGTCAGTTTGAAAAATGGGGTCAGTTTGATCTAAACCTAGAGGGTAATTTTCGAGAATTACCCTCTGAACCCAAAACATAATAAATGGAAAAGTAACACCATAGAAACAGCAAATGGGGAATGCTTGTACGAAAAGTGACAGCTTTTATTTGTGAATGAATTGCCAGAATTGATTCTAAGGAGACAATCCAGAGTCTGAGGCAAGAACTTTAACCACACAAAAATGATAAAGGTTACAATACCAATACACCGTATGCACAATAACACAGCAGAAAAAAGAAATAACATCACTCGGACTCTTGGAACTGAACTCAACAGCTACCGGTAAGTAACAAACTCAAAATAAATCTGACATAAGAAACCAAAATAAAAGTTTGGTCTGACTAGAAAGTCTGCTCGACTAATCGTCATGTCCTAATGCTGAATTCTATTGACTAAACGTCACGTTTTGAACACAAAATTTCAGCGTGCTGAAACACAGCAGTTGTAGTCTTGACACCCTGTTTTTTAAAATACTTTTCAACTAAATTATAATTCAGAATTTATCAACGTTATCATGATTCTGAAATCTACAATTCATTTATAATTCTGAATTCTACTTTTCAGCAAAGTTATCAAGTAGAATTCAGAAACAGAATTCATAATCCAGCAAAGTTATTGTGATTTTGGCAGTTTATCAGTGATCAGGCTTCATAGAAGACGGCTCAGCCGGTTAGCAACCTAGACCGTTGATAACAAAGAATCAAAAGACAGTTCTGTCACACTTTGTGATAAGAAATTTTGCTTTAATAAAACAGAATGGCATGCCACAATCAGTCATCAAGAATCTTTTTGGAGATATTGGCGACAACACATCCGAAAGTGCTCATTACGATCGGCAGTTCCACTCCAGCAATCCACGACTGGATGCCGTTCTCTTCCCTAAGCGTGCACATGCCGGCCATCCAGCTTCTGTCATCCTCTCCACCAATCAGGATAATCGAATCGCCATACTTTACAACACCTGAAACAACACAGGGACAACAGTTACGTAAAGTAACTTAATGTTGATAGAGTGGAAAACATAAGAAGAAAACCCTACCATTTTTCCACAATCTTGACTGGTTCTGTTCCAAAGAACTGAAAGCTAAGACTGCAGTTTCACTTAGGAGCCATCATTGACTACTAATCACTGCTAATTACAGACTTCTACAGCGCCGGTGTCTAATACACAAGGTATCAACTATCAACTTATGGAACACCAAAACCATGCCATAGTCATGTCAATCCCAGGTCCAGCAAATCACACAGTGAGACAGCTTATGGTGGATATGCCATCTGAATAACGTAATGTAAGTGGATATTTAGATAGCGCCGCTCAAATGGCAAACCAAATCAAATGTAAGTCTTGTGCTGCACTGGAATGATATAAGACTAAGCAGAACAAACAGACACAGGAAGAGAATCCAAGACTTTGGGTCCAACAACCAAAATAGCTCGTTTCATCGTGACCGGTTCTAGTTTTTGTTAAAACCAGAGAAAGGAAATCAGACAAACTGAGGAATAAGGATTGACTTTAAGTACTTCGTTGGCTACAATTCAATCCTTTAAACACTATCACCTCCAGTTTGAAACAGATCTTTCTCTGAATGGGAATCCAATACAATGATTAAGTACCTAACGCGGTTTAATGCTCCAATCTCAATGCTCACACTGTCAGATATTGATTCATACCTTGTGTTCTATGACAAAGGCATCATAGATATCCCTAGAACTGTTTACTGTTTGATTAGAACAGATTAGACAAAAAACTTCATGCAGTTCGTTCAATAGCCATATGAAATTTAATCATAAAACTGGTTGGAAGAACAGTTCTGGAGTGCGACCTGAAACATCTGAGTCCTGAGTGCTTACCTGCACCACAAAGAGCATTCGACAGATCAGGTCCCAACGTCCAAGAGTTGTTGGCCGGATCAAAGACCTCGACGGAGATGACGCAGTGTTCTGGCAAGAACTCCTTCTTCCATTTGTCACTGATAGAAGAATTTCCACCTGCAATAACACCAGCACCGAGATAAAATTTAACAACTCTGACAAATATAATATTTCCTAAAACTATATGAAAAAGTCTGGCAATATGTACAGAAAAAATAAAACAAGAAATGTCATTAGATCCATTTGGCCCCCTTGTTCCACTTCAGGTTCTTTTCAAAACCTCTACAACCCATCCCATCACCACTTGACAAAGCACCTGCCACCAGCAATTTAGATTACAGCCTCAGCCTCTAAACTACTTTGGGGTCCTCCATAAAATTAACTACTCTTGACTACTCCCTCCCCTTCTAAGCATTTGGTATTATCCTCCCCATTACTCTGCATGGGATCTGCACTCAAACCATGTACTAAGGCCTAGATCAGACTAACATACTGATCTCACCAGGCTAACTGTGATTCAGGGGACGGGTGCTACTTTGATACTGCCATCCAACAAACTGACCACAGGCAGTGTACTATGTTGGTGCTTCAGGCACAGACTACATGAAAATTGTATAAAACTGTGTACCAAATTTAGACACAGACGTCTGCATGTGGCATAACCCCCATCACGGTAGCCAATTAGTTAGAACACTCAATCTCTAACATGGAGAGTACAGATTCAAGCCTCTCCAAGGCAAGGCAGTGCACTGTGCAGGGACCTTCAGCAAGACCTTTACGCACAATTGCTCAGCACCATCAATGTTCTGTCATACAGTTGTATTGTATTGTATTGTATATAAAACCCATCCATCTGAATGCATTTGGGTTCCCCTTCCATCTTTGTGGAAGTCATTAATGGACGAAAGCACCGAGAACAGTGTATGTACCTATGACGTAGATCTTGTCTCTATAGACAACTGCACCCGACAAAGCACGGCAGTTCTTCATTGGTGGCAACTTCGTCCAGGAATCGGACGATGGGTCATAACTAAAAGACAATATTAACACAATGAATGACAAATTTTTCAACAATCAAACAATCAAACATAACAAAGACTGTCAGGAACTCTAAACACAGAGTCAGAAGTGAACTCTGGATAAGACTTTGTTGGCTGGGTTCTATGCGTGTGCGAGAGCCTGACAGTGGCAAACTTTCCAGTCATCTGAACAGCATTGCTTAGAGAGGACCTTCTCTTGTTAATGAAACTTACCGGTACATGACTTAAAGGAATGTGTAAGCAGTCCCTTTTCTAAGGCACTAAAGGGCTCTATATTAAGTGTGTGGATACATGCAGACATTAACATCACGAAGGCCAGCATAGCGTGCACCTCTGTTTTGCTCTGAGAGGGCGAGGTACTATATAAATGTTTGATTATTATTAAAGTATCAGTATAACAGATATCGTATACATCGTGTGAAGTGACGGTGGTATGTATATCGTAAAGACCACTACCAGTAAGCAGCGCTGGTGATCTCCGTTGACATCTCTCCTCCGAAGACGAACAGCTTTCCCTTGTAACTGACGGAAGCCATGCATCTCATCTTGTGAGGCAGTGGAGCCACAAGGGACCAGAGGTTCAGCCGCGGGTCGTACCGCTCCACGCTGTCCAACAACTCGTCTTCGTCCCTCCCACCGACCGCAAACAAACACCTGCAACAGATGGATATCCTTAAATAATGGCACATGTGTCAGCAGGCCTTCTATTCAACTTCTGCAATAGCAATTTAATTTAGTAGGCCCAATTTTTCACAAAGTCTTGATATGAACTTTACCACAGAACACAGGAATCTAAGTAACTTGGTTGGTTATTTGCTGTTAAATAATGCTGTGTCATAACACATATGATTACCATCACTCTCCTCCTTTATCCAGGCATGAGACTGGCACTACCACAGGTAGGGTAGTGGCTGAGGTCTCTCTAAGTAACTGAATGCTAGTGGTGATTAAACAGCTTACGGTGGAGGTATTTTGGATGTGAATAAAAGGAGTGACATTTAATTTAGTAGTTTCAAGTGTTTCATGACATTCTGTGTTTCATGGCATTCTAGTGTTTCATGACAACCTAGTAGTGTTTCAAGTCATCTGGTGGCAACAAGGGCCGTAGATGCCAGCCTCACCTTACCCTCACCTGTATATACCTCATCAATTATGTAGCACCTTTCTCTACTCTCACAGGCATTGATCTAAACAGATGGAACTTTTATAGTTAAGTTAAACCACAATTTACAGAACTCGCCTGTCAACCACAACCAAACTGAACTGACATCGCGGATGGATCATTCGGTTTTTAACTTGCCACGAACGCGTCAAGTGGTCGAAGAGGTAGAGGCTGGATGAGATACCTTCCGGAATAAATGAACTTCGATTGTGGCTCAGCTTACGCAGTGCCCCGCCCGCTAAGTAAATCTGATTGTCACCAGTCGCACAAACACCTTCAGAAAAATTCATAGTAAATAATAATTATGCACAGCAAACAAACAGATATGTTGTTAAGTTAATTAGTTCTATACTCAGTGACTATAGCTTGGTTTTGTTGTGCCATCAGTTGATGCCTTGTGCACTAGGTTCCACTGTTATACAAATTATAAACTAATAAAATAATAATAATAATACACGAGGAAACGCTCACACCCTCAAACTTTTTCTAACTAGCCGAGCCAATTATCTTAGTTTATGAACCTAGACAAGATTGTAAACCCTGAATTGCAGGGTTAATTTAATAACCAGCTTATTCACAGCAAATTACAAAGCAAAGATCTCATCATGTTCTATTTTGAATTTTTGATTTGTGTAGATGTATACATCTACACAAATCAAAAATATGTGAGTAAGTAAGTAAGTATGGACTTTAATATGTAACTGAACATTTGTATTGTGCATGTTTGAATCTCACACAATGTTCTCAGAAATGTTCTCAAAAATGTTCTCAGAAATGTTCTCAGAAATGTTCTGAAACATGGCTGTCTAACAGTTGTATAACAACATGTCTTTAACATAATCTGAGAATGTTTAAGATAATAATAACAATAATACTTGCCTGGCATAAAGAGATTGTGAGGCAATTTACAGACGAACTTGATCTCTCCACTGCGCGGCAAAACCGCTTGCATGCAGTTGAACTTCTGCGAATTGTCCTCCGCTTGAGGATTTGCAACGACAACAATCACACGTTCAAACGGCATTCCACTTCGTGGGATATCATTCAGATCCACCTCCAGCCTCCGGTTCTGCATCATGTGGAAGTATCGAACAGCGTGAAGGCTTTTCTGCAGCGGGTCGCATCCTCGCAACAGCTCGTTACTGTCGATGTTGTCGCAGAAATAATACGAGCTGATGTTCGCAAATCGGATGCAACTGAAGACGTCAAAGATATGTTGCTTTCGTTCATCGATCGAATAGTTCAGCCAGGCCAAGCATGCCTCGTAGAGTTGTTCCTCCCGCTTGAGGTTGATCTGATCGTCATTGATCAGTTCGATCAGTTTATCAGCTGGCAGAAAGAGGAACTCTTGTTCGCGACACAGTACGTCAAACTGGGAATTGATCAGCTCCTTGGCGTGAACTGCGAGGTGGTTGCACTGGTGGGCTTGTGCAAAGAAGTAGACACCTATGCAGTTGGACACACTGATGTGTTTGATCATGAACTCCGCACAGCCGTCCTTGAGCGAGAGGATCTGGAAGAGATTGGCTGCCGAAAGGACATTCTGGACATTGTCCGTCGACAGCGTGATCTCGCCGGTGTAGATGTAGTCGATGAGCAACTCGAGCGTCTGTCCATCCATTTCCTTGATGTGGATCTTCTTCTGTTGCCCTTCCATCATTCCACTCATGAACATCGTCATGAAATATGCACTGGATATAGCAAGAATGTTCTTGTGACAATCGATCTCTCGGTTACCCGCACAGAGAGTCACGTCGATGAAATGCTTCTGCCGGTGCAAGGTCTCGAGACCAGCGTACAACGTTGCTGCTCTTGTTGAGTCGAGAAACAGATTAGAGTCTCCTGGATTCAGTCCATCTTCATCCTCTACATTTTGAACTTCCTGCTCCATTTGGGATCCTAAAACTTGTTTATAAAATCTGCAAAAACAACCCAAACACATGATCAATATGCAGAAGGCTTAACTTTAAATAATCAAGGTCATATGTTAATCAGAATCAGAAACAATGCAATGTGTGCTCTTGATATTACCTTCTCCTTGATGGCTGTATATGACTTAATGGAAACTTTATAATGATATGATATGAAATCACTTAAATGAACGGTCTCTGGATATCTCCCCAGCAACATTTTCCTCCCAGATGTTTACCCCAGACAATTTCTCCCTTGCCACGTATACCTGACATCAAGGAAGAGGATTAGCCATCCACCATCATATGTCAAGGCTAGAAAAATGAAATTGCCAACACTTCATACCCATGGCTGCATCTCAGGCTAGCTTAAAAGACTCCTCTTCTTCCTCTACCTCTACAGCAAATCTCCCAGGTTGTCATACCTCCAACCATAGGTGCTGACTTTTGCTTTTGTCTCTGGGTGCCTGGGTCCCAGTGCATTTTAAGATAATTTTCTCCTAAAATTTTGACGACTTTTTTTCAGGAATTCATCCCCCACAAAATGTGACGACCTTTTATTAGGAATTCATCCCCCAAAATGTGACGACCTTTTTTTAGGAATTCATCCCCCAATAAATGAATACCCCAAAAATTTCTGTTGTAGTTATAAAAAAATTGAATTTAAGGTCCGAATTCTTCTGGGTGCCAGGCACCCACTGAACTTTCTCTCTGGGTGCATTGGCACCCAAGGCCCCCAAGAAGTCGGCGCCTATGCCTCCAACATATCCCTCAGATTATTCTCACCTTGTCATGCTCAAAACATAAGAAAAATACATTATATACGTTAAAGCAGCTGTAGTACTTATTTAAGAAATTTATAAAATTTTCTGTCTATATTTATGTATTTTAGCAAAAACAAAACAAGTCCAGACTAACTAGTTCTGTTTAATAATTAGTTACAACTGACTTGTAACAAAGTCCTCATTATTAGACTGTTGTCCATGTACTTAGACCTATATTTCCTCCTATTGTTCAACGTTCTCACAGCTTAAGACCTAGACAGCGTAATTTCGCTTTACCTTTAAGGATAATTGAAATTTTATTTCTAGGGCCTTGTATAGTAACATTAAAACTTTGTAATATTCTCTCCTTTCTTAAATTGATTTTTTGTAAATTGATTTATATTATAGCTTATTAATATTAGTGTTGTTATTATTATTAACAATAGTAATGATAATGTCAATACTAATATTTCTTTCTCTTAAGAAAGATTCCTTTCTTCCTATGGTCATGTTTAATATTCTAAATGATTTGTATTAATAGATTTGTATATTGTTTCATTGTTGTATCGTCGTTTTAACATGCTCCTTGATTTTGATTGTAATGGTTTGCGGTGTGTCAAACTACCATAGTCTATTTGTAATAAACGAATACTTACTTACAAAATATCATACTACAAATTCACCACTGCAAATTAAGCGTTACACCCCGCACATATTCCAGGCTCGATACCTGCTCAAATTCATAACATTAATGATGAATTTTTTATGCATTAACGTCCCTACACTTCTTTTTTCCTGCACAGCACGACCATCAATGGCCTGGTCAAAACACTAGTGATACTATTGTTTCGTTACATATAGGTTCAGAGGAAAACGACCAGTGAATAATCATAACTAATAACGATTAACTTAAACTTACTAAAATATCAGAAGCCAAACACCATACGCAATTCTTCACATACATCCAGCAAAAAAACGAAACACGGCAACCGTACGCCACTCCGTTCATATGGGTTTACTAAAGTTTTTACGATTTTATAACCACTCTGCTGCCACCTGTTTTAACGTCATAAATAGCAAAACACTCGTTAGGTGGCGCGTGCTTAACGTTCGTAAGTGGGCAGCCCTACACAAAAAGGACATGTAATTTGTTATTTTTTAAAACTATTTATTTGGCTGTTTAGGCTATTTGTTACATTTTTAAGTGATAAAAGTGAGTAAATCTGAATCCATAAAAAAATTCTGTTCGCCCTAAACAACACCCTCTTGACAGCTGCTCTGCCTTCTCTCTTGACCTACCCCATGGAAACCGGACTACACGAAGAATGGAAGCCCTACCTATAGCTATACCTATAGCTATACCTATAGCTTTGAAATAAGTCACCATCGGCAGGCAAACGGGGAACCACATGCACGTATTATGCTCTAACCATAGAGGCATCTCATTGACTCTAACCAACGTATGCTTATTAGTGACCATTTACCGATACCTAATTAAGAACCAGTAATTAAACTGGCTTAATTATAGAAGTTCTCACATTTATTCATTTTCCTAGTGTAAGCGCTACAAAATTCATAATTTAGGCCAAGGACAAGGACTGCACTCATTGATATGTATAAATAGTAACTATTAATACATATCAATGACTGCACTGTTTTGCATCTATTAATAGATATCGTTGATGTCTATGGTTCTCTCTGACTGAGCGATAATCCGAAGTTTTAGAGTCCATTAGCTGCTATTCAGCATTCTTAGCTATTCAGTAACTATTAATACCATCGACCTTTATTAGTCGATGATTAATACATATCAATGCTTTTATCCATAGATATAATAAACCTTTAATATATTATAATATATAATAATTATAATATGTTAATATAATAATATAATATGTTAATATATCTATGCTTTTATCGAGTTAGGCCTAGTGACGTTCAACGCAAATTATAGGTTCCTGCGTTCCATGCTTCTATGGTTTCTTATGAAAAATGGATATTATATCGCGAGGATTTAGTGAGTCATTTTGTTTTGATAATGTATTAGCAAGAGTTCTGTCGACTTTATGCTAATTAAGAATTTCACCTGATGTTGACTTTCTAAAAACCACAGTTAAGCGTAATACTCAATACACCTTTGTTCTTTGTTATTAGTATGTATTCGTAAAATGAAACGGGGTAAAGCTCCCACAGGTGTGAATCGCATCACAGTATAAATAATTACACAGTACGTCGACTCGCATTTGCTGCCTGTTGACTAGTTTTTCTGGACGCGCAGAAACCCTGCGTTATATTCGAGCTGCTCTGTTGAGGTAGAAAGAATTGATATATAAATGTAGCCAAATCTCAAGTCGTAAGGATTGGATCACAGTTCCTTAATATGTGCAAGAACGTTAGTGTCAATGGAGTAGAGATCAGTTATGTGAACAAGCTAAAATATCTGGGTTGTTTTCTGATTGCAGCCAAGTCATTTAAAATTAGTATGCATGAAATGCACGTTAAGTTTTACAGGTCATTTAATTGTTTTGTGTTTAGCAAGTGTCACAAATTTGGTGAACCTGTTTTGTTACATTTGGTTAGCGCCCAGTGTAAACCATTTCTCCTCTATGGATGGAAGCTGTCAGCCCTGCCAACAGTGAGCTAAACTCCTTAGAATACACTTACAGCTCTGCAATATGTAAAATTTTCAAATTCTGTCTTAGTAGTGTTGTATCGGTTCTGCACTTCATGCATGAAAGTAATATTAAAAACTGTTGGTTATCTAGAAGACTGCCATTTATTCAGCATTTTGAACTTTAAATAAAATACCATCTAAAAATGACAAACCTTTGAAAATAGGGCTTATTTGCATATAAACTTCGATTACGTTCGTCATTTTCATTTTAGGCAATCTGTCAAATTTTCGTCTTCTGATTTCAGGGATTTTACAAAATCCCTGTTTTTTAGGGATTTTGTAAAGTGCCTGAGTGAATCAGGGATTTTACAAATTGCCTAAAAATTTCAGGCATTTTACAAAATCCCTGATTTTACGGATTGCCTGTAACATATATATATATATTAGTATGATGGGCTCTCCCAGATGGCAGAAATGAATCGTAATCAAATATTATTATTATTATTTTTATTGTTAGTATTATTATTAATATATTTCTTACTGTAGGTAGGCATAATATATGCTCTCGAGGTTCCTAAACCTTCGCGTTTATCGTATCAATTTCAGGATTCGACATTAAGAACGGAGAGAGGGTGGTATTGACGGTCAGGAGTCGGAAGGTTACTTTTACCCAATTAGTCTTTGATGACGATGAAGGATCAGGAGGTATTTATATTTGTTACATAGTATGAGAAATTAAAATTTAAGTATTTAAGTGAATGTGTTAAAAATAATTTAACAAAAATATATCATTTCTGAGTGCATACAAGTGAAAATACAATAACTTCACATATATAGAACAGCTTGTGAAATAACAGAGTATTTTAGAGATTTCGGCCTGGTTTTGAAAACTACCCATAACTTTTTCAGGTCTACTCCAACTGGTCATTGAGCACGATGGAGTCAAATCTCCACTTGGTCATGTCTCTGCCAAAAAGAGAGAATGCGACTTCAACTACGAACTCGTAGCAGATGAGACCTGCGTTCTGTACACCAGCACGCCCGGTTATATGTCACATAGCAATAGTTAAGAATGTTCAGCTATTCTAATCTAATCTAATGACTTCTATGGTTCAGTTATCGTAATGGCTAAGACATCAGTTGATGGTCACTTAGGGTGAATTTGCAATGAAAAATCAACTCCTACCAGAAGCTGGGTTGAAATCTGATGGATCAGGGAAACCAGAAGCCATACAACAGTGGTTAAGCAAGTTGAAAGAGGCAAGTCTTAAGTTTAGACCTGAATGGCATCAAACAATTAACAAAACGAACTGAATTGGGCGGCAAATTCCAAAGCCTCTGACCAGTGCCAGAAAATGCTAGAGAGCCCATGGCAACATCCTTTGAGTGTGAGGCACATCAAAAGTCATATCATCCAGTGATCGAATGCAATATCTATTTCTATGAGGGGTGAGCTTGGAGCAAAGATAGGTTGGTTTGTTAAGCTGTAGTATTTTGTGAACTTGAAGGCAGATTTTTAAATGGATTCTTTGCTAAATTGGCAGTTAGTGCAGTGAATGCAATATGGGTATAATATGCTGATAGTGGTAATCTATCTTACACCAGAATATAAGTTTGTAAAATAGCATAAAACAACTAGAAACAACATTTATTATGAAGAAACACACCTAAATAAGAAGCTAAAGCTGGTATTGAAGGTCGATGGCTAGTTCCCTTCTTGAATTGAATAGCATTTTGAATGGTCATTTGATGCAATAAACCTATTCTAAATAACCATTTCTCTTGCGATGTTGTCATTTTTAACGCATTATAAAACTACCGGTGCACCCATTCCGTATAGATATATCTGTATTTTTCATATAGGATGATGAAACGATATCTATTGGTGGAATAATTGGGGACACTGAAATGATAGATTATCCCGATATTTAAGGGTCTTTGCTGTGGCTCTGTCAAGAGTTTTGAACTATTTGTAGTTGTGCAGATTTCCTGTACTTATACCAATGAGCTGCGGTGTTACATTAGTCAAGTCTGTTGTTTAAAGAGTAAAACCCACTCTTACTTAATTTTTTATTGTGAATAACAGTGTGCAAAAATACTATACTTTTTAAAGCAATCATTTGTCTGGCATAATATTCCCATTACAGCATAGGCATATAATCTTTTGCCAGTTGAGGAAAATAGCCACGAATGTAAATAAACGTATGTGTTCATTTCCCATAGCTATTGTCTGGTTGTACTGCCGCGTTGAGTACATCAACAATGGGTCGCCATGGAAACCTCAACTAGACAGGTCTAGGTTCGATTTAAAGGATCGTAAATGGAAGCCTGTACTACAATAGCTCAACAGGACATACAAGTGTCGCTTGTCATAGACATCAGTTGGTACGCAGCAACTATGTGCCAAGTCGATACTGTCGCAGCATTCAAGAAACCAGGAAAGTTTGACTATTAAGCATTTTTTCTAAAGCCTTTGATTCTGTTCGACATGTCATACTAGCTCAAAAACTGTCTCGACTTAACCTTCCTGATAATATCTGTAACTGGATAATTGATTTCCTTGATCAAAGATCTCATATCACTAGATTTGCTGGTAAATTATCTTTACTAATACTAAGGATAATAAATGCTAGTATTGTTCAAGGATCAGGATTTGGACCAATTTTGCTTTCATAGTTAACGCCTCTGATCTCCACCCAATTTATTCACAGAACTTGATGAGTAAATATGCTGATGATACATACCTCATTACTGGGGCCTCATTGAGGCATACTTTACTTCAAGAACTAGATTCTGTTGCTTTGTTGGCATCACAACATAATCTTAAGCTTAACACTAAGAAATCTTGTGAAATGATTTTTACACGTCGCTCTTCGGGTTCTGATCTCCCACCTCTTTTACCAGACATTACTCGTGTTACTTCTATGATTATTCTTGGTGTTAACATTTCAAATGATTTAAAGTCAACTTCTCATATTAATAATATAATTAGTACATACTCTGGTTCTTTACAAGCACTTAGAGTACTTAGACCTGCAGAAATAGTATTGATTGCAAAAGAACTTTGTCCCACCCACAGCAGTGGTCTAGATGGCATTGACCCCCAAATTTCCAAATTTATCATTGAAACGACTTCGATTCCTCTCGCAAAAATAATAAACTGTTCTATTGTAACTGGTATTGTCCCAAATAGTCTAAAAATTGCCAAAATAGTTCCAATCTTTAAGTCTAGGGACAAACACCAACTTGGTAACTATAGACCAATATCAATTTTGCCATACTTTTCTAAAATTTTTGAAAAAATTGTTCATGGAAGGCTAACGTCATACATAACATAAAAAAATATCGTATTTAAAGGATAGCATGGCTTTCGCTCAGGTTATTCTACTTACATGGCCGTACTAGAAATGCACGACAAAATCTCCGAAGCTATGGACAACAACCACTTCTCTGTGTGTTTTTATTTATTTATCTAAAGCGTTTGATACTGTGAACCATGATATTCTGATAAAGAAACTTGAACATTATGGTGTTAGAGGCGTTTGTCTTGACTGGCTTTCTGACTACTTAAGAAATAGAAGGCAATGTGTCTCATATAATGGACTTATTTCGTATGTATCTGATGTTACCTGCAGTGTACCACATGGTTTTCTTTTAGGCCCTTTGCTGTTTATGATATATGTGAATGACATCTCGAACGCCTCTTCATTGCTTCATTTCGTTATGTTCGCTGCTGATATTGATACTAATGTGTTTATGTCAGATAAATCCATTGATGTACTGGTTAATAAAATTAATGCCGATTTAAGACTAGTAGGAGTTTAAATGGTTTAAAGCCAACAAACTCTCGTTAAATCTCATGAAAACGAATTTCATATTGTTCCGTTCACGAAGAAAATGTGATCCAACTTGTGATCTAAATATCAATATTGATAACCAAAATATATTAATAGGGTATCTTCTACTAAATTTTTGGGTGTTCACATTGATGAGCACTTAACATGGAGTGAACATATAAATTGCAATGAGAAATGTTTTGCACAAAACTAACCAGAGACGCTAGCCTGTTACTGTAAGCATTTCGATGGGCATTAGATGGGACCCATGTGGGAATATAGGTCCCACATGGGTCCACGTGGGCATGCTCACAGGGATATGATGTTTATCTTAATAAAGAGCAGAAATTCTATCAGTAAGCAAAACAATGCACTGAAAACTAGAAGAGTTACCAGTGGAGCCCAACTACGCTGATGATTGCTATCTCTTAATACCTTCCTCTAACAGTTCATCCATCTCCTCTGAATTAGAGCACGTTGAGTCATGGGCCAAAACTTGTAACCTGAAATTAAATCAGTAAGACGTACGTAATGATTTTACACAGACCCAGAGGGAAGTTTACTAATATAAATGCTCCTTTATCCACACCTGGACTCCTTAGAGTTTCCAATTTATCCATCTTAGGAGTAACTATATCTGACAATTTAAACATTTCTAATCATGTTAACCGAATTTGCAGTCAAGCTCGCCGCTCCATATATGCTCTTCGAACCTTAGTAGCTCATGGTCTACAAGGACCTTCCCTTTATGATGTGGTTAGAGCAACAGTCCTCTCTAGAATACTTTATGCTTCTCCAGCCTGGTGGGGTTTCACTAAAAGTGATCGGGATAAACTATCTTCAATCATAAGAAAACTAATGAGAGGACATTACTTACCTGAAGACAATCCTTCCTATGCTCAACTCTGTCAACTAGCTGATACCCGTCTCTTCTTAGCCATAAGAAGCTTTAATGGTCATGTCCTTCATGATTTATTGCCTCAAATTAAATTAACGGGATATATGTTGCGCCCAGGGCTGTAGTCGAGCGTATACGCGGGTATACAGCGTATACTTACCTCTGTAGAAAAAATTTTCCGAAAAAGAGAGGTTTTCAACGGTTTTTAGGGCGAATGACACTTTTTCAGAGACGAAATCTAAAAAAGTCTGAAAATTTTCTGAGAATTGGTGAAAAGTCAGAAATTTTTCCTAAAAAAAGGTCTTCAAATTTTTTTTTACGCCGCTGGTCACCGGTAGCGTATACTCACCTCAAATTTTACCACTACAGCCCTGGTTGCGCCCCTGAGGCCACAGTCTTACTTTACCCCATTCTGATAATCTGGTTAGAAAAAGCTTTATTATTAGGATGCTTTTTGATGTTGTTTAATTAGTAAAACTGACAAACGTTTTAGATAATAGTTATTAGTTTTAAATTTCTCTACTATTATGATGCTTATGATGTAGTGTTATTAGCCTAGTAATATTTAATTTTTGTTAAATTTACACTCCTTTTTTCAAATATTATTATCTTCTTATTACTTCTATGTTTTATATTTTTTCTATACTTGTTCACCAATGTGCGGTTCGCTGTTGATTTTTCAATAAAGAATATTAATAATAATAATCTATACATATAGTTTCCTTATATGCAAATTTGTCCGTCGTATAACGCTTTCTGTTCTATTGTGAAACCGTTTGTGACGTCACTATACTGCCGTCTTGACGATGGTCGTCTTGACGACGGCGAGCAGAGCATTTTAGCCAACGATACATATAGGCCTGTAATGATACACTGTCGTCACGTCATAATTTATGACGGGTTAATACACTAGTAATAATATTAATAATCACAGCACGCAGTGTTATTTATAGGCAAGGCCTGTATATCTTAGATGATGTCGACGTCGCTAATGAGAGGCATGACGTAATCCGAGTGACGTATTCCCATTGAGAATCCTCCTTTCTTCTCCTTTCGACCGTGCGGATCGTAGGCACTTGGACCAGGGTTGTCCTTGATGCTCTTATAGTCCTTGACCTTCGTTCGACCTTGAATCGTGCACCCGCCCACAGCCGACTTGTAGACGGTCGGCGGCACGGCGCTGTAGGACGCTGGGCCCGGTCCGGCCGCCTTCATACCGTGATAGTGGGACCCGCCAACCTCCGATCGGCCGCGGAGGGTCCAGGCAGGAGCGTAGGGGATCGTCTGCGCCCTGGAACCGATGCCGACACTCGTGTTGTACCGGTTTGGAGGAGGAATGTCTCCTTTGTCTAGCAGTTTCGTTCGTTGTCCGATTGTGACCGCCGGTGATTTGTGGTCCTTGCTCAGGATACCGTCCTTGATGCCGGCTAAGTCATAGTCTCCAGGCCCTGGGCTTATCTCCACTGCTGACGACATGCAACGTCAATGGCACACATAACATAGTTGTACTGTTAGTTTATAGCGCATTCATTTGTTCTCTCTAAAGCGCTGTTAAACAAGGAAATAGTACGTAGTACAGTAATTGGATAGTGTCTGTAAAGAGATTAGCAGGCATCTACGTATATAGGGTTCCGGGTTCGTCTGGCTCAGAAGAATGTTCGTGTATTAGATTGATTGATTGATTGATTGATTGATTGATTGATTGATTGATTGATTGATTGATTGATTGATTGATTGATTGATTGATTGATTGATTGATTGATTGATTGATTGATTGAAGTTATTTAGAACCAATGCATTAATGGAATAAAGGTGTACAGTCTATTTTTTCTTCAGTGAAGAAGAAGAGGGGAGGAGGACGAGGAGGAGGAGGAGGAGCTGTGGGTATGAAATGTTAGCGACTTCATTTTATCAGCTTCGGAATATATGAGGGCGGATGGCCTGGCCGTCTGGTCTTCTGTATGTACAGTCAGTGTACTCATTATGGTTGAGCTGGCTAGAGGGAGCAGGTCTAGTAGAAATCTCCAAACAAATCGACAGCTCGGGCTCACCAGTAGGCCTAGTTTGTCGCGCATTGAACACAGTGATTAGACTCTAATTACACAATGTCTCTCTGACTCGGCCTTTGTGTGGCGCTGAGAAATCTCGAAGATTTAAACTTACATTACATAGGCCTAGCTCATTCACGGGCCATGTCAACTTGGTAAGCGCTACTGTCACTTCGTATATGAAGGCTATAAGTTCCAGCAAGGAAAATCTATTTTACTTACTTGCATGCGTGTACATAAGATTACTTACTAGCTTACAATAGTGTGAAAGCGTTATTTGGAATAGTTAAATAGTTTGGTCGATGACTGAACCTTGTTTCTTCTGTGGTCTGCCGGATATGGCGTAGGCAGGCGTGTGTTTCTTGCCCTGTGAGGTCAAGGCCGGGTCATAGCTGTAGACGGGACCAGGACTCAAGATCTTCGTATCTGTTGGCAAAATTACGAAACTAATCAAGGCCGTAAATTTTAGCTGCGCTGTAAGAAACGCCGAAATGTGCAGTTTTCAGGTTTTGTGTGTAAATATGTAAATGTATACAGTGCGATTGTGACATATAATGAAACATATGTTGACATTTGCATGACATTGTGTAGGCCTACATGCTGCCGTCCGTCCGTCCATCCAGCTGTTTGCGTGTGAAACTGTGAATCTATCCATCTGTCCATCTATCTGTCTATCCATCTATCTGTCTGTCTGTCTGTCTGTCTATCGTTCCGTCCGACCGTCCGTGACGGTCCGTCGGTCTATATGTATGTCTGTCTGTCTGTCTGTCTGCCTGCCTGCCTGCCTGTTTAAGTGCTTGCATATTTGGCTACGTCACTCCCAGTCGCTGACTCTGTATGTCTATATCATGCATTAATTGCTGCTGCTAATAAGTGCTCAGAAGCATCGGCCATCAGTTGATGACATTGTCTGTGTTGTCAACCAATTGATTGGTGCGTCAGTGTCAGACTTCACGGACAGGGACTAGGCCTACATTCTTGGTCAGTGATTGTCTATGACAATATAGGACAATGCACGCACAAGAGCAGTTAAGTAAGTAAGTAAGTAAGTAAGTAAGTAAGTAAATTCTTTATTGACCAATTGCTAATCACACTTTGGTGTACAGTCATCTAAATAAGAACCGCTAGGTGACCGACCTGGGTATTTGTGTCCGATTGTATATGCAGGTGCTTGCTTCTTCGTCAGACAATGGTCCTTCGTTCCAAGGCTCGTCCGTAGTCGATAAGCTGGTCCAGGACCTTCACAGTTACATAGACGAACAACAGGACGAAAATTCATACAGTGTCTCGCTAGAGCGTCGGAAAAGTTTAAAGAGGGGAGCGGAGAAAAACGACGATTCTGAAGTTTAGAAGGGGCGGCAAAGTAAGCAGAGGCGTAACTTTGGTCTAGAAAGTGGGGTACCAAATTGTGCAAATTATTGCCCCTTCACGACTGCTCATTAATTATAACGGCGTCGTTTATGCGCCATGCCTAATGATGGTAATGGTGGTGATGGTGATGGTGATGATGATGATGATGATGAGGATGATGATGATGATGATGGTTGTGTTGGTGGTGGTGGTGGTAGTGGTGGTGGTGCCAACGGTGACGGAGACGGCGACGATGACGATAGTAGTTGTAGTAGCATTTGTAGTTGTAGTGGTGGTGGTGAAGGGAAAACGATGCGAAATTTATATATATATATATATATATATATATATATATATATATATATATATATATATATATATATATATATATATATATATATATATATATATATATATATATATACACACACGCACGAAGTCACGCATGCATATTGGCGGCGGTTTCATTGCGTATCCAAGTGATTCACTGTCCTTGACAACGGTCGATGATGTTACATGTTGCAAGACCAAACATTAAAGGTTTTTAACTTAATTATTTACGTCAACGGCAGACCTGATTAGACTGAATCGGCGCCAAACTGACCCAGAATGCAATATAAAGATATACTTATGAATATAATTATGCAGAGTATACACGCATGCATATATAGGGCCTATGTCTAACAGTTATTCATATGTATTGTACAGTATATTTACAGAATTTCTCAGCGCCACAAAAAGTTAATCTGCTTCAGAAGACTAGCTTTACGCCGGCGTTGTACAAAATAATGTAATGTAATTATAGATTTATATAACGCCTCTTAAAGAGAAACTCATTCGAGGCGCTCTCGATCCCTACTGAAGGAAACCAGGATAAAGAAAGATGGTTTTCAAACGCTTACGGAATAGATGTTAAAGAAGTTCATGTCGTATACGATGCTATTCAAAGAAAGTTGGACCGACCAAAGCTTCTCCATGTGCTGCGCAGTGGAGGTTATGGTTGAGGGAATAATAGCATAATATATAATCTCATTAATCTGCAAGAGCGAGGTTACAAGTTTGAATCATGAATAGGTCTATGACATCAATAGTGTGCATAGTTTAGCCTACGGACGAAAGTGTATAGATTACGCCTAGGCCTACTTTTTATATAGATAGCCGCATTAGAAATGTTGTTGAAAATATTTATTGTCATATGACAATAGAATATATTAGGGTATTATTATAAGTCAATCGTAACCACATCTAAGTATATCTTCTGTTTGAATGTTACCTTATCAACATACCTACATATTTATTCTCTCTGTCTGAAGACAATCGTCTTTGTTCGAAGTAATTTGTAACCACGTAATCTACATAGGCCTAGTCTCTTTTTTGAAAACAATCGCAACTATATCTACGTATTCTCTTTGTTTGGATACAGTCGTAAGCATTTCTACGTATCATTCTGTTTGAAAACAATCGTAACCATAGGCCTATCTATATATTCTCTTTTAACAATCGTAACCATATTTAGGCCTACGTGTTCTTTTTGTTTGGAGACAACCGTAACCATTATATTATTCTGTTTGAAAACAATCGTAACTATATCTGTGTAAGTACTTATAGGCTATTCACTTTGTTTGAAAACAATCGTAACCAGGCTGTAGTCGAGGGTATAGGCGGGTATACAGCGTATACTCACCTCTAGCGAAATTTGAGAGCGTATACTCAGCGCTCTAGACGAGGGTATACGCGGCTATACAGCGTATACTTACCTCTGTAGAGACCTGAGTAATGAAATTTGGAGGAAAAAGAGAGGTTTTGACAGGTTTTTAGGGCGAATGACTAAAAAAAAGTCTGAAAAATTTGAAGGGAATTTGTGAAAAGTCTGAAATTTTTCTTAGACCAATTCCTAAAAACAGGTCTTCAAATTTTTTTTGCGCCGCTGGTCACCGGTAGCGTATAGGCCTACTCACCTCAAATTTTACCACTACAGCCCTGATCGTAACCATATCTATGATTTCACTTTGTTTGAAGAATATCGCAACCATAGCTACGTATTATTCTGTTTGAAAGCAATCGACGATTGTACGATTAAACGTAGGCTAGGTATAAAGAAAATGGGTAGGCATGGTTATGATTGTCAATCGTAACCATATCTACGTATTATTCTGTTTGAAAGCAATCGACGATTGTACGATTATACGTATACGTATAAAGAAAATGGGTAGGCATGGTTATGATTGTCAATCGTAACCATATCTACGTATTATTCTGTTTGACAACACGCGTCACCATATCTGTATAGGCCTACGTAATTATTCTGTTTGAAAACAAGCGTAACCATATCAACTATTGTCTATGTTTCAAAACTATCTTATAACCATGCCTACGTATTTTTTTTGAAGACAATCGTAACCGTATCTAAAGATTTTCTGCTTGAAAAAAATTCTAACCATAGGCCTAGCCTATCTACGTATATATTCTCTTTGTTTTGAAGACAATCGTAACCATATCTACGCAGGCCTATATTATCCTGTTTGAAAACAATCAACGTTTGTGTGATTATACGTAGGCCTAGGTATATATATATGCTATAATAAACAAAATAAGTAGGCATGGTTACAATTGTCAACTAATAAACCAAATAGCTACGTATTCTCTATGTTTGGAGACAATCATAACTATTAGGCTATCTAGACTTATAGTAGGCTACGTAGGGCCCTATTGAAAACAATCGTCAACGTATCTATTATTATTATTACAAACATTTTTAATATTTTAACATTATTACAAACCAGGGCATATTTTAACTGTATAACTAGTGGGACAAATGTCCCAGTAGTCTTAGGATTTGTCCCAGTAGTCTTAGGAATTGTCCCAGGCAATGTATGTATAAAGTACAACTAGTGGGACAAATGTTGCAAGAATTTAAAGATTTGTCCCAGTAGTATAGTGACATTACTTGTTGAATGACCCCTTGTTCCCTTGTTATTGGTTGGGAGACCCGAGAAAAGTTGTAAAAGAAGGTGATGACTAAAAAAAAAAAAAAAAAAAAAAAAGGTCATCAACTTTTTTCGGAGATGAATTTTGAAATTTTTTGAGAAAAAGTCAAAAAGTTTTAAGTTTGTGAAGATTTTGTCCCAGTAGTAAAAATTCCTTAAAATATGCACTGTTACAAACATTTTAAGCATTTTTGAACATTTTTAATTTTTAACATTTTTATCTATAGATAGGGCAATATTTAATAGACCCTCCTATTCTCTTTTGTGTGAAGACAATCATAAACATGTCTACACACAAAAATTACGGCCTTTTCTCGACTCCATGTGCACGTTTACTATTAGGGAGCCTATCTGATAGGGCCTATTAGAATAGGCCTAATGGAAAAATTCGCTGGCTTCCTTTTTTGTGATTTCGTATAAACTGGTCCGTTATACGAGCAGGCCCCTATAGTAGGCTAGTATAGGCCTACTACATGACAAGGTTATACGTATTAACTATTGAGCCTGTGGCTATGTCTTTTAACGTTAAGCTACATTAACATTGAGTAGACCTAACTTTAACAATCGGGAATGAAAGGACTGGTATGAAAAGCACAACTGACTATTACGGCACTACATTTGATGTCACCGACTCGTGTCAAAGACCTTGATATTCGTCCATTGCCATTTCATGAGGGCTGATATGACGCTATATAAATTTGCATTTACAATTTTACAGTGTGTATGTAGGCCTACGCGTGTATGTATATCTGGTTACTTATATAGCGCATTTTAGGAACCTATCAAAGGCAACGGTGGTGATGTTTGAGACAGGGAGTCCTACCTTTGTACATGCAGTAGAGGACGACTCCTTCCTTCTGTTTCCCATCTTCACCATCGTTTTCCATAGCGGCGTCAGATGGCCAACAAAATTTCGCGCCTTAGACGAGGGCGAGCAGACGACCGAATTAACTGCGACTTTGGGTTAAGCAATGCTTATAAATAGGCTACTATAACATCATAGCTATGTATTGCAATGCAACGGGACGAAACCAAAGCGCTGGCATCATCTCCCTAATACGATGGCACACAAGGGCCATCGTGTGGTTTGCGCGAAATGTTTGTGGAGTAGTAATTAGTGGATTAAGATGTAGTGTAGCGTGCATGATGGGATTTAGTAGAATGGTAATTGGTGGAGTGGGAATGAGTGGAGCAGTAAGTAGTTAAGCGTATCATCAGCTTGTGGAGTGAGAATTAATAGAGAAGGAATAAGTGAGAAGCAATTAGTAGTATTGCAATTGGTGGAAAGGGAATTATTTCCGTCGAATCGAAATAGGCCAAATTGGAATTTGCTCTGGCAGCCATGCTCACTGGGTCCAGATCACTGGTTGAAACCGGTGGCTAACTAGGGGCTCAAAACGGACCCGTTGAATGTGGTTGTCAGGGTGGAGTCGAGTGAACCGTGGCTAGTATACGGGTGGTTCTTACTTATGAAAGGAGTGCCCTCCTGTGCCACCATACACTGGATTCCACGCAAAATTTCAATTTCTCCGTCTTCGCACTTTGCTTCCTCTGTCTTTCTGCATGTCTCGCAGTAGGCCTATCTCTGCTTCTGTCCGTCCGTCCGTCCGTCCGTCCGTTCGTCCGTCAGTCCGTCTGTCTGTGCTTGCAGACAGTCAGACTGTCTGTCTGTCTGCCTACCGGTCTGTCTGTTTGTCTGTCTGTCTGTCTGTGTGTCTGTCTGTCTATCTGTCCCTGTTCCGCTGTGAAGAGCGATCATGGCCTGGCCTGGCATGAAAACGCCGGAAATAGTCTCTGACTAAAAATCTTGGCCAAATGAGAGCTCGAGTATCGATCGGTTTCTGTCTAATTAATTAATTAACGGTTAATCAATAAAAATTAGAAGCATCTCGGCTAACAGAATCGGTTACTGTTTGGCAGCGTCTGCGAATCTCGAAGACGTACACATCGCATGCAAACACACAGACACACACACACACACACACACACACACACACACACACGCACGCACGCACGCACGCACGCGCGCGAGCGCTCTTGTGAACGTAGGCAGTTAAGATTCCAAGTGCGGCGTCGCTCGCAAGGTGTCGCAAGTTTATTTTATTTGCAGGTGCAGAAGTGAGCATCTATATTCTTCGAAATATTCATTAGGCTAATGACTTATTGGTTATTCGCAAATCTTAAAAGTTTGACTAGACTAAGGATGTGATAAAAGTCTTAATTAAAACAGTGTAGACTACTTTTGACTAAAGTATCTGCGACCACTGTGACACTACACAGTATAGTGTGGTCGCAGATAGGCGTACTTTAGTCAAAAGATAAAGCCTACCTCCCGATGGTGGCTTATCATGGGACCTTAAAATGAATGGCGCCCATTCAGACACTCGGCGGTGTTGAAGGCCATACGGTCGCTATATAAAAGATGCGAATCCGCTCGCATACGATCTTGACCTTTGGATCTTGATCTGGAACTGAATTTACCCCTCCCCGCCTATTTTTTTTGTTTTGATTAAGTGCCTGTGAATAAGCTGGTTCCAGCGACTTCGCTTTTTGGGCGCTGGAGAAATCTTGAGATTACGATTATGAATTTATGATAGGAGGTAGCCAACGTTCTTATCAAAGTAGCCAACTGGGGCATAATAGAACATTTAGCCTACTGGAACAATTAAAATAGATAATAACAGAAACAAGTTTAACTCAACAGAAGTGCTCAATTGAATAGAAATTGCAGTCTATGATTATTTGGTTTATAAAAATTTAAACGCATTAGTTTAGAATTGTTTGCCATACTTTAATTCAATCTATGCTGGTTAAAAATGATGGCGCTATAAAATACGTGGACATGTTTTGCTGTGAAAACGCTTCCTGGCAGCAACGGCTAGCCAATCAGAACATCATATTCAGCATGCCCAGCAACGGTAGCTTTCGGGCAAGTTGTTGATATAAGTTCTGCGTTTTGTTTTAAAAGTGGTAAAATAGCGTTTTTAGTATAAGTGGATACTTATGTAGCGTAATGAACATCTAAAATAACAGCAGTATTAATAATTACTGTATTGTTCAATAAATATCAAGTATGGAGTATTCGTAATGGCGCGCTACAGCTTCGCAGTATTACATGGTAGGTAATCGTGATTGTAAACTCAAGCATTTCTAGAAACACTACTCAGAAAAAAGCTTAGGGCACTAGTTTATTCTGGAGCGCTGCGTCAAGGCAGAAGGTTGTCCAGAGATGCCAACTGAAGATTGAGATCTAGTTGCCAGTTGAACTTTTAGTTGACATGTGAAGTGAGCAAGGTGTGAAGTGTGAAAAAAGGGTTTTCGTGATTGTTTTCTTTGAGGTCCCTAACACTCTGGCTGCAGGCAGTTTAAAATGTTTGTTGATTGTTTGGGTGGCTACCTCACAATAGAATGCAAAAAAACCGTACTCAGTAGGACAAGTTGTCTGAAATGCAAAGCGACAAAATGTGTGAAAATAAAATTTCCCAGTGTTTGCTGCCCCTTGCGCACTAACTAGAAGCATTTTGATAATATCTGATGGTTGTAGTAGTGAATGACTATTGTTGGTTTTATGAGAAAAATTTGGGGATTAAAATGAAAAATTACAGTTTTGATATAATTATATGACTTTCAGCTTTCCACATCGAATTTCGTATGTTCAAATTTGAATTTCAAGCTAATCTGATGGAGATGTGTAAAGAACAAATTTGCTCTTCAGAAGAGCCAGGGAGAGAAAGAGGCTGAGGAGCTGTTAAGGGTAGGTTGTGTTTAGGTTGAGGGATGAGAATGTGGTAGATAGGGTAGGGTGAGAATTGTTGGGGGTTCAACCCCTAGTATTTCTTAGGACCCCCAGTTTAGTCTTCATTACACACCACAGAGGTCGTTTCCAACCACAACCCCCAAGCTGTGCTAGTGTGATTATATTGTGCATATATTTTAGCATTTTCTTTCACAATTCACTTTGTGGGTTACTAATAAAGTAATGATCTGGTTTATTCATTCATTCGTTCATTCTGAGAATTTGACATAGCACCTCTTCAAGATACCTACTTAGAGGTTATCCCAGCCCAGCCACAGCTAAAGAAATGTGATTTGAGGGACTTACAAAAAGCAGGCGAGTTTAACCGTGGCAGCAAGCGCAGGCCTAGAGGGAGGGCCATTCCAGATGGAGGGCCCCACAACCGAAAAGGCATGACACTGTCTAATAGCAGTGCGAGCACAGGGACCAAAAGCTCCCCCATTGCTGTCGAGCAGAGAGTTCGACGGGCTGCAAGGTCAGAGACAGGTCAACAAAGATCAGACAGGTAGGATGGAGCACAGCCAAGAAGGCACTGCCAGACAAGTGAAGCAACTCAATTGGAGATGCGCTGAGAAACAGGGAGCCAGTGAAGGACATCACGCATAAAAGCAGAGACAGGTGCATTTTTAGGAAGGTGGCCAATGAGGCGAGCTGCTGAGCGGAGACCCTATCAAGGCGCCCAATTAGCCTACAAGTACCGCACTGCAGTGATCAAGTCTACTGGTGACGAAAGCATGCCCAAGAGCCACCATAGCATTGTGAGAGAGAGATCGTGAGATAACTCGATTGTGAGATTTGTGAGCATGTGAATTGTATACTAATAAATTTGGTGATGTCATCACTTTAAGGATTTTAGCTTAGTTTGCAAAAACGGATAAAATATTCAACTCTACATGGATCAAACTCATCAACAGTCTTTTTTCTACAATTCTCACACTGAGATAGGGTGCGTCTGGGCAAGATTTCTTGTAAAGGCGAGACTTTAGTTTTGAATGGAGAGCTTGAGGAATGCTAAGCGGAAGGGTTTGCCACAGACGATGGTGGGTGAAGGACAGAAGGAGTGGAAGAACAGAAAATTTGTAGAATTCAGAAGGGATTCTGCAATGAGGTATATGACATTTGTAAGGCACTGCTGAGCACAGGTTGAGTGGCGTCATAGCAAGTACTGTGTGATGATGATGATGATGATGATGATGATGATGATGATGATGATGGATCAGTTAGAGAATTTGAGGTGGGTAGTTATAGGCAAGAGTGAGGTAGGAGCAGGATTGAGTAGTGAGGGATGAGCGAATAGTGTTTGCAAAAGATACATAGGTTGAGAGTTGCAGAGAGTTATAGGTTGGAGAGAGAGAAAGAGAGAGACAGACAGACAGACAATGACTGAGACAGACAGACAGACAGACAGACAGACAGACAGACAGACAGACAGACAGACAGACAGACAGACAGAGATACAGAGTGAGACACAGCTCTAGAGAGAAAACAGAGTAAGAGACACAGAGATACAGAGAGAGACAGAGACACAGAGAAAGACAGAGAGAGAGAGAGAGAGACAGATAGAGAGAGCTTTGTAATGTGTCTGGGAATTTTCAGCCATTAGAGTGATTTATAGACAGGAGTGATTCGGTGATGCTTGGTATCCTTGTGACAGTTTGGGCAAATGCATTTTGATTGAGGTGAAATTGCTTAATTGATTAGATTCAAGATTCAGGAAGAGGGAAGTACAATAGTCAATGGAAGTTGTGATGGTAGACACAACTTTAAAATCAAGCATTGATCGAATATGGCAATGGTCACGAATGTGCAGGAAGCAGGTGGGTGAGAGGTTGGAGATGTGATTTGAAAGTCAGAGATGTGGGTCAAAGGTTATGCCAAGGTTGTGGACAGTTGAGTAAGGGGCGATATTGGGCGTGGAGGTGTTTGATTGGTGGAGGAAGAGGTCAGAGATTTTCAGTTGATATGATTCAAGGAGTTGTGTAAGGTTAGTAATTATAATTAGGGCTGGTACTGATTAAACAAGTTAATCAATTAATCTCCTAAGTTTAATTTCAATTAATCAATTTTAATTCGATTAATTTGGAATCTGTTATGTTAAGCATGAAAAACTGTTTAAAATATAGTCACCTAGTCAGTTACTATATCAGTTACTGCATCAATTAAAATTTCTAATGATTAATCAATTAATTAATCATTAAAATCCACAGCCCTAATTATAATGAATAACATATAATTGCAATGCAAACATGTTTATCCAGTATTGATTGCACAGCTACCAGGAATGCAGTTAAAGAAATGTATGCCATCTGTTTGTTAGAGGCAAACTGTGATTTGTTTTTCATATACATTAGTTCTTTAACATATACAGTAATTATGTTGCTCAACCAAATCCATTGAGGTCGTTTCAGATTGCCTCGACATGCTTTAATTCACAGTGGGTATTTATTTTTTCATGGTCTACTTGAATGCAATTGTTGATGTACATGTATGTACGTATGAATGTGTATATGTATGTATGTATATGTATGTAGGTATATATCTATGTACAATATTCATATAGCCCCTTTCTAGAAATGCTTCAGGATAATTGAGCACCTCTGATTTATTTTGCTCTTTGAGCGGCACTGTAAAAAATGTTCAATTACAGTACAATTACAATCAGCTTATACTTCAATGTTTCATTTCAGGAACTGCTGTTCGGCTCTTCCTGAGGACTACATTCGGGTGAAAAAAATATATTGAAGCTTCGTGTTATTTAGTTTCCCAAGAGACTTCGCAACGAATAAATTCTACAGTTGCCAAACTTGAGACTGTTGGAATCACCTAATGATTCATTTATCATGGAGGAAAGTAGCGTGATCGATCGGGAGAGCGACTCGAGTTCTGATTCTGATAGCGATGCTGAGGAGAACACTGTTTGTGATCAGGATGACGCCAACAATGAAGACAGCATTCTGACTCTTACGGATGACAACCAGACGTCATCGCTTGTCATCCCGGACTTTGAAGGTCATCTATTCTATTAGATACGTAAACATTCTAGGTATATCTTGGAGTTCATGGTAGTGTAGTGGTTAGAGTGCTAGAATGTCCATTGAGAGGTCGGGGTTCAAATCCCAACCAGGGTGGAAATTTTTGTCGAGATTTCTGCTTCACCTTCGCCCCTTAGCCAACTCAGCTATAATGAGTACATTGACTGCTCGCTGTTGATGCGAAGTTGAGACAGCGAGGGAGAGGACTGGCCATCTGTCCTCATATGCCCGTGCTTAAGAAAATGAATTTGCTAAACTCTTCATACCCATGGCTGCCCCAGGGCTATCTTAAGGGACTGATCTTTTTTTTCTTTTGTTGGTCATCATTTCTATTATAACTTTGTTATTACTAGTAATTTTTTACCTGAGGTAAGTACAATCCTAAAAAAATTGGCTGAAGACAGCGTATGACATAAATTTGGAATAGCCAAATCGCATTCATTATTATTTATTATTATTATTTTTAAATTGTTATTATTATATTTTATTATTACTGTTTTCTCAAAGGTAGAAATGATCCCTCATTATTTAAATATTTTATTTTTAATTACTTTTTACCCAACATACATAATATTATGATTACTTAAATGTGCATAAACTGGCCTCAGCCGCAGTTTCAGCAGCGCCTTTGTGAGGTACTTAAAACACTATGTTATATGGCTTAATACATGCATACATATATATATAATTATATATATATATATGTATATGTAAATATATCTATGTGTTGTATATATGTATATATACATATATACAACACATGGATACCTAATACATACATAAACTGAGATAGGAAACAACACAGAGAGATCGGAAGTGAGGCTGTGTTGTGTAGTCTGACTTCTGATGTACTGGGTTTTCTTAGCTTAAAAAACTGAGCAACGCTTCTTTGCATGATATAGGTGAGAAAGATCGGCCTGAGTATGGCGAGGAACTGGGAGAGGTTGAGGCCGAGAAATTGAGTACAACAATCTCAAAGCCAGAGAGTCAGGTCACCCTGGCCACAGTGGAGCCCCCGGCTGACGGGGACAAACAGAAGAAGAAAAGGAAGAGAAAAAAGTGAGCTGAAGTATTTCAGCTCTACCTTAATTATTCTACTTACATCTTACTCCAACTCCACCTGCTTTTTACGTTTATCCACTTACAATTCTACTTCACTGTTATCATTTCTGTCATCTTCCTTGTCATCTTCATCATCATCACCATCGTTGTCGTCATCTTCATCTTAGCCATGATTACCTTCATGATTAATTGTGACTGAAATTTATATAGCACCACTCAAAGAGCAAAACAGGTCACTGCACTGGCCTATATTGTGTTTCTACAAGTGTCAACTTATCAGCATCATACAATCATGCCACTCTCTTATACTCTGGGATGATTACATGTGTGTTCTCTCTGCATCTGCCCGTGATAATATAAGTGATGTTAATGCCCATCTAAGGGCATTTACAATGCCCCATAAGAGGTGGCATTGGCCAGTGTGACCCACGGTTCTGCTCCTGCTCAGGTGCCCTTTATTTTTAGCTTTCTAAACTGAGATGGGGACATGGCCATAGTGTCTCCCATAACTCCCTTTCTGTTCTGTTCTGATATGCAGTGGAACTGAATAACCAAAGTGACCAACTACTGTAGAGATCATTACAGAAATTACTTGCTTATTTATGTATCAAAACACTTCATATAGCACATTTTTAGTGCGTAGAAACGCATTGTGCTTATGGCTGTCCTACTG
Organism: Allolobophora icterica; assembly: GCA_963556255.1. Classification (NCBI taxonomy): domain Eukaryota; kingdom Metazoa; phylum Annelida; class Clitellata; order Crassiclitellata; family Lumbricidae; genus Allolobophora; species Allolobophora icterica. The sequence goes on along the minus strand of OY744609.1, from coordinate 9,630,899 downwards.
CTAAAAATAACTGCGTTTTATATACAGCACAAAGTAATAGTCAACAGATATACCTGTATACATATATTGGCATATGTAGTTTTTTAACCCTGCACAAAACTTGAATTGTATTACGTGTGATATTACTTCGTTAGTCAAGGTTATTTTGAATGTTGACAATGCATTATTACTTTTATTATTGTAATATGAAGAACGTATAAATGCATTATTGATATAACCAGGTTTTTTAAAAATGCGCAGAACTTTGTTGACCTAAGCACCCTTTTGTTTTTGCATTTCAGATTGTTGTATATTTGTTTAACGGCTTGCAAGTACGACTCAGGTAACATAATACCTTCATCAATTCCAGCATGTGACTCCTTTGTAATTCAAAACACAGCATTCAGTATTTATGTTTGCATACAGCTAAAAACACAAACATGTGAGGACTAGCAGCAGCAAGAGTTATATATAGAGCTTCTGATTTTGAAAAGTAATTAGTTCTTAATATTACTAAATGGTTACGGGCATTAATGTGAGAGGAACTTTAACGAACTAATCAAGTTAGACAAAATATGTTAAACAAACTATACTGCAATGCCTCTGAGGCTTTTCTATAGACATTTGTGTTACTATCACATTCGCCTTTCACCTTTTCATCTTTATTGAAACCAGTTATAACATGTTAAGAACAGTGTATAATATCTCTGCGATAAGTTACAAAAGGCAGGTGTGAAAAGACAACAGTCCAAAACTCCGCCACAAGGTTTCCTATGGTAGTGCCAGTCCAAAGCCTGGAGAAAGGAGGAGGGCGACGCTAATCATCTTTGCTATGACACAGTGTTGTTAAACAGCAACTAACAACAGTCCGCCTGTAACATAATACAAATGTACAGTGACAAATGATCAACCTAAGATATACTAATTAAAGCGTTACATATAAGACATTTAGAAGGAAAAACAAAATATAATTAGAACATTAATCTTCATTAACCTTCACCTTTGTTGACTTTATTGAAGTACATATGACATAATAATAGTTTTGCCACCTTTATCACTCTAACTGAGAATTTTCTCTGTTTGCTGAGTTGGACTGGTTGTGTGTTTGGCTGGTCCTGTAGTTCGCCGAGCCGCTCGCCGTTATGGCTTCAAAGATGTTGGCGATGAAGAGGATTGGAATCTTTACTGGACGGACTTCTCCGTCAGCCTTGAACGAGTCATGGATATGAAACGATATCAGGTTAGTTTTACCACAGTGATTTTTTGTATATTTAATTGAATTAACTCTCTTTTTTCTCAGTATTTCTGAACAACTTCAGTTTCCAGAACGTTAATGTACAGGAAGATTGTTATATCTTGCTATCGTTAGAGACCATGTTAGGCATTACTTAACTCCAAGGTGATTACTATGTATGGACCTTGAGCAAGTCCTTCATGCACAATTGTTCAGTGCCATCGATGTTCTGTTTCATGGTCACGTGTGTACACTTCTTAAGTTTGCATGAGGGGCAATATCAAATGCAGTTGTATTGTATTGTATTACTATTGGAGTAATAAGGTCTGATATTATCTGATCTGAACTAATATGGAAACCTCTATGGTGATCCAATCCAATCTAATCTAATCTAACTTCTATAGCGCCGGCCTTTATCATAATGCACTAGGTCACGTCAAGTGAAATTGTAGTCAAGAATAGTCATCCATTGGAGAGTCATGGTTGAAATCCATTTGGCCTGGAAACCAGAGAATCAGTCAGGCTATAATGGGTTTGTTAAATGAGATGATACCCAGAGGGGGCATTTTAGTAATTCTGTTCATAGTCTGCATGAGAAGTTCTGCCAGTGAATAAACTATGGATGTAATACAGAGCTAGGATAACTGACTGTCTGCTAATGGCATCTATGAAGAAGGTAACCTATCAGTTAACTGCTCTTGATCAGGTGATTTTTTTAATATTTAAGAAAATCAATCATTTTCCCGGAATGAGCGAACTCTGTCGGAAGGATCTGTTGGCTCGTAACATGAACCGTATGCTGAAACTTTTCCCCAAGGATTACAACATCTTTCCAAGATCTTGGTGCCTTCCTGCCGAGTAAGATTTTTTACACGTGCCTTTTGACCTCGTCACGTGACATAAAGACACCATGACAGCTTGAGGTTTTATTTAACTTTAAACAAAAAGTTCTAGCTGATGTTTCTGTCATTGGTTGTTCAGTATCTAGTTTCTTAAATCTCCAGAGCTTATTAAAATCTCAATTGATCATTGATCAGTCTCAAGAGATCATTGCACAAACCCTTACCTCTCTTGTCGCTCTGATTCTACACCCATCCACCTTAGCCGTCAGACTGTCTGCCTGATCCTGACTTTGAACCGACTAACCTTACTGCCTATTGATTTGTTTCGACTGAGTGCCTGTGAATAAGCTGGTTCCTGCAACTCTGCCTTTGTGGGTGCTGTAGAAATCTCGAGATTATCATTACGATTGTTAACTTACAAGGTTTAAAAAACAATGAAAAAAATAGTAATCGTGTATAACAGAGCTAGACTCTGTCGTTGATGTGCCATTGTTGCTTAACTTTAGTCATGGCGATTTCCTGGCATACACAAGACAAAAGAAGAACAAGACATATATCCTGAAGCCAGAGAGTGGTTGTCAAGGCAGGGGAATCTGGCTGACGAAAAACCCTAAAGACATAAAGCCGCATGAACATATGCTCTGTCAGCAGTACCTGTCAAAGGTAGATGAATGCTCCTCATCTGGCACTTTGCCAACTCATTAATAATCTTTGGGCATGTTCTTTTTCGGTTTTTAATGACCAAGCATTACTCTGGCCAGAGTCCATGTGGCTTTTGTATATTTATCATATGTTATTTTGCAATTCTAAGTTTACTTATTACTTTGTGAGTACTTATAGCAGACATAATATGCATTGCCAACTTGTTTATCTTTGGTTGTATTACCTGTCGGTTCAGAGAGCATGCTCGGGTTATACTCCAAACGGCTTCAATAGAGCTTGAATTATATGGCTTCAATATGCTCGCCCATGTTCCTATGTGCTTCAGAATGTACCATGTGAATATCAAGCGAATGTGATGCACCCTGTGTGTATCTTGTTCTCTTTAAAATTGTTGTGAGGTTTGGTCATATATTTCTGTGAAGTGTTGTTTGAATTGTTGTCTTATCTCCTTTCTACAATTGACAAATTGCTCTTCCTTTGTCGTCTTTTTCCTTCTCTCTTTTAACTAGATCTGGATTCACCCTAGAATTTTTACACTGACTATCGACTAATACTAAGTGTCGCTATAGAAGTTCTCTGACTAGACTTACTTACTTACTAGTTTTATCTCTGTTCCAATGGTTCAGACAGTTGGTGCAATTATGAACAACACTACCTGTTGATTAATGACTTTTATTGTAATCAATTATTATGGCCTGTTAATGAACAAGGAAGATATTTCATGTGGTGGGGGTGTGAAGTGCCTCTTGAGATTTCTCCAAAGACCTACGGCGGTCTACCTCCTGCTTTGCGGTGCATGTGAATTAGATACCAGCTGATAAATTTCCAATTACGTGCTAGGGGAGCATGTTAGTTGTTTTTACACGATATCAGCAGATTAATTAAACTTCTGTAAGATCCTATGCATGAGTTTTTAATTCAAACCAAATCTCATTAGAATACAAAGGTAGAAAATTCATTAGCCGGATACTTCATGTCTGTGATCCACGTTTATAATAAGCTTATGTTGAAGTTCTATTCAAGGGCTCTTCTATTGAGGACAGCTTTGAACTGCCGTAGTTAAGATCGATGATACTAAGAATTAGCCAGCTAAGGTGGTTTCTGTTGTGGCTTTCGTATGTTGCTAGTGTCGAAACGATGGGCCATCTATCTTTGTTAGCTTTCAGCTTACCAGAATAATTGATTACTAAAACTGACAGATATACAGATATTTTGCTTTCCACTGTGGATTGTGACCCATTCTTGTCAACCATCTGTAGACCTACTCTTACTGTGTTAAGTCCTTTTATTACAGCATACTGTTACTCCACGGACTACTGTTACAGCATACTACTACTTCATTATTTTGTATCACAGTATACTGTTACTGTATAAATCATATCGAAGCATACTTACAGCATACTGTTGTATCATTAAATCATGTTACAGCATACTGTTACTCCATTACATCATGTTATGGGACACTATTTACTTCACTATGGATAACATTTTATTACAGTATGCTACTACTGCATTCCTTGATCATTCTATTACAGTGTACAGTATGACATTTCATCAGTACATTAGAGTATTACATGGTAACACTTACGTGCCTGAGATATGACTGTGTGTGATAAATAGCAAGGTGCAAATCCGGGTATGTAATAATCCAAATTTTCAAACCCTTTTGGTTAACTAGACTTTGTGCCCTAATCCTGCAAAACTATTATTGATTATAAATGAGTAATATTAAACCATTTTTCTTCCTTTTTGTTTTAGCCATTTCTCATCGATGGCTTTAAGTTTGATCTGCGCATCTACGCGCTGGTGACGTCATGTGATCCTCTGAGGATATTTGTGTTTAGGGAAGGTCTTGGCAGGTTCGCAACTGCCAAGTATGTTACGCCAACTGCTACGAATGTTGTAAGTACTCTGATTTCTGAACTCTGAAGATCCCTCCTGCTTTAATTTTTTGTAGCAGTTTCTGTGTGTATATACACAGTGTTAAAAGGAGTTTATTTTCTGTTAATTATTTTCTGTACATACCCTAGGGAACCTAAGCATAATCTTGAAATTTCTAAAGCATTACAGTACTTAAAAGCTAAGCGCAATGTAATGCTATGCTCAGTGATGGGCAATAGTTAACTAAAAAGTTGCTAACTTTTAGTTTAACTAAAAATGTTTAGTTAAGGAAGAAGTTTAATTTTTTTTAAATAGTTTAGTTAAAACCATAGTTTAACTTAAAAAATTTTAGTTGCTAACTAAAAAGTTTAACTAAAAAAAATCAACAATATGCAACTATTTTTCCACAGTGAACATTGAACACTGTCAGCAAAAAAACATTTTAACACTGCATGGTTTTAGCATTAACAGCCTGTGTTTTCAAATTCATACACTACTTACAGTACACATGTAACTGTATACCAGAACAGTACACATTGCATAGTTTGAAGGTGAAATTGTCATTGACGCTTTGCATTATTACAGTTCACTTAACATCTTTTATTGTGAAAATGTTTGTCGTAAAAAGTTGGAAAAAGTTTAACTACTTTTTTAGTTTAGTTAACTAATTTCCAAAATCAGTTGCCAACTTTAGTTAAACTATTTTTTTTAGTTGGAAAATAGTTTTAGTTTAACTAAAAAAAGTTTAGTGCCCATCGCTGGCTATGCTACTAATATTTTGAGTAGATCTCTGACTTCTAAGCTTTAAAACTCCCTCCTGCTTTTAGTACATGTACTGGGAAACATAAACATAATCTCGAAATTTCTAAAGCACTACTCAAAGCTAAGCACAGGGCACCAGCGTATTCATGAGCTCTGTGGTAAGTCAGAGGGGTTGTGCACCCTTTGAGATTTTAGTACATAAACTCATGGTGCTGGAATATGTCTTGACAACCAAACTGACCAAAGAATCTGGCTCTTGTGACTTCATTTATGTAGCACCATTGCTCTCTCTTATGTGCGGTACTGAGAAATTTTGGACATTTACATTTACATTACACTGCGTTACCCTAGATGTAAGTAGACTCTTGTGATTTAACTAGAGACATCTTTGTAGCACTGTTTAGGTAGCTTTTAAAGTAAGCGACACTTAGATGGCGCTGTAACTCTTGTACTACAATAGCGTAACTTTTGTAATTCTGTGTAAACAGGGCAACGTTTACATGCACTTGACGAACTATGCCATCAACAAGAACAGCAGCGACTTCATCCGTGATGATGAGTCTGGCAGCAAGAGGTAACAGGGTCATTTGATCTGTGCGACGTTACATACACACTGCAATGTAACGTATCATAATGCAAATTAATGCAATGTAATGTAACATGAATTGATGGTAATGGTAATAGTAATTGCAAATTTATATAGCACCACTTCAAGGGAGACTCATCAGAGGCGCCTATGACCTAACACAATGAAACAGAATGATGTAATGCCTTGCAATGTAATGGAATGTAACATGATACGATGTGGTGTTGTCTAATGCAATGTAATCATACGCTTCTCAGATTCACATTTCTGTGTGACTTTTGCACATAAAAATGTTTTGCATGTATTGATAATTTATATATCGCATTTTTAGGCCTGCAGTTTGGTGTTTACTTTAAATTATCGTGTGGTTATTTTGAGCGATTTTGTCAAAGAACGTTATGCATTGCTATATGCAGTAATTGGCATACATGCTTATCCGTCATAGAAAAATAGAGTAAGAATTTTGCTATGAATTTCATTCTTACCATCTTACTTTACTGTAATAAATGCTTTCTTGAAATTTTTCGGCCGTTACAAATCCGCCATCAAAACTATTATGTGTGTCATTAGTTTTGTTGTAGAAAATTTCACCATGAAATTTCTCTACTTTAAACTTGTTGTCATAGACACAAGTCCAGGAGTTACACTTTGGATTATTTTAATTTTAAAACATGTCAAATTTCACCGCACTAAACGCTTTCAGTTCTATGCCTTCGTTGTCGTAGGCGAATATCCACCATCAACAAATGGCTAAACGACAATGACTATGACGTCGAAAGACTCTGGAAGGAGATCGATGACGTCATCATCAAGACGTTGATCTCGGCACATGCGGTTCTCAAGCACAACTACCGGACGTGCTTTCCCAATCACGTTCTTGGAAGCGGATGCTTTGAAATTCTTGGGTTCGACATTGTACTCGACAAGAAACTGCGACCATTTGTCCTAGAGGTATGTGCAGGGGTGTAACTTTAGTCTAGAAAGTGGGGGGTACCAAATTTCGCATTGTTTCAGTTTCATGACTGTTAAATAATTATAATGCCATTACCTCTATTTTGCTTTATGTCGACTTATAGGGAAAATGGAAGCAACTTGTTGATTTACTTTCTGCGATAAATTCCACCTGGTGCTAAAACTTGATTGATACCTGCCGAGTGTACAGTGCATTAGCACCTCAGAGTCCTGTGGAGTGAGATAAGAGTGAACTCTTAGAAATTTATTGATGGCAACAGAGAACCATTCTCAATGAAAGTTATTTGTGATCAACTGTTTGTGAAGATGTATAGCGATCTTGAGTCTGAGTACCTCTTGAGTGATGTTTTGCCAGGTGTAAATATCTCGACTGTTTATTTAGGTCTGGGCATTTCTATAGTGCTATATAGCAAAATGTTAGAGGCGGTATTTCCATGTCATTCTAGTTTCTGACTGGTTGTGTATTGTGTAGTGGTTAGCTTGCCTGACTTTCAACTCGGGTGTCAGAGGTTGAAATCCTAACCAGGGCAGAATGAGGTATAGAGATTTCTGCTCTGCTTGCGCCCTCTGTTGAACTCAGCTGTAAAAGATGAGTACATTGAACTTGATCGGAAGGTAAGGCAGCAAGGGGAGAACTGACTACCCACATTCATAAGCTGAGGCTGAGAAAAAGATGAAGTCGCAAATGCATCATTAGCACAGGGTTTGCTTAGGAGACTGCTCTTCTTGTTGTTGTACCGGAGCATTTATGTAGCACTGTTTACAAAGTTAAAAGCTGTATGTGTGTGATGGAGTTTGCCGATTCCATCTTATAAATGTTAATCAGTCAACGCGTAAGCAAAATGCAAATCAATTGATCGTTTAGTTTGAGATGTTGTCTATTAACCCCTTCACTGCGACGGCCTTGTAATCCCGTGTGCGTCATGGGACTCATGTATGCATGTTTGTATGTATGTATACAGGTATGTATATATGTATGGATGGATGGATGTATGTATGTATGCAGGTATGTATGTATTTATGTGTTTATATATGTATGTATGTATGTATGTATGTATGTATGTATGTATGTATAGATGTATATGTATGTATATATGTATATATGTATGTAACTATGTATGTATTATATATATTTGTGTATATATGTATGTATGTATATATGTATATATGCATGTATATATGTATATATGTAGGTATATATGTATATATGTATATTATGTATGTATGTATATATGTATGTATGTATATATGTATGTGTATATGTATGCATGTATATATGTATGCATGTTTGCGTGTATGTATCTGTGTATGTATGTATGTATGTATGTATGTATGTATGTATGTATGTATTTACGTGTGGTATATGACCAGGGCATCAAATGGGTACCTATAATTTCCATGACGAGACATACTCGTCATCCGCAGCGAAGAGGTTAATGCTGCGTAGATTGGAATGTTCTCGTTAACCTTTGAGTCATTGGACATCTATTTGGAGGAATTGTTCGATCTCTAGGTCAATCATTCTCCAAGTTTTACGACTGATGCTGCCATTGATCGAGAGATCAAAGACGTTCTGCTCTACGACACGCTCAACATCGTTAACTTTGGAGCGGCGGATCGAAAGAAGTGCATCGAAGAGGATCGACGCAAAATCAAAGAACGACTTTTGAGTCGCCTCGACAAAAAGGAAGTCAAGTATGTCAAACAACAGCTATATGACCCTTGACCTGCTTCACCAGTGTTGCTTTTTACATAACTATTGTAATTATTATTATTATTTATTATTATTATTATTATTAATTATCCTAGGTATGGATAATAATAATATTATTTATCCTAGGTATGGATAATAATTTATTATAATTACAGATGATGATGATGATGATATAATAATTAATAAGTAATTCCCTAACTTATGTCATCCTGGCCTCATCCTCAAGATGACAAACTTAGGGAATTACTTATTTGTTATTATGATATTATTATGATATTATTATTATCATCATCATCATCATTAGTATTAGTAATTATAATAATAATAATATTATTATTTCATCATTTGATGACATTTGCTGATGCCATAGGGTTAAGGATCACTGGTTTCTTCTTGTCGTGCAGAGAGGACTTGGACCGAGCTCAGCTGAAGTGGATTGAGGACCAGACGCGCTACGAAGAGACGCACATGGGAAACTACCGGCGCGTATATCCGGCCGAAGGAATGGAAAAGTATGACAAATACTTCCACAGCAGTGGATCCCTCTACCAGGAAACGGCTGCCTTCAAAGCGAGATCTGAATGTGCCAGGTAGACAAGGTTTATTGATAAGACAAGTTCATTTGTAGGTATATAATGAATCAAATAACTGGAAAAACTCACCACGGGGGGGTCTTATCGCATGTAGAACCAAGCCAGTGGAGTCCCATCGAGAGTTGATGGCTTACACCATGTTTAGAGTTTCTGGTCCATGTGATGCTGAGAATAAGGAGTGGCGACTGTTCACAGGACACAGTTACACTCACCGACTGGCACTGCCTGGGTCGATATAGAGGCCATGATGCCTGGGTTATTTCCCTCAGGCCAGCAGGTCTGTGCAAGACAAGGGGACAGTTGGTCGTAGATCTACCCACATCTGGAGTATGGAACCCGAATGGTAAGAGCGCTTGGCCTGTGACACGAAGAGTTATGGGTGTGAGCCTCCAGTCAGGTGGTCACTGTGTAAGGACCTTGAGCAAGTCCTTTGTGTACAATGGTTTAGCAGTATCAGCGATGTTCTGTCGTATGGTCATGTGTGCAGTTTTCAACTGTGGATGGAGGGCAATATCAAATACTGTGGTATTGTATTGTATTATATTGTACCTGGTCTGTGATGCCACTCCCAACATCCTTGCAAGCTGTTGTGTCACTAAATGTCTACATTTCCCTGTTGCAGTCAGCACCCTGTTGCAGTCAGCACTTGTAAGTCTGGAGCTGGAACCAATCTGTTTGTTATAGATCGATCATACTCTCATACTTCCTACTTGCCCTTTGACAAGACTCACCAGACTTGCCCTGGAATGCTGCTTCCACAACGATCTTGATTAGTAAGGACCAATACCTGATGCCTTGAGCATCATTACAGTTATTAGATTAGATTAGATCAATTAAGTTGCTGGTCAGGCTTTCATTAGTGACATGTGTCCAAGGACTAACATAGCATGCCTTTGCGCTAACCAGAATGGCGTGTTAACCGGGAGCACGTAAAGGGGTCCACACTGTATGGTACTGTGCATTAGGCTGTAGTCTGACTGATAGTGTTATTTCGAGAACCGCATTGCATTTCTTGCAGACAACAGAGAGAGGAAATAAGCAAGAAGCAGGAGAAGTTGGAACTGATGCTGAACAAGAAGAAGAAAGATCCGAATCTTCTGCGACCAGAAAGCCCCGGATCTCGAGTTCGAGCCAAGCCCCGAAAACTTGTTTACAACGCCTCTCAACGTAACGATGTAAGATTTCACCTTCAGAACTTTCTCTTTACATTTCGCCTCTTGATAGTACTCATCCATTGATTGATCTATCCACCTATTCAATCACTCCTTCATTTGGTCAGTGATTTAATGCTATTGTGTGCTTCTTTACTTGTGGTGAGACCAATTCCTTCACATATATGAGCTTTTTGTTAGAGGTTTCTTGTCTCGGCTTGTAAAAAAAGAATTCATGTGGAATTGAAGCATTCCCTAGAGTTGATGACTTGGTGATAGATAGTGGTACTACATAAATTTGTAAACGAGTGTGAATGTTGAGTTTGTGCCTTGTTACATCGAGGCACGTTGCGAAGTTTTCAAGCCTGCTGATGACAGTAGTTTGTATTTATTTATTTTCGTAACTGTTTTTAAAGTTATAAAACATCACTGACTCAGTTGTTGTATTTGTCATTTCTTTATTTTCAAGACTGGTTTTGAAAATTTAAACATCACTAACAACATGTTATTTATTAATTTATTTATGTAACTGGTTATGCAATTTGAAAGATCGCTGATGAAGGTTCTACTTGGTCAGAGAGTTTTTGTCGCTCTGAGAATTTCCTTTTCGTGCCAGAGTTGAGCTTTATCTGGTGATTGTAGAACGACTCCTTTGAACGAAATAAGCGCCATGGGGGCAAGAAATATCGTGTTCACTATACGATGGGTAATAGCAAGGTAAAGAGATCTGCGAGCAATTACAGCTGCTTGTGTCTTGAACCGACACGAAGCATAATACATTCGATGCTTTCAGAAACATTGGCTTCTGCTTTGCTGTGAAAAGGCTGACTGCTTATGTCCTTATGTCCTAAATTGTCAGTTAGGTAATGTAAGGTTAAATGAGGTTAGTGGTAGTTTGATTATTACGTGTGTGTATGAACGTAAGTCCTCAGAGGTGTTGCCATGGAGATGAAGGGCATATTGGCTGACGGCAGCAGTCCAACAACCAGATTGTGATGAGTCTGTCTTGAAAAGGCGCTATATAATCTGTGATGACGATTACATATCTGAGGTTACAATCCTTCATTCATTTTTAAGTTGCAACAACCAATGCTAGTGTTATATGAGTGATTGCCTTACCATGCCTTATCTTGCCTTCTACCCTGCCTTGTCTCGGAGGAGTTAGGTCGATAGAGACATGTAAAGCAGATAAACGCAGGGTGAGAATTGTCGGGGGTTTGGGGGTTCAACCCCCTAGTCTTTCTTAGGACCCCCTCAGTTAAGTCTTCATTACACACCCAAGGGGTCATTTCCAACCCCCTCAGGAGCGCTAGTGTGGGTTACTAATAAAGTAATGCTCTGGTTTATTGTGAGATTTGTGACCATGTGAATTGTATACTAAAAAAATTTGGTGATGTCATCACTTTAAGGAGTTTAAACTTTCTATTGCATTTTTGAATTTTCTCAATTTACAAAATACAGATAAAATTCAACTTCACCTGGATCAAACTCACCAAAGTCTAACCCCCCACCCAGTCTTTTCTCCACAAATCTCACACTGGATAAGTGATTACTTTACCATACCTAGCCTAACCTTGCCTTACGTAGTTACATCTTGTCGTGTCTAGGCAGCTCATCTGGTGATCTAGGCGAGGATCAGTACTTATGCTTTGCTTAGTTCCATGTACCGCTAAAGGTGTTGCCATAAAATCGATTTCATCAGTTCATTATTCCACTGCTTTCTAAAGTTTTATCTTTAAGGAATTGCTTTTTAACAGTTTATCTTGGAGTTTATCATAAGCGCCGGTTGCTTTTTGTGATTTTCGTTTAAAGCCAGTGTTTTGGTTTTACATACCTTAATTCTTAGTTATAAACTAAGTCTAATATGTAAATGCATCTGATGCTAGATGAAGAATTTACTGTTCTTGGTCCTATCTTATTAAGCCGCGTAATTGGTGCACTGCTTGCTGCATGATCGATCATTGATCATCCTACTTCCATAAGCAGTGATCGATCATTGATCATCCTACTACCATAAGCAGTGATCAATCATCCTACTGATCATCCTACAAAGCGAACTTTGTATTGTGACATTGTTGTCCAGCCGTCACCACTTTTAAAAGTGGTGGTGACAGTCACAACTACTTTGGATCCTGTGCTGAAATGTTTTTGCAACATGACAACGTTATCTTGGTTTGAAGCAACTTAACGACAGTTAACGGCGGTGTATTCTTGCTAGGAGTCAGGCGGAAATCGCCTCGGACATTTGCCTCAGCCGAATATCCCGTTTTTTGGCAATATTCGGAAGTATTCGTGCAAATACTGTACACACAAATAGTTGCTTGTTTGCCTCACTTGCCTCACTTGCCGGAATTTGTAGGCTCATAATATCAGCTTTGAGCTTCATCTAGCATATTCATTTTGAAGAAGAAAAGTACAAAAAACACCAACACCGGAAGTCCACAACAGATGTCAAGTCCATTTCATTGATTATTTATTTTTAAAATTCAAAATGTATTAGTCAGTTATTACAAATACAGAAATTTATTTTGATGAGCTTTCATTACATGAAAATGTGAAGCTTCGCATATGGAACAAATGGTACTCGGTTCGTAACCGGATCCGGCAAATAGTACATCCAAATACTCGGATTCGGTACTCGGTGAAAAATGTCTACCCGGCTGACCCCTAATTCTTGCATACTTTTGCTTACTGTAAATGCTGTCAACCGACGCTGTAATAATGATAAACTTCGTTTATGCATCGGACAGCCAAGATATTGACATCAACGGCCTTTGTTGCTTCGAGATATTGTTAAATTGTTGGAATCCATAGAGTAGGTTTAAGGTTAGATCTACGGCCTTGACAGCTACTAGTAACTACTAATGAATACTACTAATATGTTATGTGCAGACTTGCATTGCAGTAAACAAAGTTTTTGAACCTGTTCAAACTTCAAAACCGACTCCTTGTTTTGGGTGCAGACGCCAAACATCTTCACAATTATGTTATGTCATTGCAATATGTTATTATGTGGTATCTCATTGTTATACTGTTATACTATGTTGTCTTGTTATGTTGTGTTATATTGTTATACTATGTTGTCTTGTTATGTTGTGTTATATTGTTATACTGTGTTGTCTAGTTATGTTGTGTTATATTGTTATACTGTGTTGTTTGTTATGTTGCGTTATAAGGTGTTAGGTTGTTACTCTATGCTATATGTTGTTATATATCGTTGTTCATTGATTGTTATACAATTTTATTCTGCTGTCATGTATATTAAGGATAGAAAACCAGTTTTGCGATGATGCAAAGGTATAAACTGTTGGACAAGGCAAGGACTACATACTATCGTAGATGTGGACATAGCGCTCGCGAATAAGCGCTTAGCTTGCAAGTGGAACTTTTAGAAATTTGGAGTTTACAATTATTACTCTTACTGGATTACGATATACTGGATAACGATTACTGGACTAGGAAACTACGCTAAAAGAATATCACGTGGTTCGGCCGTATACGGTGTCAGCCTAAGATAGCAATTGGACTGAGCAGTGAGTGATTAGGGTGATTAGGTGAAATAGCAGAGATAAGTGGGAAAATTTGAGCAAGTAGAGAGAAATAATTAAGAAATGGTCAATGGGACTGGATCAGCCATTGAACAAAGAAGAAAGGTTTGTGTTGTGATTGTTGTCAATGTCACATGCAACTCTTTTATGTTGTTGATTTGTTGCACTGTTGTTCTGTCACACTGTGTTGTATTTGCTGTTGTAGCTTGGTCCAAATGTTGATCCTCTAAGCAGCGGCCGAGAATCGAACCGGATGTTGGTGGACTCGAGTAAGCCGCAGGACATCGTTGAAGCTGAGGAGATGGAGCGCGTCTCGTGCCTCGTCCAGCGGGACAACCTTGTCCGGGGCCTTGGAATCATAGACCATGTCTACAAACTGCTCCAGACCATTCCTAACAGCAACATCTCACCTCCAAAACCGGACAGTAAACACATCACAGTAAGTTGTCCATAGTTGCATGCCATGCTGTATTGCAATAAACTGCCGTAGTTGTCCTTTTTGTTCTTACGAATCCTTACATTACTTGAGTGTCTTAAATTACATTATGAGCATAGGTGTAGACTCTGGGGGGGCAGCCGGGGCACGTGCCCTCCCAAAAATTGAGATGGACTGTACATTCAATGCAATAAGTGTAGAAAATATAGCCAAATGCCCTCCAATATTTTGGACAAGTTTACGCCAGTGATTATTAGTGCAAACTCTTCAAGGTATTCTCTCGTGTTTGTACTCCTGTGCCACCCAATCACCACACCACCAATGATTTTCACCGTAGCACCACGCTGTCTCCTTGACTGGACCTCTGAAGGTTATGACCTAGCACTGAAAAGAACCAAACGACGTGGCTATTGCGGACTTGATATGAAATAGCTCCGGTGAATAGGCAGATCTCCCTGACGTGGATTTTGTGTGTCGCTGAGAAGTTTCATTGATTTACATTACAGTGCACTGCCAGTTCTTTACATTACATTTCCTTTTACTTTGTGAAGTTTGCAGTCGACTCAATCTCTTCTGGTGCGAACGACGCGTACTTGCATTCACATGGAGCGCAGAACATTTCGTACCAGGCGCTGAACAGCACTTCAGGAGGTCAGCCGACGCAGCCGTACAGTTCGCGCAACAACTTCTACCATCCGGGCACTTCGACAGTACATCGAAATGATTCGCAGTGGAAGAGTTTACAGAATCTTCAGCGAACTGGAAATAGCAACTTCCTCGGCCAAGTCCATGTTAGTCAAGTGATGAGTTTTTCTTCAAGTGGTGCCTTATAAATGACAGTTTACAATTACAGTTACAATTACAATTACTTGCTGAACTTGAATTTATTTAATTGTATATTGCACCTGTTATGTGCTCAAGGTTGGTCAAGTCTGATATAGTGGTACTCATACTGTGTGACATGGTAGCCAATTGGTTAAAGCGCTTGCCCTGGTATGCAGAGAGTACGGGTTCGAGCCTCCTGCCCTGACACCGTTACTGTGTAGGGACCTGGAGCAAGTCCTTCACTCACAGTTGCTCAATGCCATCGATTGATGCTTAGTCCTTGGATAGTGAGCTCAATAAATCTATAATAAATAAAAATTAAACTTAGTCATACGTTTCATTTATTTATTTAGTTTGCTTATTTACTGACCTGAAATAACATGGACTGATAACTAAGTCGTGGACTGATATATCATTTGATCGGTTATTAATGAGGGAGACAAGAGACAGAAGCAGAGCGAAGAGACTGTCCATGGTGCAGCAAATCCTCGGTTCGAGGATGGCTGAAGACTAGGCAAGACAGGACAATGTGCTGAAGGTCTGTAAACCAAATTGTAACTTAGTTCTCATCAATGTATTATTTTCATGTATATGTAATTCCAGTTCTCTGACATTCTGTTTCAGAGTCGCAGTCGATTTGGAAGTCGAAATGTAAATGATAACGATCCCATCATGATAGGAAATGATTGTATGTTGTCACATTTCTTCCTGCTTTATCTCAATCTGATACTACTTCTACTGTCAATCTTGTTTATTAATTATTAATTTACTTTGGTTCCAAAGGCAGAATATACACAAGTCGTATCAAACAGAGCTAGAGGTTTTTTCTTAAATGACTGCAGTTGATCAGGTTCTTGCAGAGAAATTCGTTCTCTGGTAGATTTTTGTTACTAGTTAGTAATATAATATTGCTAGTTACACTCTTATTGCTAGTATTATTATTACATACATTCTTGCATACTTTACGCTTGTACATGCATGCATTATCCACCTATGTCACACAGACAGACACACAGACGCACACACACATATGTACACTTGCATATTTACATGCATACTGAAAACTTACCTCTTCCGGTCAGCTTATAGTTTGTGACGTTTACTGGTGTCCAACAAGCGCACGCACTCCCACACACGCACACCCATATATATATATATATATATATATATATATATATATATATATATATATACACACACACACATGCACACCACCTATATACATACACACATATATACACACACTTATGCAGTCACATACACACACTTATGCACACACGCATATATACACACATATACACATACACTTTATGCATACACATGCACACATATACACACACACACACACATACAAGCACACATACTCGTGCATACACCTGCATTCTTTGTCTCTGTTATGGGAGATATTGCTTTTAAGGGTTTCTGTTGGATTCTGACCTTTGTGTTTCTTTTCTACAGTTTCCAGGATGCTTCCAGGTGGAAAATCTTCGCACATACAGACGATGCCAGCTTATACCTCAGAAAACGACCAACAGCAACAGCTTCCAAACATCCGTCGAAGGCCGGTTGGGACCTCCAACTTCAGCCTGTCCCTTATTTCCGGCCCCGCTCCGTTCATTTTGCGCCCTGAAATCTCATCGGCAAACAGCACCCCAGCACCGAGGACTGGGGGACAGCAGGGTTCTTCCTCGAACGTGGAACGGGCAAACGGATTTCGGGGGCAGCGACAGGCGGCTAGGACAGTACGGGGCAACTCTACCGGAGTACTAAACATGTGATAAGTACCTTGGAGGAAGGCTTAGTGACATGTCAAGTGCGTCACTGTACGTGATGGGTAATAAAGTGTTTGTTGTGCTATGAAGTGCTT
Source organism: Allolobophora icterica (assembly GCA_963556255.1). Taxonomy (NCBI): domain Eukaryota; kingdom Metazoa; phylum Annelida; class Clitellata; order Crassiclitellata; family Lumbricidae; genus Allolobophora; species Allolobophora icterica. Next base: position 9,613,846 of record OY744609.1, on the reverse strand, counting down.
GAGTTATGGGGAAGTACTCAGTATGTCATGAAGTACTTGAGACATGTACTCAACGCATTTAAGAGTACTAGATGTGCAGGGAGTCCAAATGTACTTGATGCGAAGTTAGGTACTTGATATGTTACAGATTACTTGATGTGCAGTAAAGTACTTGACATGTTATGGTCTACTGGATAATGTACTATGCTGAGGTACTTGACTTATGGAGGAGCCTTACAAATACCGCTAGGCACTTGGAATGTGTCAGGGTGCTTGATGTGTGTTGGGGTACTTAATATGTGATACGAACATGATCTTTTGAAGCTGGTGAGCTTGAAGGGCCCCCGTCCTATGGATGATCGGCCCAGCATCAGTCTGCATTCCGAGAAAGTGTCGTTCGACAAATACTAAATTATTTTCATTTCTTTTTGACACGATTTTGTGATGGAAGTAATTCTGCAGAGCTTTATATTTGGCCTTTGACCGATTCTTGTTATCGAGGGCACCCAAAATGAAATCTATTGTAAACTAGATTGAAGACCGAATTTTGTGGTGGTGTGACGGTAAACAAGGAAGTAAATGGCAAGTCCTACTGGTCCTTGTACTTTGTGACTCGTTTGTTGCATTTAAATTTAACAGTTGGATATGGAACTGAAAGGTGTGATTTGTGATTGGAAGCTATTGGAGTGAAGACCTATGAACTTGAGCACTATATAATTATAAGGAAATGAATCAACTACGAGGCAATTTAGAAAAATCAGTATTTTGCTGAGTTGGTGATTTTTTACAGCATGTTTTTCACAGTCAGCCTATCATCTGAGTGCTGTACAGAACTGAACAGCGAGTCTTTCCATTTGTTATCTGCTTCATTAAGAATCCAGTGATGCTGAAACAATCAGTATTATTCTACAACGACAATCCAAGTGTATGCTACCTATTGTGGAAAATCCTTGGTATTAAGGTAAACTGTTGAAGGTCAGTATCGCTACAATATTATGATAGATGCCTGAGATAGAGATTTGCTGACTTTGCACGTGTAATGAGTGCTTTAACGAAGTTTTTTTTGTAGTAGTCTGGATTTACTACCTGTATTTTACTATCGTGCTTTTGTAGAACTAGAAGCAGAACATTTTCCTAGTGCCTCCTGTCGATATTATTCATTTGAGTATTACAGTTTATGCATTAATATTGATGAGTAATGTTTTCATTTTATGGAAATGAAGTATTTTTACTGTTTGAGAGTGTTACTTTTATTATTTAAGATTCTTTAGAATAGTTCAAATGTCTGATTGGGTTTTCTTGAAGCATCTTTGTATTTTGAATTAGTTACAAGTGTGTAAAAATTGTAAAGCTTTAATAACCATTTTCATTGGTAATCGAATATTTTGGAAAATTTACTCAGCCGTATTAAGTTTAAGTATAATGTTTGTTTTCGTGATGTTATTTTCAGTACTAAAGTGATTTCTAACGAGGATGTAGAATTAACATTTTGGAAGAGATGTGAGATAATTGAATAAAATATAATTCCTTGGTGGCCAATTATTGGCAGTGCTTTTTTCAGCCGGAACGGCGTTCCGGCACCTTCTTTCAGGCACTAAAAAATAATTTATTTATTTTAATAATAAAAACAATAATATAGTTATTTTCATTTAATTTCAGTGTTTTGAACTGTTTTCAGTGTTTATTGAGACCAACCCCAACCCCATTTTTCTCGGGATTTTAGCCCGCCCATAATTATTCCGTTCCGGAACCTATTGTTCCGTTCTGGAACCTTTTTTCCAGAAAAAAAGCACTGATTATTGGTGATATTGTGACCCATTGGTGACATGGTAACATGGTATTCATATGGTGACATGGTAGACAGTTGGTGACATGGTGGCTAATTGGTGGCATTTTGACCCACTGGTAACATTTGGTGACATGATGGCCAATGGGTGACATGGTGACCCGTTAGTAACATAGTGACCCATTGGTGACATGGTGACCTATTGGTGACGTGGTGCGAATTCTAGCAAATTTGGTGGTGGCTATGGGGCAGAGTGTGGGCCCACTGAACATGGCTATCAGAGCTGACTAGCTAAATTAGAAATCTTCATTTTATTAGGAAGTTCGTGCATGTTAATTAGAGATATAATTACTTCTATTAGTTAAGTAACTTAAGTAGTTTATATATGAAATGGTAAATATGTTGCAGGTGTACATAATTAATCAGTATTATTTTTATTATTATTATTGTCATCATTAAATTTAAATGAGCGACGTACCATCATTCCATGTATAGCGAGAGGGGGGCCTTTGCTTATTGTTTTCCTGGGATCTCTCCCGAGTGGTAGATAAGAAATACGTTAAGATACCTGCACTTCATAACCTGCACATTATCATTTGTGTCTAGTCTTTGGTAGAGATGGATAGAACAGCTTCTATAGTGTGACCTGCGCTGAAGTTAGCTAAGTGGTACTCTGGCAGATCCAGGTTTTGAAATTCGGGGGATGCAAAGGAATGGCAGGGTCAGGGTATAATTATTAGAAAAATATTTAGCTGAGGGATGTGTCAATCCCTTTTTGTGCTATGTTTGCTTCCTAATGAACTTTGTGCTTTGGTGACCCCAACAGCAATGTCCTATGTTGAAGATAGGTTGCGAATGTCGGCAAGATTCCCATATGAGCCCACATGTGGGATTGTGGGTCACATGAAGACAACTTAGGTAGGCAGTGCTTTGTGACGTGTTTGCAAAGCGCTTTTTGTAATTATAAGTACGACAGTTTATGTAGCATTGTCAGTAGCAAGCTACTTCTGGGGTGCTTTACGAAATCAACTATCAGCGCAAATGCTAAGAGTTATACAATAAGTACAGGTATTTTTAGCATGAGGAGTTTTAGCATCCTGAGTAGATGCTGGAGGACTGTTCCAGGCGTGCGACCAGTCTCCCAAAAGTCCCAATTGCCCATTTTAGTCTTGGTATTGAAAGTGTCAACAAACCGTGCATACAATTAGGAAAACCGTCAAGTGCTTGCTGCTTGGGCATACACCCTCTACCAACACAGAAATCTCCACATACATTTTTATGTAATTATACAGACATTTAGTGAATTCTATGCATTCTACGCACCTTTCAAAGGCATTACATAAATTGTGGTTATAATATTGTAACCTTAACTTCTGTAGCGTTTTATAGGGGCTTTTATTGATCAGATTAAAAAGGAAAGGAGAGTTTGCATTGCTTGTAAATTTTGAATGGATATTTTTGTATCTTGGTTACAACTATGGTGTACAATGTTCTTTTATTACTTACATTAGGGTATTACCTTTTGAGCATACTTGCATTATGCTAGTATCTTTTGAGTTTATAGCATTCATTGAGCATACTTCTTTTATGCTAGTATCTTTTACTTTATAGCATTCATCATATAGCTACCTTATAAGGGGTAGCATATATTTAAATGTTTGCAAATTATCAAGGTTCTCATGAGTTATAGATATAATATATGTTTGTTTTATTTTAATAATATTTTTAATTTTATCCCGTGCTTGAATTCGTAAAGTATTAAATGCAGTGTTTATCTGCCTGTGTAGATTTCAACAGCATATAATTTGTTAGTGTAAATATTTTAAATTATAATTAATTTTTGACTTGGTCGTATTCTGGCTAACTTTTATACAACTTAACTAGTAAATATATATATATATATAATTATATATATATATATTATTTTATATATATTTATATGTATATATATATACTTAAAACGTATTAAGTCTTCATACATACATACATATAGGCCTACATTATATACATCATACACACATGCATAATCTTACACTGTCATACATACAATATCATACATACCTGTTAAATCATTTTCCCTGAGATTTAAATCTTTCTATTTAAAAGCATAAAACAGAAGCAGCCCGAAGCTTATTACAACCGCCAACCGCTTCTTCGTTTATCTTACACATTCGAGGCCAACCTACGACTTGCGATTCCATCTATACATACCTGCAGAACGTGCGCCTTTCGACCTCCAGGTGAGAAGAACTAATGAGAGACTTTCCACGTTCGCCCTCGCCACACAAGAAGAAAAACTCGTCAGCGGTTCTTAATTACCTGGACGAGTCGGTTAATTGGTTGGTTGACGGCAACTCGACAGTTGTGAGATGGCACTAGACAGGACGCCAGCGACGTTTCCAAGTTATTGAAGCCGCGGGAGAGTCTCTCTTTCTCGGCGTCCGATCATCCACTCACGCCTCGACGCCTCCGCGCTCGCTGGGCTGTGCGACGTTCCCTAACGAACATACCCCTTAAAGCGTCGACAAATTGGGCCGCAATTGGACCCCGGGCTGGCCCGAAGCACTGGCGGTAGATGTGACGCCAAGTAAGGACCGCGCGAATGCAGTTCCTGGCCTCTGTTCTCTCGATACTGTTTGCAGTCGTTTCGTTCGTCTTATGTTTGCTTCTAGTGGCGGCGATCTTGTCTGAGAGGTGGGGGGGGGGGGCAAAGTCGGCCATGGTCTGGTTGATGACCTTTTCTTAGGAAATAATCTCCCAACAAATTTTTTTCCTTTTTTGGGAATTGAACCTTTAGTAATCTTAATCCCAGATTGAATTCCACAATAAGTTCTACAGTAAAAGCCAAGTCGCGGGAACCAACTTGCTCAGGCGCTCAGCCAACACAAAATTGCTACCACGGCAGGTAGGAGCAAAATCGGTTCCACGTAATATCCAAAAATTGGACAGTCTGGCGGCTATACAGCAGATGGTGTTTAGAATCAGAGCGGCGATGGAGGAGGGGAAAGAAGGAACCGGGTTTGTGGAAAAAGTGTTCAGTTTCGAGTGAAAAAGACTAGCACAGAAATACCAAAAGATGCAGTTTTGTTTAAAGTGCTGTTTAAATTAGCGTATTCTTTCCTTTTCAATCTTCTATCGAGGCAACAACGCGATGCTTTAAAATTCGCCTCAGAATTTCGAGCCAAAGTGGAACTATTTTCGCCTCGTTACAAATCTGGCACCACACTCGGGGAGAAGGGGGCAAAGCAGAACGACGGTTTTTCGCGGCCGACCAAGCGGAAAACGCGACAACTGGACGGTAAGGTAAGGACGCTCGGATCTGCGGCGCCGTCCAACCAAAACGAGCCTCGAATTATGCCTATTGTCGGGCGATGATCGGTAATTTCCAGCAATTTCCCGGCTAAGTACCGTCATTCAGTCGGTCGAATTGCATTTGTCGTTAGCATTGCGAATGAAGTGGCTGCAGACGAAGGCTAACATCGTTAGGCCAATCCATCGAAATCACGAAACGACCTATATACATATGCGACTTATATACGAGTCGCTATATATATTTATGTATAGGCCTATATAATTTATATATTATTTATATATCAATCTATATGCGATCTATATAGGAAACGATATAGATATATTCAACTACGATTACATAACATGTACGTATAGGAACCGATATATTAACATGCGACTTATACGCTACACATTCGATGCGACTTATACACGAAATAAGCAATATATACAAGTTATACGCACAACAATCTATATATACGAATTATACATGAATATGCGACTTATACACGATACAATATATTTAGATATTATGCGCTACTTATGTTGAGCGATAATGAAGGAGACCCGGTGAATTGGTGCTGCGCTTTCTATGATACGCACAAACAGCCAATTTGGAGGTGCCAACGGCTTCATGCAAACGCTATAACTGACGATCACGTTGTCACCGATCTTAGGTGTCATCATCATCCAAATCATTGCGCGTCACCATCCTTATAAGATATATAGTCTGCTATTTAATCTCTCTATGCGCGTGGAAGCTTGTACAGACCTAATTGATTTTACGGAGGCAGGGCTAAGCGAAAATGTGTTGTCACGAAGTATACTCGTAACATCGGTGTAACTTCAAATTTTGGCCCCCAATAGATCACTGAAATGGGCCCTCTGGTTAAAGTTGGTGCTGCATCAGGCTCTGAGCTGGCTGTCTCTTTTCCGATTCGGGTCTGGACCTGCGCAGTATACTATAGCAGGACCTATGAGCCTATATATACTGACTGCCTCTAAGGTTCAGGCGTTAAGTCAGCCATTAAACTATTTCATCCTTTACAATTATTTTAGACTTCTTTAGACCCGGATTCTATATGCCAGGCCTAACAGTAATATCCCATATATCCCATCTGTCTGTCTGTCTGTCTGTGTGTCTGTCTGTGTGTCTGTCTGTCTGGCTGTCTGTGTTTGTCTTTCAGATGGAGAGAACCGCAGACAGACAGACAGACAGACAGACAGACAAATCAAAGCGATGCAGTTGATTTGCTGATATACTCGTGTCGTTCTCTTTGAAGGCGTTGCTCCGTTCCACGTCTTCTGTCTGTCTGTGTCCGCAGCGGACAATGAATTTCCACCTGACTGCTTCGTCCATTAAGCTGCGGCTGAGTCGATTATGCTAATCGCGGCGCCGCTAATAAACTTGTTACCGATGCAGTTTACACTGCAGACCAATTTAGGGGAAAATTCGTCATTCGCTCTCTGTGGACGGATTAGCGGCCAATCATCGCTCGCTTCCGTTTCGCGCCTCTGCGCGCGCAGCCGAAAAGACTTAGCAGACGACCACGACTACCTTCCTCCTCTTCAGGATGCATGGGGTCCTTAAAACGCTTCTCCGGTCCTCATTACCTCAGTTTGCAACATCATCTCGATATGTCGAAGCTGGAGAGTTGCGCCAAAACGTGTTAAGTTACTAGGCGTGATCGCAGGGTGTCGCTTACCAGTTACGAGCTAAGCAGGTCGCGTAGAAGGCAAGGAATTTTAAACGCAATTTTAAAATTTTCAGTATAAATTTGAAAGCTGTAGGCGCAGGACCCTAGCTCGTTCAGGAAAACTGCGTCAATTCGAGGACTTTTCCAGAGATAACGTTTGAATAAAAAGATATTAATTTTACGCAAGTCAGCGCAGTGAAGTAGCGGAAACAGCATTTGCAAATTTCAAAACTTGTAGTTGGATTTATTTTGTTATAATACGATTGAAATCGTTTAGGATTCGTAAATCGCACTGCAAATGAAAGTCTTTTAAATCCGAAGAAAGTTGAATGGGAGACGCTTTACGCAGTTCACGGTTTAGAGATTTTTGGTTAACTCAAAGGAAGCAACAAAAAAGCAATAAGGTCCAGAACAGCAATAAGGTTCAACCTATATGGATATAATTATGGAGTTCAAACTCTTCAATAGTTTCTGTCTTAGGCCTATAAGTTTATTCTGCCAATGTCCTTATAAGTTTGCTTCAGTTTCAATGGCTAATGTTTACTCTATGCCCTAAACCCAATAGCCAGCCTATCAAGCGATTAAAGAAGACTTTGAAAGAGGTTTGTTGCATATGCGTAATATGTAGTCCAATCACGTAAGCTTTTGTTTAAAGAAACCTCCGATGAACGCGTCTTGAAAAATGATTAGCCAAGCGACAGCAACTTAGACTTATTTCATCTTTGAGAGGTTTCGTAAAAAGGCACTATAAAACTTTTCAGATAGACCTACATGCATAGGCCCTATACACACATGTGCAGTGCCTAAAATACTGAGAAATGTCAACTCACTCTTCCTCAGACTGTCAAACTGTACTTGAACTGGTAAGTAAAATTTAATGTATCAGAAACGAAATCGTGCGTAGTTGATTTGAGCTCTCAAAAATTTACACTAAACACTGCACACTCTAGACAAGTCGACAATGTCAACCGCACACTGTGTCAGACAACGCATCATTTCAGCCCCGCACACATGAATTACGCAGACCGTTTTGTTGATAACCATGCAGGTATTATTAAAAAAATATTATTAAATTATTTATCCGATTATTATAGCTGAACGAACTATCGCATCGGAGAAGAATTAGCTGAACGGACTTCCTGGAAAAGATGAGTGGGAAAATCTCCTTCTTCATTCGCGACATTTTACGAGATGACAATAGCAAAACGCTCAGAGGAAAATGTTCTGACGAAATCGTCATTGTGACGTCATCTGCAGGGCAGCAGACGACATCAGGTATAATACGATATCTAATGACGTCATTCCATTTATTTATTTATCTATTTATTTACTTTCATTTCTTTACTTTAATTTATTTACTTAGTAATTTCTTTGCTTGTTACGCGCGCAAAGTTGAATATTTAAGCTGCCCTTCCCTAGTTCCAGTCTTGATATAACTTCCCCCTCTACTCCTTTTCTGTAAAAGCTGCCAGTCATTGCAAACTCCCTACTCTCTTGCGGTGTTCCTCAGACAAGGCCGTAGCCAGGATTTTTTGGGGTGGTGGTTTACTCGTCCTTGAGCAAGCCGACAAGCAACCGATTCAATCGACTAAGGGGTTTGGAGTTAGTGCACGCATTATTACATTTTTACATTATTTAATTTTGGATGGTGTTTAAACACCCATAACACCCCTTTTCTTGATTTTGTACAGTAGGCCTACACCGCTGAACCATCTCACAGAATCCTGTTCAGTCAATCGCCATCTTTATGCAGATGAATTATCTGTATAAAGATGGTCATCTGAGATGACAGGCGACTCTTCAGCCCCCACCTCGCTAATGCCGCCATTCAAATATAAAAATGGTTGTCCGCTAACCTCCTTTGCCTACACCTCGCCAAAACAGAATTCATAATTCTTGCATAGTAGTAATTGGTTCGTCTTGGATACCTCCCTACTTCTTATCCAACTTTTGAGGAACTCTGTAAAAAAGCTGATCGTGATCTCTTTAATAACATTCTCAAAAACCCTCTAGTCACCTCCTCCATGACCTTCTACCTCCCGTTCTAAAGACTGGTTATGATTTGCGCCCACGTTCTCATAATCTGGTTCTCCCTAGATTTGACTCCCTTGCCCGACGAGGTTTCCTGGGTAGGATGCTCTACACTGTGTACATGCAGTTAGGGCCTGTTAGGTTCTTTTGCTATTATTTCATTTTTGATATAACGTTGTTATTACTGTTCTATTTTCTTTCCTGTTTGTGTAATATTGTATGTAAAGCGCTGTGCGTTTGCTAGCGTTTATAACGGTTTTATTAGAGAATATATTTACTTACGTATACTTAGTATACCCGATAATATTAAAAAATTCTTTGACTCTTCCATCAACATATCAACTTTCTCTTATTCTCTCTTCGTCTCTCTTCGTTTCTCTCTGTTTCTGTCTGTCTAAGTCTGTCTCTCTATCTCTGTCTCTGTCTGTCTATCTCTCATTCTGTGTCTCATCTGCACAACTGATTAGCCAATATACGCACTCATAGCATCACCGTTTAACCAAATCCCGCAACCCAAAGCTCCTCTCCAAAATCTCAAGCACGTTTTTCATGCGTTTTCATGATTTTCGTTGTAATAGATCTGTGCTGGAGTTCGAAACTGCCGTTACCATCTCTAACTCGATTTAGCACTACAGGTTTTAGTTCAACATTACATTAACTTCATCAACACTTGATGGGTCCGGTAGATATTCTGGAACGGCACCACTTAAATTGGTTGTAAATAATCATTTACAATCAATTTAAGTGGTACTACTTACAATCCACAGAGGCTGAAACAACGTCTGCATTTTCTAAATTGTATTGTCTTGTTTCATGGTTTCAATAAAATACATTGATTGATTGTTTGTTGATTGATTGTTTGTTGTGTGATTGCAATCAATCAATCAATCGATCGATCGATCGACCGACCGACCGACCGATCGATCGATGGATCGATGGATCGATGGATCGATGGATCGATGGATCGATGGATCGGTCGATTGATTGATTGATTGATTGATTGATTGATTGATTGATTGATTGATTGATTGATTGATTGATTGATTGATTGATTGATTGATTGATTGATTGATTGATTGATTGATTGATTGATTCTCTCAATGCAGAGTCGAATACATTAACGGGTTTAAAGACTCCATCCACAGAAAACCATTCAAAAGAAAAGACAAAAGACAACAGAGATGATGACGACGACGATGATGATGACGACAACGACGACTACGACGATGATGACGTAGTTTCGGACGACGAGCATACACCTTGGACGAACGCCTTTGCTTCGACAACAACGACGACGATGATGACGTCGACGACCACGATGACGTCATACTCGACTGGCGACAGTTCCGCTTCGCTGAAGCTGAAGAAGCCTCGCCGACGTCGAACGGCCTTTACGCATGCGCAGCTCCAGTTCCTCGAACGGAAGTTCCGGTGCCAGAAGTACCTGAGCGTCGCAGACCGCGCGGACGTCGCAGACCACCTCAACCTGACGGAAACTCAAGTGAAGACTTGGTACCAGAACAGAAGGTAAGAAAGACAGGGAGGTCATTCTAAAGATGGGGTAGAGAAGGGTTAACCTAAAGGGCGGGACGTGGCCTTCGTCCTATATATGCGTAATTCTAAACAAGGGCAGGTATTGGCGGTATATAAATTCTCCTTGAACTTGCAGTAGGGGCGAGGCCTTCGTTCTCCAGATGAGCAGTGGCCATCAGACTAAAGGAAAGGGCGGAGCTTATGTCGTTAAAGAAGGGGTGTGCTGTAATTCTAAAGAAGGGGCAAGAGCCGTAGACTTAAATACTTACTGCATAGCGACCGAATGGCATAACGAAAACACTTGATAAAATTAATAACGATTTTTGCTGGCTATCGATAAACCAAGATGAACGGAGATTCGTGCTCAGTTGTGATATTTGTCAGAAAACTATTGATAATAAAGTCACTTACATATAAACTTTTTCGGTTGCTCGACCTACTTTTTGGAACTCTCTCCCTGCTCATGCAGTCGCTTGTGTCATTTCGTTCTCAACTTAAACTTACCTCTATGATCTATCAAATTGCTTCTTCCACCATAGGCAGCTCTCTGTCTTTCGGACTGATCGGATGAGATCCTTCATCTCCGCTTCCAGTTTGAATGGGTGCCACCCCATTTTAGGTCCCCGTGTACGGACCGTGCTAGCCCGAGATATTAAATCTGTGAAATAAGTCATCATTGGGAGGCGAACCGCGATCAGCACTCACTCTCGCACAGAGGAGCATGAGTCGTACGCTCTGAACAATGTAGTTAACTGGGTGAGTAAATAAGAGGTGGGACCTTCATCCTGTAGAAGGCTAGACTAAGTGACCATCAGCGTAAAGAAGCGGCGGAACCATCAGGGGTCTTTACTTTACTCCACAAAGTGGTAGAGACCAACTGCTAGCTAGGCCTACTCCGTTAATTCTCGTAGCTTGAACTTGCTCAAATCAAAATAACGCTGTCATGTAGTATAACTATTTCAGCATAGGGCCAAAAAGTGGTGGTGACTGTCACCACCACTTATAAAAGTGGTGCTGACCTGACACCACCGTCACAATACAAAGTTACGCTTTATGGTAGCCACCATTCTCTGCCTCAGGCTTCTCTACTTGCCAGCCAAAGGCTTTCCGTTTCAAGTTAAAGTCCCACCTTTTCAAAGATTCCTACCCTAATCAACCCGATTCTTCGCCTTTCAAGCTTTCTCGTCCTCAACGAAACCTCCTCTGCCTCCACTCTGCAAGCCCTGCGTTTAGCTTTCGAGTAGCGCTATAGACATTTTGAGTTTACGGTTACAGTTATGTTACTGGAGACCTAAAGTAGGGATGGTTTAGACCTTCGTCTTAAAGGAGAGGCGCGGTCGCAAACCTGATGAATGGCTAAACCCTCGTCCTACAGAAGAGGTGCCGTCGGAATTCTAAAGGAGGGACGTGGCCTTCAGCCTAAAGAAGTGGTGTGACCCTCGATTAGTCTTTTATCCTAAATGAGGATGTGGTCGTTAGCCTAATGGAAAGTTAGTTCAAGCGGAAATGAGAATCTTAGGCGCGATAAGTTAGTCTCCAGGTGAAATTATCCATGCAGATGTTTGAAAGCGAATGAGAAATAATGAGTTTTGAGGCGACTTTTTAAAAAACAGAAAGAGTTCGACATCGGACAAACATTGGAGGTCGGTTCCATTCCGTTTAGGGATAGCAACACGGAATGCACGAGAGCCTATGAGGCTATGACAATGGTATACCCTCGAGGCTCAACCAAAAGACGCATACCAGAAGATCGCGGACTGCGTGGTGGAAAATAAGGAATAATAGTCGAGATAGTCCGGAAGACGAAGTGAGGACGTCAGTCTAAAGAATAGTCTTGGCCGTCTGCCAAAAGAAGGGGCGTGACCAACCATTCAAACAGGCGGGACCTTCATCCCAAATAAGGCGTGGTCGTTAATCTTACTGAAGGGTGAGACTCTCGTTGCGAGGCAATACTTTAAAACCGTCAGAAAGTTAGGTCAGTTGTAACGAAGAGACATGGCCGTCAGCCTATATAGAGAAAGGCGTAGCAATCATTCTACCGATGGGGCGTGGTCATTATTCTACGATAGGGCGTGGCCATTATTCTAGAGTTGGGGCGTGGTCATCATTCTATTGATGGGCGTGGCCATCATTCTACCGATGGGGCGTGGCCATCATTCTACTAATAGAGCGTGGCCATCATTCTACTGATGGAGCATGGTCATCATTCTACTGAGGGAGCGTGGCCATCATTCTACTTATGGGGCGTGTCCATCATTTTACCCATAGGGCGTGGCCAGATCGAGCCACGTGGTCCACCAGCAGATTTCAAGGGTGACGATTATGATTATGATGGCAACTAATTGAATGATGACAACGATTATAACAGTTATTATTGGTCCAAACTGTCACTAGGGGCAAAATATAATTTTTAATATTACGACTCGGCAAACTCCGCCTCTGCCGTTTTCGAGTGGTGCCAGACCTAAACCTGAATAAAGGAGAGGGAATACTCTAATCATCATAGGTATACCTACGACTCTGAAACAATTTCGAACAACTGAATAAACGAACATTGACGTCAGAATTTATATAGCGCCATTACATCTGCGTGCGCTGTTTGTGTGGATTGAAGGACGAAGTGGAAACGGCAGACGACGGCTTCGATGAGAGCAGATCAGCTGCGCAACCACATCTGCGACGAGAAGGACTGTCCTGGAGCAAAGCGCCTCTCAGCATCCTCATCAACCTCAACAGGCTCTGAATCCGCCGCGTTCTGTCGTCAGTGCAACATCCTCTCGTCATCCTCAGCCTCATCCTCCTATGCCGGAGTACAGGCAGGAGGCTCTGCCTCAGCAGCAGCTGTGGTCGACCACCTGCATCATCATCACCATCACCATCATGAGTCCCCGGCCGCACTGCTGTCCCGCATCTATCTCGGTGGCATCCATGTTCCCTATGGATCCTGCTGCAGGATCTGAATTCAGCCGATCGACGCAAGACACGGCTAACTTATTTATTTATTTATTAAGTAATTAGTAATTCTTTCTTTTAATCATTAATCGATCGATCAAGCAATTAATTAATTTATTAATTAATTAAGTAATTTATTTATTTATTCATTCATTCATTCATTCTGTCATTCATTCGTTAATTAATTAATTAAATCATTCGTTAATTAATTAATTCGTTAAATAATTTATTTATTAATTCGTTAATTTATTCATTCGTTAATTCATTCATTACTTCACTCGTTAACTCCTTGCACTTATAACTTGCACGAGTTGACTCAGTTGAGTAGCCTAAATCTGAAACTGACGCCCGAGACAAGTGCGTAAACAACTTTTCTATTGTGTCTAAATGGAGTTCGTTGAACAGGCTCGAAATCTCACTCGTTGGATTACACATCAAAAGATTATTTCTGAGGCTAATCTTGGAATTAAAATTCCAGTTTATTTCTTTCTTTTACTCTGTCTTGTCTTTGTCTAGGAGACTATAAACATCTAGAAATTGAATTTGCGTTTCATTTTCTTCATTGTTGATTAATAGTAACAAACTTCCAATTCAAAGCTCGCTGGTCTAATGTGAAACTTCAGCCTGCGGGCTGGAATAACATCTTAACCCCGGGTGTATTTAACATTGCTCTCGTCGTTCTCATAATCACGAAATCTTCACAGCGCCCAAAGAAATCTAACATAAGAACTTCTATGGCGCCAAAGTAATAATAGGCCTACTCAAGGCATCAGTTGATTGCGATCACTACTATGCAAAATCGTTTTGCAAGCCAACATCCAGATAGAGTCAACTCAAAACCCAATAACGAAGTCCCAGACGACACCAAAACACAATATGGAGGAACTATAATTGAGATTAAATGCGATCGTGCGTTTATGTAACAATTAGTAAATTCAAGATAAGGGTGTTCAAGTGCACCATTTAGACCTATGTCTGCCACATCCGGCCCGCGACGAATCGTCATGTGGCCCAAGAACGGCAACTATTTAGAGCCGGTACTGACATTAAGTATATACAGTGACTTTCGCACTGTGGGCATTGGAAAAACTATCAGTATTCTACAGTAGCAGTACTTTCTTTCTAGAAAAAAAGGTTCCGGAACGGAACAATTATGAACGGGCTAAAATCCCGAGAAAAACGGGACTGGGGCTCGGAGGGGTATCAATAAACACTGAAAACAGTTCAAAACACTGAAATTTAATTAAAATAACTAAATTATTGTTTTTATTATTAAAATAAATAACTAATTTTTTAGGAGCTGAAAAAAGGTGCCGGAACGCCGTTCCGGCGCGTTCCGGCTGAAAAAAGCACTGTGCAGTAGTAGTATAAAAGTACTATGAGTTCTCTTTCTCTGTATCTCTTTTTGCTTATATTTTGTATGTGTTTTACGGCGCCGGTCGTCTCCATAAATTTTGCCATGCATTCATCTGAACTAAGCTAAGTCGTCACACATGTTAGTTTGGGGTTTAAGAAATCGTTTAGTGGCGCTTGGTCGAAAAAGGTTGTGTAGGCCTACCACTGCAGTGTAAAACCTTTTTCTAAACAAGCCCACGACTTATAGCCACGTGATATTTCGCTGAGCTTATTCGCGAGTGCTTTCGACACCTGTAGAACACTTTCAACCGAGGCTAGGGCCTATATATTATATAGGCCTATTATCAACTGCGTTTAAGTTTTCCCAGCTGTTCAAGCTTTTTAGCTGTATTATGCCATGTGAGAGCCTTGTGGGGCAGAGCTGTACATGTGGGGCAGAGCTGTACATGTGGGGCAGAGCTGTACATGTGGGGCAGAGCTGTACAGCTACCACACGCGTCCACAGGTGGCGGATAGTGGAACGACCTCTAGATATAGAGGCTAGCTGCAAAATAAGCAGGTATACCCTGTCGAATAAGCAGTCGCGGACCAACAGCGGCAAGGCTATCAGGGCGCGGTATGGGATGTGGGTGGCACCACATCCTATGATAAAAGCTGCAGATGCTCTATGACGGTCATGTGACAAGGCGAGTACAGGCCGCCTTTAAATAAGCCTGAAGCCCTCGCTGCCTTGCGAGTAGGTGCTTGCACCAAAGGCTAGGTTCCAAACCGAAAGGGGTTGACGTCAGGAAGGGCATCCGGTTCTGAAACTTTGCTCCAAAATCTTCTATGGATCTTCAAAGAAGATGCTCAAGAAAGAAACAAGTGGAAGAGAAGGATCCGAGTGGCTGACCCCTCTCCAAAGAGGGATTAATTCGAGCCTGAAGGGAAAGAAGATGCCATGTGAGAACTGTTCAAAATAATTGCTGTCAACGTCAACGGTCTGTGTTGTCGTAAGATGTCGTTAAACTCCGGATCCTTCCAAGCGTTTAGAGGTCTCTATAAAGTGTACAATGCTGGAGAGATGTAGACTATAGCACAGGTAAGGTGAGTAGGGTCGACGTCTACGACCCTGTCTGGAAGCCATGAGATGTCGTTAAACACTGGAAACTAGGCATCCAGAGAGCAATAAACGGTTTACGGTTCTTAACAACCGACGTAACGGCCCTTGATGCTTTATGATGTCGTTAAACATTTAGAATCCATCCAATCCCCTATATGGGTCTTCGTCAATTTCGATTTCGTGTGTTGCCAGTCTCTGTACAAAAAGGCGTGGCCACACTATTCGTCTCTGCCATTACCCAGCGTCGTCAAACAGAAACTACCCACTCAAGCGACAATAACTGCATACCGCGTTCTCGGCAGGAGTTAAGGTAGCGTCGACACCAACGGCTTTGCAGTCACAAGATGTCGTTAAACTGTTGGAATCTTTCTAATCGCCAGTCTCAAAACAGCACAGTAAACTTTACCAGTGAGACGTGACCAAATTGATGCCATTAGATGTCGTTAAACTGTTGGATTTCATCCAATCGCCAGGATAATTTTTATTGACATTAACACCGAACGCATACACAATTTTGAATGTTGTCGGTAGACCTATTTTGTACACTATTCGTATTCGTATTCGGCCGAATAGTGATAATCACCTATTCGGTACAGCCCTAGTAATAAATAAATAATCATAACTGCTGCTACATGCACCATAGATTATAGCTAGCCACACTGGTGTAAACTTGTCCAAAATATTGGGGGCATTTGGTAATTTTTTCTACACCTGTTGCATTAAGTGTACAGTCCATCTCAATTTTTTTTTGGGGGGGGCACGTCACGTGCCCCGGCTCCCCCAGAGTCTACGCCTATGGCTAGCTATACAACTAACTGTTAACTCGTGCCATCTTAAAAACCGTGCCTCATGCAGAAACATAAAAACATTCGGACGAGTTTGTGTAACTAGGCTTGGTTGGCCAGCTCCGTTTGTCTACTTCCCCTTCGGGTTTCTTTCTAATCGTATCTTCACATCGTATCTCAGGACAACCCTCGGACGAATAGCTAGTCATACCATCAGTGATGGGCACTAAACTATTTTCTTAGTTAAACTAAAACTATTTTCCAACTTAAAAAATATTGTTTAACTAAAGTTGGCAACTAATTTTGGAAATTAGTTAATTAAACTACAAAAAGTAGTTAAAGTTTTTCCAACTTTTTTCCAACTTTTTACGACAAACATTTTCACAATAACAGAGGTTAAGTGAACTGTAATAATGCAGAGCGTCAGTGACAATTTTACCTTCAAACTATACAATGTGTACTGTTCTAGCATACAGGTACAGGTCAGGCATACTGTAAGTAGTGTATGAATTTGAAAACACAGGCTGTTAATACTTAGAGTCTTAGACCATGCAGTGCTAATCAATACGTTTCGCGTTGAGTTGTTGACAGTGTTCATTGCGGAAAATAGTTGCGTATAATATTGCTGATTTTTTAGTTGAACTTTTTAGTTAGCAACTAAAGTTTTTAGTTAAACTATGGGTTTAACTAAACTATTTTTAGTTAAACTTCATCCTTAACTAAAAAATTTTAGTTAAACTAAACGTTAGCAACTTTTTAGTTAACTATTGCCCATCACTGCATACCATGCGCCTAGCTGTGAGTAGCGCTTTATAAATTATGTGTTAGTCCTGTGTCAGGCCGTTGACATGATTAAGTCCAGAGCCAGGTCGTTGACATGATTAGGCCCTCTGTCAGACCGTTCACATGATTACGTAATGCGTCAGAACGTTCACGTGATTAAGTTCTGCGTCAGAAAGTTCACACGATTATGTCCTGCGTCAGACAGTTCACACGAGTCTTGCGTCAGAACGTTCACATGATTAAGTCCTGTGGTAGACCGTTCACACAAG
Source organism: Allolobophora icterica (assembly GCA_963556255.1). NCBI lineage: Eukaryota > Metazoa > Annelida > Clitellata > Crassiclitellata > Lumbricidae > Allolobophora > Allolobophora icterica. Next base: position 9,596,285 of record OY744609.1, on the reverse strand, counting down.
TCTTGCATCAGACCGCTCACATGATTAAGTCTTGCGTCAGACCGCTCACATGATTAAGTCCTGCGATAGACCGTTCACATGTCTTGCGTCAGAACGTTCACATGATTAAGTCTTGCGTCAGACCGCTCACATGATTAAGTCTTGCGTCAGACCGCTCACATGATTAAGTCCTGCGATAGACCGTTCACGTGTCTTGCGTCAGAACGTTCACATGATTAAGTCCTGCGTCAGACAGTTCACACGAGTCTTGCATCAGACCGCTCACATGATTAAGTCCTGCGATAGACCGTTCACATGTCTTGCGTCAGAACGTTCACATGATTAAGTCCTGCGTCAGACAGTTCACACGAGTCTTGCATCAGACCGCTCACATGATTAAGTCTTGCGTCAGACCGCTCACATGATTAAGTCCTGCGATAGACCGTTCACATGTCTTGCGTCAGAACGTTCACATGATTAAGTCCTGCGTCAGTCCGTTCACTTGATTACATCCTGCGTCAAGCGGCGGACAGGACCACCGTTCGGCTTTCTTTGCGTCTTTTGACAGGAAACAGCACGTGACGCCTTCTCGAATACGAATCTCCGAAACGTCGGACTCAGCAGAACGTAAGCGATTAGCTTAGCGCTGAGGAAGAGATCGCGAATGGCTGAGGTCAGCGTCTGTGCCAGAATCCGCTGCATAATCAGCCGCTCGCTGGCGTCGTCCAACTGACCCCAGTGCTCCAGAACGAACTCGAAGATGTTGTACGCGGCCTCTGGCAGAGTGGACACCAAACCCCAGACACTCAGGCAGACGGCAATGCGGTTCAACTCCGCCGAAGTCATAGAAAGGTGTTCGCGGGGTCGAGCCTGGTCGCGGATGAGAAGGCCTTTGGGTTGACGGTGGCAGGAGGGGCGGCGACAAAGAAGCAAGAAGACGATGATGAGGTCGGGGGCGAGGAACGACAGGGTGATGTCGGCGATGGGCCAGATCAGGTCGCGAAACGCCTCGCTGAAGGGCCCGTTCTGTGGAGTGAAGGTGCAGTAGTAGAGGGTCTTGTCAACGGGGTTTGGCCACCATCGTCCTATCGTCCAGAAGTAATGGGCGTTGGAGCAGACGAGGAACAGGACAAGGACCAGGAGGGAGTGCTTGGCTCTGTCGAAGGACTTGGAGGTGGTGGAGGGGGTCGTCGAGGAGTGGCAGACGAGGACGAGGACCCAGCTGCACAGGTGCAACAGGAAGTTGCAGGTGAACCAGAAGACCTGGCAGGAGACCTCAGACTGGACGCGGATCCAACTGGCGACGTCCCTGGTGAAGATCTGCTTGGCCCAGTCGTTTCCCGAACGAGTGCAGAGGATGAGGGTGTCGAGGACGGACAGAACGATCAGGTAGAAACAGATCGTTGCGTTGTGGACGAACAGTCGTCGCCATATTGTCACAAGGGACACCGTGTTACCTGAAACGTAAGACAGGTATGTTAACCATTACCTCCTTTAAGATAATTATAGGCTCGCTTTACCTGGACAAACATATGAAGGTAAGTCATCATTTCCCATTGTAAATATTGATTATTTCCTTTTGATTTGAGCCTCACATTACATGGACAACCATCTGAAGGTGGGGGGGGGGTATATCATCATTTCCTATGTAGATATATATTAATTAATTCCAGCGGTTCCGTATTAAGTTTTGCAGGTGGGGAAAAGTAAAAATCAAGCAGTATACAAAAATCATTTATGGAAGAAAGTAGAAAGGTACGAATTTTAAGATAGATTTGTGTAATAGTTTAAAATAAACATTAAAACATAACAGCAGAAAACAAAAATCCACAAACAAATCTAATGTATATTGTTTAGTAAATGCATCTCAATTCTTCTTCCTCGGATTCTCTGCCTGTAGGTTCAAACGTCCGCTGACGCCACTCCTCGCTGTGCTGAGCATCTTCTTTTAAGTCTGTTGTATCCATCCATCATCATCAAGTCCCGCAGCGTCTGTCTCGGTCTTCCTCCTGTTCTCTTCCCATCCATTCTGCCTCCATGACGGTTACAAGCATGAGTCCCCTCTCAGGACATGACCAATCCATCTTCACTGTCACTCTTGCTATCATAGATCTTCCTCGGCCCTGTCCAGTAAATGCATCTAGTTTTAAAATACAAATGTTTAGAGTGTTGAAATGTTGTGGAGAAACACAATGCTGAATCTACAAAACTATAAATCTTCTTATAAGGAAGGTGAAGGCGCCAATTATCCTTGCCGAATTTGTTCACAATAAATTCTTTCTTGTGCTGGTTTATTTTATTCTATGTACGTTGTAAAGCGTCGGATGTTTCGTACAATCCGTTATGTGTATATAAAACTATATATATATATATATATATGTATATATATATATGTGTGTGCGTGCGTGCGTGCGTGCGTGCGTGCGTGCGTGCGTGCGTGTGTGTGTGTGTGTGTGTGTGTGTGTGTGTGTGGTCCTGTGAGGTTTGACGGTCGGTGAAGAAAATAGCCTGACTTGTTTTCATTTGCTCTTTGATTCCCGGCCATAACAACTAATATATATATATATATATATATATATATATATATATATATATATATGTATATATATATATAATTGGTATAGAACGCTACACTTCATGATGATTGATGCTGCAGATGCTGGCTTATTTAAAAGAATCTGTTGCCAGCCTTACCACGTCCTTCGTGGTGTTTTTCCTCCCCCACGACATAATAACTACGACTTAAGGACAAGAACTCACAGTTTTACTCTTCCAGCTAAAGATAAATGTAATTTTATTCCTCGTGTTTTGTTCAAAGAAGCTC
>OY744609.1:9285282-9593282 GCA_963556255.1 Allolobophora icterica | reverse complement strand
ATAATTTAGTCATTTTAATTTAATTTCAGTGTTTTGAACTGTTTTCGGTGTTTATTGAGACCCCTCCCAACACCCAATCCAGTTTTCTCGGGATTTTAGCCCGTCCATAATTGTTCAGTTCCGGAACCTATTGTTCCGTTCCGGAACCTTTTTTTCTAGAAAAAAAAGCATTGCATACATACATACATACATACATACATACATACATACATACATACATACATGCATACATACATACATACATACATACATACATACATACATACATACAGCCGCACAGACGTACATACAATACATGCATACATACATGTATACGTACATACAATACATCCATGATTGCATACTTACACACAGGAAGGACCTATATATGTACATCACAGATCAGATGAACACGTGACTTGTGTGCTAAACACTGCTATAGTGCGTACATCTGCTGCATGGAAGTGGAGACCTCGCGGTCGAAGGTGAGCTTCCGCTTCTGAGAAGAGATCGAGCGATTGGGATGAGAGACAGACGGGGTCGAAGGAACGTGCTCGCATTGGTAATGTCGAATATACATGTATATATACGCATCCAGTTCTTCTCTGAATTACTCACGCTTCCCTTATTATATATATAGTGCATATATATATATTTATATATACAGAACTAGATCTATATGCATGCATGTTTTAGTATAAGTGTCTATTAGACACTCACTTGTGTACGTTTGAATGACGTTTTATGTCCAACCATTACCAGGAAGACTACGTTGAACTAAGCCTTCCTGGTCATTCATCAATCCATCCATCCATGCGTGAAAGACTCATGATCCATCCATCCATAAATCAATCCAAATCCATGCATCCCCCAACAATTCATTCATCCACCCATCTATCCATTCATCCATCAATTCATCCATCCAACCACTCATCAGATCTATCCATCCCAAAATCAAGATCCTTCCATTCATCCATCTATAAATCCATCCATCCATTCATCTATCCATCCAATCCATTATCCACAAACCTATCCATCCACTCAGCAAACCAGCCAGCCATCCACCAACCACGCAACCATTCACCCAATACCTACATACTTGCATACATACATGCACATATGCCTCCATGAATACATACATTCATGCATCAGTACATATATACATCAATACACCTGTACATACATACATACATACATACATACATACATACATATATACATAAATACAGAAATACATACATGCGTACACATATACATACGACAAAACAATTTCTATATAAAGAAGTTATGCATTCTGTGTATATAGCAGTTCAAACAATGGATCTAATTTCATAGAGCATGGACATAAAGAATATACTAAGGCAAGTGCCATGGTTGTCTAATAAATGAAATACAGTACTGTGGGCTCGTAATTTCTCCACTGGAGCGAATTAGATATCCGGGTGCCGTGAAACTCGTCGCAGAGTGTCGCCGGAGCAGTGACAAATAGCTCGCAGTCTACCGCACAGCATACTCAACAGAACAGTCGACGTCAACAGACTTAACTCGTCCATTTCCCAATCCTTCCTCGTAATCAGTTGCTGCGCGTGAGCTGAATAAGATGGTTCAACGACGCCACATTGTTGTTGCACGATAAGGAATACATAAGGTATGGTATATGGTATGGTAAGGTGAAGTAAGGTAAGGTTAGAGGAGGTATCGTAAGATAAGGCAAGGCGAAACTAGGTAAGGCAAAGTAAATTTAGGTAAGGTAAGGCAATTGCGTAATAGGGTGGGACAAATAGCGGTTGCCTCAACCAGACAATGATAAATAGAAGCTCCCTCATCTACTGGTTAATGAAATAATTAATTTTCATATTTTGTATCATGTCTAGGGGTCGCAACTTTGAAAAATGTGTGACGTCATATAGTTCATTAGAAATAAAAATAACAAATTCATTACTCTTATTACAATAGGGTCATAGAAACTCATTAATGTCGACTATAATATATTACACAATCACTTTAATACACAAATTACACACTACACAGTACACTACGATATTGTATTGTATTGTATTGTATTGTATTTAAAAACTTATAAGTGCCTCTACCAAGTTCCCACCAATCAAAGGCGCTCCCAGTGCGCAAACCCTCGGGAATAAAGGCAAGTTTAAAGACAACGAAAAGCTGTGGCAGGACCACCGGATAGTACTGCAGCCCGGGCCGAATGAGGAAGCTGATTCCACAATGAAAGGCCAATAGTAACAAAGGAACGAGACTGGGCTAACACCGTTCTCACTGGGGGAACAAATGAGTCAAGTCGATCAGAGGAACGAAGAGGGCGAAGGGAGCTAGCTGAAGTAGGAAGACGTAGTGGGTCACAGAGGTATTTAGGAGCAAGACCCAGGTAAGATCGGCAAATATGGATAAGTACCTTTAGTTGGAACGAGACTGGACCATCACCTTCTCACTGGGGAACAAATAAGTCATATATGTTCCTTTAGTTGGATGCGGGCAGTAAGAGAAATCCGGTGAAGATGTTCAAACATGAATGTGGAAATATGGGAGAATCGTGGGAGACGTGGGGGATTTGTCTGGCAGCTGCTTTAAGAACAGATTGTAGAGGGGAGAGATGGACTTTGGGGAGGCCAACAAAGAGGGAGTTACAGTAATCAATGCGAGAGCAGATAAAGGCATAGACAATGGGAGTAAAGACTGGAGAGGAGACAGATCTTCGGATAGCCTTGAGACGTCGGAGATGGTAGTAGCACAAGCGGGTGAGATTAGAGATATAGTCAGAAAAAGAAAGGGAGCTATTAAGAATTATACCCAGGTTGCGGTCAGATGCAGAGAATGTATAAAAAGGAAAGCTTTGAGATAAAAGAGGGTAGTCAACCTTGGCCAGTTGTTGACGAGTACCAAACTAAATCAATTGGGTCTCTGCTGGGTTTAAAGAAAACATGTTTAAGGACAGCCATGCTTGAAGATCATGAAAGAGAGCATCAATGCGAGCAGTAAGAAACAGCTGAGCATACGGAGACCCATGCACGTAGACCTGGGCGTCATCAGCATAGAGGCGGCCAGTGGTTAAATGCGTTACAAAGCTGGAGGTAATATCAGCTGATTAAAGCAGGTAAAGGAGTGGGCCAAGTACTGATCCCTGGGGACACCAAACTTGACAGTAACCCAGTGTGTTCTGGAGTCACCCCAGATTATCGTTTGTGTGCGATCTGTAAGATAGGACCGGAACCAAAGAAGAGATGAGCCCCTGAGACCACTTGAGAATTCGAGACGTTGCAGGAGGATCTCATGGTCAACCATGAGATCCTCCTGCAACGTCTCGAGTTCTCAAGTGGTCTCAGGGGCTCATCTAGAGAATAGAGATAAGAGGACAGTTTAAGTAGAGTTTCAGCAGTCTGAGGCCGAGTTCATGGACATGACTCACGCCACGGTGTTATCATTCAAATGAAGAAATCAAGATTGGACTTGCCAACTATAGAAACAAAGCTGATTTCCTGAACTACATGTAAGTTAAAACACTTACACTCCAGTACTGTGCCAGATGCTTTTTCATTTATTTTATTACTCACTGTTGTTTGTAGCTCTAACTTTGGGTTCTGAATTTGAAAGTCATAACCATTAAGCCGGCTGATGTAAGAGCAGCTCTCATTTTACAACATATTGCGTTTTTGGGCTGGTGTTTCAGACAAAGTGGCGAGAAAACGGTTATATATATCAGAAATCCATTTTTGGTGCAATATCGACTTTAACATGGACCTTTGATTTAGGTTTGTCCGGGAACTCAACTCCAGATTTTTTCACTTTTTGTCCCACCCTATTGTGTAATGTTGCGTCTGTGCTAGGGGTCAGCCGGGTAGACAGTTTCCACCGAGTACCGAATCCGAGTATTTGGATATACTATTTGCCGGATCCGGGTACGAACCAAGTACCATTTGTTCCATTTGCGAAGCTTCACATTTTCATGTAATGAAAAATTATCGAAATAAATTTTTGTACTTGTAATAACTGACTAATACATTTTGAAATTTATAAATAAATAATCAGTGGACTTGACTTCCGTTGTGAACTTCCGGTGTTTGGTGTTTTTTGTACTTTTCTTCTTCAAAATGAATATGCTTGATGAAGATCAAAGCTGATATTATGAACCTACAAATTCCAGCTAGTGAAGCAGACAAGCAACTATTTGTGTGTACAGTATTTGCCGAGGCGAATACTTCCGAATGGTGCCAAAAGCTGGATATTCGGCTGAGGCAAATGTCCGAGGCGATTTCCGGCTGACCCCTAGTCTGCGCCAACTTGTAATTTTGAATAAACGAATATTGATTGATTAATTGATTGATTGACGTTGGTTAAGTTAGGTAATGTAATGAATGGTATGGTAAGGTTAGGTTATAGCCAAGTTCACGCAACGGAAAGTGAAGTCTAAGTTACGGGTATACGCAAAGTGAGGTAGGCCTATGTATGTCTGTATGTACGCAATCTCCATTTCTGCCATTTAGGAATCTCATAAAAGTCGTTGAAACATCGGGTTAAGGATCATTTTGGCAACGCGACAACAGAACAACAACCTAACAACATTGCAACAGTCCTCTTTATAAACGTAGGACACAGCAGTCGCTCTCGTCGATCGAAATAGCTCCTCTTGATTTTACATAGCGCCTCTCACAGCGACAAGAAAGTCGCTTCTGTTGCTCATTTTGTGGTCGCACAGGTTATAAAAGGAAAATGAAGTGCGTGAGTCTGTGACAGCATCAGTCAATAGACCAGCTGCAGCCGATGCTAAATGAATTGTCTAGACGATGCGGTAACCGACCTGGACCATCGATTGACAGAAGAAGATGGACTCAGCATCCGAGTCACATGAATGCTGAGTCTCAGTGCAAGGATGCGGGAATCAGAGCGAAGCTCGTTGAAGAAAATGAACGTTTCTAATGTAATCTCATCTAATCGTGGACGGCGATCCCTGGAGGGTCGAGGGGGACAAGACACCCCACCTTTAACAGCGGGGGACACAGTATACAGCCCTCCAATTTCCAAGAAACACCAAAAAAGATAACATTTTCACCTCTTTTTTGACCAGATCAGTTCAAAACTGTCCTAAATCCCCCCCCCCCACCTGTCAAACAAGACCGCCGCCAGTGCATATAATCTGCTGTTATCTTAATCTACTGTTATCTTAATCTACTGTTATCTTAATCTACTGTTATCTTAATCTACTGTTATCTTAATCTACTGTTGTCTTAATCTACTGTTATCTTAATCTACTGTTATCTTAATCTACTTTTATCTTAATCTACTGTTATCTTAATCTACTGTTATCTTAATCTACTGTTATCTTAATCTACTGTTATCTTAATCTACTGTTATCTTAATCTACTGTTATCTTATCTAATCTCTCCTAATCTAATCTGCTATACAGGGCCTAATCTACATTAATCTGATCTAAGCAAATCTAATCTAATGACTTCTATGGCGCCGTTACGATGAAATTTACATTACCTTGCAACTATTAGCCTACATTAGTTACATTACGTAACATTACTTGAAACTTGCATTTCTTTACCGAATACACTGACGGTCACATTGCGTTAGCCTAGAGTACATTGCGTCGTCAGACATCCTATGCGCAAGACACTCTCTAAGGGTGCGTGCCATGCCAGCGGTGAGAACGCTCAGAGCCACTGAGGCTCTCCAGATTTAAATCCACAAGACAGACGGACGAAAGGAAGGATGGAAGGATGGATGGACGAAAAGATGGATGGATGAAAGGACAGAATGATGGATGAGCGTACGGTTGTGGCCATCTGTTAAAAAAGCAAATCGACAATACAGACAGACATAGAGACAGACACACCGACAGACAGACACAGAGACAACAGACAGGCAGAGACAGAATCATATAGGCTGACACCGACAGACAGACACGTAGACAAGCCGACGGCTTTCCAGCTCTTAGCTTTGGCGTAATCAATCACAATCAGAAGTCAGAACAGGTTACACGCACTGCTGTCACTCTACATTTTTGGGAAACACGACCTGCCTCGTAAAAAGCATGAAAAACACAGTGTAACGATATTCTTTTTCCACACAAAATACTCTTCTCTAGGCTAGTGTATACAGCAGCTGTTTTATGAGTCCAAGGTGGGGGTAAATGAGTGTAAAATAGATGAGGTTGTTTCCTGTTAATTGATTATGTAATTAACCAGACTTAAGACCAGCCGGTTAAGACATAAAATTGAGCTTAAGTTCGGGATATTTACCGTGGTTCGAGGATATGAGCTACACGGTGTCCGATATTGATTGGATTAATTGAATGCAACTGACTGTGAACAATATCGTCTGCGGCGCATGCGCACTGGCGACGTATGGAGCGAAGAAGGAGCAGTTTAATGCCGGACTTTGACGAGAAAGGAGGTCTGTCGAATAGTTATGGGCCATTAACTGTTGGTCTGACGGTATTGAGACATAAACTGTTCAGTCGATTTAAGAGTTTTCGGTACCGGTAGCGAAGTATATAGCGAAGTTAAACATCGAAACGACACGTATCGGTGTGATGGTCTTGCTCTAAGGCAGCGCAGAACTCGTACTTTACGCTTGAAGTTAGTGACAGTTCGTCGTTAGAGGAACACGAACTAAACTTAGGAACCTCACTCCTATAGTCGTTGTAATCAAGTGCTGCGCGGACGAGTAATTTGTTTTAGTCATGTTCAGAGTGTGAAGTGGTTCAATTGCCTATTTAGTAAAAATGCCTAAAATAATGTTTTAGAAATGTTGAAAAGCTACGTTTTTAGACACGCACAAACTTCGATGAAAAAACATTGATTTTGGACCAGAAAACATAGAAACATAGACAAGAGTGAAAAACAGATCTTAATGGGGAAAAAATAGAAGTAGCATCACTGGTACCACGCCTCGAGTCATGTCCTAGAAGAAAAAACTGGTTCCCTGCGCTCATCTTTTAAATATAGCGCTTTTAAATTTTGAAGTTTACGATTACGATTACGAATCATGTCAAACTGACTTTTGACCACCTGCTGAGGTTCGGTAAAGCAGGATCGTCAGTACTGTTGATGTTGCGTGGTTCTGATATCGCTTTCCTTGCTCTGGCTTCTGCTGCTGCCAGTTGCCGATCTCGTGAAACGCAGATATATAATTATAGCAGCGATCTGTAGTGGATGTCATGAATGCAATCGACCGCCCACGTCACCGGGCTGCGGCCTTAGCCTCACTGACGCTTCGGACAGAGTATGCAATTTGTCGCCCTCCCCCACCCCGATTGAACAACACGAAAACATGAAACACTATTTCTGTGAAAATGGCGCCTCTAAATTTTGACGTTCGAGGCAACTGTCTGCTCCGTCTCTACCTAAAGCCGGGGACCCTGGTGGATGAATTGATAGACTGGCGACTGATTAAAAGACAGTCTGCCACTCCCGGCTCTGATGCATTACAACTAAGTCACGCAAAGACCCAGCAAGTCACGTGAAATCCCTGCAAGTCAGCGGTCTGATGAAGGCATAGGCCGTCGAAGAATAGGAATCGAGAAAGGCAAGACTGACTGAGAAGGAGTGGCAGAAGCGATTCTGAAATCATAGGCGCAATTTGTAGGGGGTACGAGGGTACCCGTACCCCCACTTTTTTGACTGGGGTACCGTACCCGCCACTTTGAACAATGCCAATCAGTATTTAATTATTGTGCCTTCACAGTGATCGAAGTCTCCGCCTTGCTTCGTGTATCTAAGAAATTGGTAGCCCCCACTTTTTAGACCAAAGTTACGCCTCTGTCTGAAATAGATACTGCTGCTTACGAGAAACTGCTCGTCTTAACGTGTAAGGATTTCAAGTGAGACGTTACAGACGCCTTCTGTTGAGTCTTGAAGCAGAACGCCGAAGCCTTTTCCACGCATAAGAAGTATACGTGTAGACAAAATGAACTAAAAAACTTATTATCACCAACAGATTTCTCAACAATACATGTACCGTACCTTTACATCTGCACAAATATGCACATTTGTAGGAATACATGCCTACACGTAATTACTTTATGTATGTGTGTATGTATGTATGTGTGTATGTATGTATGTATGTATGTATGTATGTATGTATGTATGTATGTATGTATGCATGCATGCATGCATGCATGTATGTATGTATGTATGTATGTATGTATGTATGTATGTATGTATGTATGTATGTATGTATGTATTTGGTACGCGGTTGTGTAGCGGTATGTTCTGTGCCTTGTAACCGGAGGGTCGCAAGTTCGAATCTACCTCGAGCCACTGCGAATATAGAGAACTTGGACAAGTTGCTCACCCACAATTGTTTGTGAGGAAGGCGACGGGAAACCACCTCACTTCTCTCATCCCCGGGTGGAATAAAGCATCATCATCATCATCGTCGTCATCATCATCATCATCATCATCATCATCATCATCATCAGCAGCAGCAGCAGCAGCAGCATCATCAGCATCATCAGCATCATCATCATCATCATCATCATCATCATCATCATCATCATCATCACCATCACCACCACCACCATCATCATCATCATCACTTCCTGACGCCAGCCATTTTTGCGGCGATGGGTGCGAATAATTTATCTCCATTGTCCGCTCTCATATACGAAGTCTATTGTTCTTGTAGGAGGAGCGACGAGGGTCATTGTAGTGACCTCCACTGTTAGTCACCGCTGCGTGTTAGTCCAAGTGATCTTATGTCCTTATTTATATTGTCTATCCAGCGTACTCTTGGCCTGCCTTTGTTTCTTTTTCTTCGAATCTCGCGTGTGTGGAATTCGGTCAACTGCATGGCATTCTCCCTATACATGTATAATATATATATATGTATATATATATATATGCAAGCAGGTAAGTAGGTACGTACGTACGTTTGTATATGTGTATACACAGTTTGCTCAACGACAGACCCAATGATATTTTATGAGAACAGCGATGCATTGTGTAATTGTAACATTGGAGTTTACTACAGGCGCTATAGGCTAAGTCTGTGTGCCGGACTCATTTTTCGTTTCTGCTTCGGGCGTATAAAGGGTATTTTATTCTTCAGTCATCTTGCCTCGGTTGGGGGCCCATCCTTCCAGACATTCGGTCCAGACTGGGTTCCACGGACCGTGTGAATTACACGGTCCGTGGAACCCAGTCTGGACCGAATGTCTGGAAGGATGGGCCCCCAACCGAGGCAAGACGTCTGCAGTCGGAGGAGGAGGAGCGACGCGGGTCATTGGAGTGACAGCGACCGATGGTCACGTGTGGCACTTCATCTACCGACCGATACTCCTCGACGAATGCCTGTTCTACGTACACCTGGCGCCTCAACGGATAGCCGGACTTTCGTCTTCTTCTACCAACGAGGGAGGGAGGGACAGCTCGGCGACGGTGTCTTCGTTGCTGCGAGTGCTGCCACCTTTCGTCGCTCCATGGTACTTAGTTCAGAGACTCTGAACATGATGCCCTGTGTCCACTGTGAATGGAAATCCAGTGGTTGGGCTCTACGCGTTTGCGTGGGCTCCCCTGGAGACTCTTACGGTCTACTGTGCATTGCTTTGCTCCCTTACGATATTCCAATTCCCTATGACAGTCAACATCATATAATAATAATAATAAATAATTATAATAGTAATGGTAATAGTAGTAGTAGTAGTAGTAGTAGTAGTAGTAGTAGTAGTAGTAGTAGTAGTAGTAGTAGTAGTAGTAGTAGTAGTAGTAGTAGTAATAATAATAATAATAATAATAATAATAATAATAATAATAATAATAATAATAATAATAGATTTTATCGCAGATCTGGAGCGACACCTCTCTTGTTCCTCGGGGAACCGCACGAAGGCCAGCTTCTTACATAAGAGAATCTCGATAATCATCCAACGGTTCAACGCTGTGGTCTCCGGCGCTTCTGTGGTGACAGCCCAATCTGACTTGGACTTGGGATAACCGTTCCAGAAAGAGAACACACTTAATCTCTAAGTCCCTGAGGGAATGAAGTACCTCGGGGCAAAAAAATAATAATCGGTCTAGGCTTTTTAACAGACTTGGGTCGCAACCCAACGCTGACTAGGCCTACAGGAGAGAATAGGGAGACTCGCTTCTTGCTGCAACGCCTCTCAATCACCATCGATGGCTTTTCATGGCACTTTAGTCGATCCCGAGGGATCATGTCCACCTCGGAAAAAAATAATAGTAATAAATAATAATAATAATAATAATAATAATAATAATAATAATTATTATTATTATTATAATAATAATAATCAGTGCTTTTTCAGCCGAAACGCGCCGGAACGGCGTTCCGGCACCATTTTTCAGCTACTAAAAATTATTTATTTATTTGAATAATAGAAACAATAATTTAGTTAGTTTAATTTAATTTCAGTGTTGTGAAGTGCTTTCAGTGTTTATTGAGACCCCTCCTAACCCCAATCCGGTTTTTCTCGGGATTTTAGTCCTTGCATAATTGTTCAGTTCCGGAACCTATTGTTCAGTTCCGGAACCTTTTTTTTTAGGAAAAAAAACACTGATAACGATAATAAGCTACAGCGTAGACTGTGACCTGTTTAGTCCGCTGTCAAAGTGGAGCTGTATTAACTCTCCAGTTACAATTACATGTAAATCATTAGTGACTTTCGTGCAAAATGTTCATCCAGTCGCAACTACTTCTAAGTTAGTAATTAAAGTAAGCTGCTTAGTTTCTTTTGCTATGTTTGTGTATACTGCAGGTTTCTCTGTCTTCGTCTCTGTGTTTGCCTTTCCTCATTTTTGTGTGCTGCTCGATAATGCCGAAATTATTTATATGTAAACGTATATTCACACGTAAGGTCCTATACATATTTATATGTTGCATTGTATTGTATTATATCTATATATTTATAAAGCGCCTCTCGCAGTGTTCTCCAATCAGAGGCGCTTCCAGTGCGAAAGACCCAGGAAAAAGAAAGTAGTTTAAAGACAACGGAAAGAGGCAATTGGGCTTCCGACTAATAGAGAAGTGCGTGTCGATGGAGAGAGTGGATTCCAGAGTGCAGGGCCAGTGCAAGCAAAGGCTCGAGTTGTGGCCATAGTAGTCATGGTCCGTGGGAGAAGAAGATCATGACGGTTGAGCGAGCGTAGCGGACGGAGAGATGCAGCAGAAACTGGTCGAAGGACAAGGTCAGAGAGATACTTGGGCGCTAAGCCAGTATAAGACCGAAGATTTAACCGGTATCCAGACTTCAATGTTCAGTTATACACAAACGTTATATATTCCCAAGATTTTATTTATTAAGTCATCAGCCATCTGCATGTACAATACCACGGCTATAAGTAGGCCCATAGCCCCATATATATATCTTAGTGAGACCTGTGTCCCATTAGGTTTCCTATTGTTTCCCCACGCTTGATCATCCCATGTCGCTTGCTGTGAGCATTACTTGTAATTACACGGTTGTCATACTGTAATAAATGTTTTCTTTGGAACAATAAACTGATTTGATTTGATTTGATTTGATCTTGAGCCGAATCCGCGCAGTAAGGGGGGAGCCAATGAAGGTGATCAAACATGTAAGACGAAATATGAGACGAACGAGGAAGTCCGGCTATTAATCTGGCTGTAGCATTTAACAGCATGCAGCATGGCATATTATGCATAAATACATATACATACATACATTTATATATATTTGCATACATTGTACAAATCTGCACACGAACCTATATGTACATATGTACATCACATCTATAGACATGCATATATATACATGTATATGTATATATATATATCCTGGTATACATGAGGATATATCATCATGACATCTCGGTAGGTGCGTCCACATATATATGTCTGTGCATGGAGTCATTCGCCCATTACATAAATGCTCCGTTGTAAAAAAAGTACTGACTCTGTGAAGCCATAATGCACGGAGCCACTCTGTTCCAGCAATCGAGGTCAACTGGGACTCTAACCACGACAAAAGAGCGCCTGTGAATTATTTGTGTGCACCGTGGAATAAATACCATTTCTGCTGTCTCTATACATTAGTGGCATATTATGTAAGTACTCATATATATATATATATATATATGTACTATATATATGTACTATATATATGTACTATATATATATATGTACTATATATATATATGTACTATATATATGTATTATATATATATGTACTATATATATGTACTATATATATGTACTATATATATATATATGACCTTTCCGTTGTCTCTGTTTGGCATATATGTATACATATGCACACACACACATATATACATCTATTTTTTTTAACGTCCGGCGTGTTAGGAATACAATGATTTGTATAATTTGTGCGTCGCTTGGTAAACTCAACTACTCAACCCCGTAGGGCCATTCTCTATCCCCGGTCACTACTCAATTTAAGTTGTCCAACCGAGCCATATCCAACACAGCACCACGACTCTGGAACGAACTCCCTCCCGAATTCCGCAAATTCTCGGATCCTCCATAGTCATTGCCACCCGCCCTCCATCATCCGTCTCAGGCTCCTCTATTAGTCATCCCCGGGCTTTCCGCTTAAAACCACTCTCACCTTTCCAATAATTCCTACTCTGGCCCAACTCCGCCTTCCAATTCTTCTTGACCTAAACTACACCCATGCATGCACATTAGCAGCTGCTCTGCCTCCTCTCTTGATCTGGACCCTCTGGAAACCGGACTGTGACCTCCTTTTGACTACACCCTTTGGAAAAACCCCTCTGATCTGACTATGCGCTAGTGAATAAGTTGATGCGATGCTCTTGGCTTCCAGTGGAGCTTTAGAAATTTGGAGATTTCGATTACTATTATGTGAAAACAATGCATTTGATTTGTGATGAGATTCTTGTGGTTTTTTTTATCCTGCGTGGCTTTTTTGTTGCCATGCTCTCGTCCCGTCGGGTTTTTGTCTTCTTGTTTTGTCGATGACTTCCTGTAATCTTTTCTGAACCAGTTTTTCGACAAGTAGAGCCTACGTTGTTTCCCTTCGTGAGTTTTCATTGGTTAACGTACCAGGCTGTTAATAGAGAGGTCGGGGTTCAAACCCATGGCTGCCTCAGGGCTAGCTTAAAGGACTGCTCTTCTTATTCTTCTTATTCTTCTTGTCTCCTTCTGAGCTCTACCTATCTTGTTCGAATCTGTGAGTCCTATTATGCTGCATAGAAAGCTTAGGAAATAAAGTGTTGACCTATTCCATACCCTTAGACAATCTGTAACAATATATTTATATTGTTTGTGCGCGCGCGTGTGTATGTAAGTTTATGTATGTAGCTGGCTATTTGTAAAGCGCCTAATCTCACAAGTATGTACGTATGTACGCATGTGTGTGCGCCTGTGTTTGTTTGTGTATGCGTATGTATGCATGTGTGTGTGTGTGCGTGTGCGTGTGTGTGTGTGTAAGACGACTTTTTGGACGACAGGGCCTCGCGATGTCAATGACCAGACTGGTACACCGAGCAGCGGCGACAACATGAAAAGATCCACCGTCTCGGATGTTACGAAACTTACGATTGTTATTTTAGAAAACCAAGCAGTCCCTTGAGAATGATACTTAAAACGTCGCCATTTAAGCGAACTCAACAACTTTACGACTAGCCCTACGGTAGACAACGGACCATTGTCCGCTTTCCATGTCGACTCCCTTAACTATGCACCACTTGCCCACTGCAGACTTCCTTCCAGACGGAACTTAAGCCACACAGCCTTCCTGCCGCAGCCACACACACACTAGTCCACTACCACACACTCGGGATCCTACCGTTTAATGACATCTCGTCGCATCAAAGACCGTTCACGTCGTCAGGAGAAAGTTCTTCTACAGCTTTCACCGTGACACAGATTCCGTAGAACAGTGGTTCTTAACTTTTTAGAGCTAGGGACCGGCACCACCTTTATGTTGCTTTTTCGCGGACCCCTAAAGGCAAGCGCGGGATTGCAACCTGGGGGATACGTACATGAACTATGTGGGATTCACGCATGAATTTTGTCAATGATTATTGATTTTAATTAAAATACGTTTGAAATATATAAATTATGCATTTTCGCGAATAAGTTGAAAAATTATGAATTTTTAAGGACTTTCACGGACCGTTGACCAGAGCGGACCGCACTTTAAGAACCGCTGCCGTAGAAGATATCCTCTGCATGCTCCTTCATGCTGTTAACCATTAAAGGACACATGTTTATATATTTATATATATATAAACATAATTTTATGCCATATATAAATAGCATATATATGAGAATAAACGGTGAGTGGTAATATAATACTTCTATTATTTCTATATAAATGTATATATATATATATATATTGTTGTATGTAGGCGTCTATATTTGACCGGATGGCACGTGTGGTAGACCTATGGAAGGATGGGTCTTGCTCCGGAAATAGACTAGCGCCAAAACTAGCTATATAAAGCGTAGGCGATTATCAGGTGCCTTAGTCTGCAGTAGGATTCTTGTTAGTGGCAGGCTGGTGCTATTGTTTGAGCCGACGTTGGCTTTAGTCGCCCTTGTGGCTGACACTTGTAATTTCGGACGGTCGACGCTGAAGGTCTCATTTAGACTTGTTGACTCGTGTTTGATGTCGGACGTTGTTCTGTTCTTCGAGACTGTTCTGATGTCGGTTATCCTGTCGCTCTTGCTGTCGTTTGCTTCGTCTTCTAGTTAAGGTATTATAATTCTCGCTTGTATTATTGCTCATTAAATTGTTAAATCTTAAAACCCGGGACGCATTATCTTTATCCCCTTAGACAACTTCCAACAATATGTATATATATGTGTGTGTATATATATATATATATTGGCATCTCTCTCTGCCAATAATATATATGTACATAAATATTAAATTAATATATATGTATATGTATAGGCGTATACCCTGCCAGTAATTCCATGGACATTAGATGGGACCCATATGGGCTCTATATCATATGGGTACAATATGGGAATATGGGTCCGATACAGGCACCATATGGACATGCTGGCAAAGTATAACATATATAACAAATATATAAATATATATTAATTTAATATATATATATAATTATATATATGTATATACACCCACACATATATAATTGGCAGAGAGATGCCCGATGTCTAGTGGTAATCGTGCTAGTTTATCAACCGAGAGATTGTCGGTTCAAAATTTCTCAGAAACCCGCCAGGGCAGAAAGATACGTCGAGATTTATGTCGCGTTAGAGACACCTAGCGATCTGCGCGGTGAAATGAGTGCATTGACCGTACATTGTAGGTGGGAAGATCAGCCTAAGAAAAATGAAGTCGGTAACACTTGATAGCCATCTCAGCATAGAGAACTGCCAAATGTTGCATGCGTTACAATTGATACAACCTTCCTTTCACATATATACACGCGTGCTGTTTCAATTGTGTTGTGTAATGTTTCAACTAAAACGCACACTGTTTCAACTTAAACGCGTGCCGTTTCAGTTGAAACGACTTCAACCGAAGCGAGTAATGTTTCAACTGAAAAGCACACTGTTTCAACTGAAACGCGTACCGTTTCAGTTGAAACGAGTAGGCCTACTGCTTCAACTGAAGCGAGTAATACTTCGATTGAAGCGTGCATCATTTCAATTGAAACACATACTGTTCATCTTCAGTTGCACCTGCTTAGATAATTGTAATTATACGACCATTTATACAACATCGTCAGATAAGTTATATAATCCATCTAAGCATCGTCTTTGGGAGGGATCACAATGGGCATATATAAATTCTTTGTTGCATTTAATTTGTTACATTATACGTACACAGCGTAGGAGTAGGTATACATATCTAAGTATTAAATAAGCCGATGTGTGTTAGGCTACATCACTGTCAAAACTTTATTGCGAAATTCAATAGATAACATCACCTGTCGTTCATGTGGTAGGGACATTAATTGCGAAAATGTTTAATGCGCACGAAGAAATGCGAGTCTGAGGCGCGGTTAGTCAGTCGCCAGGTGAAGAGCAGTTAGATATCCAGGTGTCTGAAGGCAACTGAGAAATAATGGGTTTTAAGTGTTTCTTGAAGGAAGAGTTCGAGAAACATTGGTAGCCGGTTCCTTTCCTTGAGGGCAGCAAGACGGAATGCACGAAAGCCCACGACAGTTCTGCATTGTGGCCAATCACAAGACCAATTCCCGAAGATGTCAGACTGCGAGAAGGCAGGGGCGGCGATCCCTGTGGGAGAACGAGTGGGACAAGTTCCCTCAACCTTTAACAGTGAGGGGACACAGTATACAGTTACCCCCCATTTGTAAAGAAACTTTTTGATTGCTGTTTTTGTTAAATAATTGCCAAGTGCACGGAATCTGATCACGGAGACCAGGCAACTGATACGTCAACGCGTTGTCACCAACAACTAACCAAAATTAATGAGTTTTATTATCATTATTCTTTTTTATATTGTTTTGCACTATAGACCAGAATACAATAGATCAGAGCAAATTAAAATATTTTAGACAGCTTGAACTAGATTGAGCAGGAAGAACATTTTATTTCGAGAAGTGATATTATGAAGTCTTGTTTGTTTCTTTGTCGAGAAAGCAAAACTCCGTAGTGCAATGAGTCCCTCTAGCACATTAAGTGACATTCTTAAGTAGGCTAAAGTGTTACAAACTAATCAAAATCAATTAGCTATAGATTTGATGATGAAAATAAATAGGTCTATCTACATGCCGTTACAAAGTGCCTGCCCCTTGCTTTTTCAACGCATTTTTCGTGCACAGAAAAAAAGGTCAGCATTTCTTTTTTAAATGTCCCACTCACCTGTCCAAAAAGATCGCCGCCTCTGCGTGAAGGGGTGTTACCCCTTGTTAGTGGTTGGTGTTAGGTAGGAGTGTTCGTTGTAAGGGTTTTAGAGGTCAGACAAGCCAGCACTGGGATAAACTTGTCCAAATATTGGGGGGGATTTGGTTATTCATTCTACACTTGTTGCATTGGGTGTACAGTCCATCTAAATTATTGGGGGCACGTGCCCCGGCTCCTCCCCCAGAGTCTACGCCTATGCAAGCCAGTTTAAATCTGATTATGAATTCTTCAGGAATCCAATGTGACTTACCAAGCACAGAGTAATAGGAGAATGTTTGATGAGTAGAAACCTGTTGACTTCAAGATCTGAGATATAGGCTGTATTAAGGGAGACCCGTGTAATTTGGACCGTCGTGTAATTTGGACCAACGCTGTATTTGCCTGTTACGCTCTTACTTATTTACCGGCATCTTGTTGTTTAGTTCGTTGAGACGGGCCGCCATACTTTTTCCGGAGTTTAGCGTTGCAGACGGAGATAAGCGTCTTAAAATCAAGTTTAAATATTTCTTCGTTACATGATATAATTTTGAATTCCAAGTTATCTGTTGTTTTAAAATATATTGCAAGGTATCATACAAGCTCGCACAACCGCAATTTGTTCTAAAATTTATGCCGTTTTTGCTTGATGTAAAGTTGTAGTTGCTGCCTTTCATTATTTATGCGATTTTCACATTCTATGGCAAGCGCGACAGTCGTGTAATTTGGACCGGTGCGTAGTGTGTAATATGGACCATGGTCCATATTACACGCGAGGTGGTCCAAATTACACGCTATAATTTTGAATTCCAAGTTATCTGTTGTTTTAAAATATATTGCAAGGTATCATACAAGCTCGCACAACCGCAATTTGTTCTAAAATTTATGCCGTTTTTGCTTGATGTAAAGTTGTAGTTGCTGCCTTTCATTATTTATGCGATTTTCACATTCTATGGCAAGCGCGACAGTCGTGTAATTTGGACCGGTGCGTAGTGTGTAATATGGACCATGGTCCATATTACACGCGAGGTGGTCCAAATTACACGCTATAATTTTGAATTCCAAGTTATCTGTTGTTTTAAAATATATTGCAAGGTATCATACAAGCTCGCACAACCGCAATTTGTTCTAAAATTTATGCCGTTTTTGCTTGATGTAAAGTTGTAGTTGCTGCCTTTCATTATTTATGCGATTTTCACATTCTATGGCAAGCGCGACAGTCGTGTAATTTGGACCGGTGCGTAGTGTGTAATATGGACCATGGTCCATATTACACGCGAGGTGGTCCAAATTACACGCTATAATTTTGAATTCCAAGTTATCTGTTGTTTTAAAATATATTGCAAGGTATCATACAAGCTCGCACAACCGCAATTTGTTCTAAAATTTATGCCGTTTTTGCTTGATGTAAAGTTGTAGTTGCTGCCTTTCATTATTTATGCGATTTTCACATTCTATGGCAAGCGCGACAGTCGTGTAATTTGGACCGGTGCGTAGTGTGTAATATGGCTAGGGAGGCTGGAGTGGTTATGTTATCTTTACCCAGCCATACGACTCATCGCATGCAACCACTAGACGTGGCTTTCTTTCGTCCATTGAGTATTTATTATGGGCAAGAAGCAGATAAGTGGATGTGACATAACCCTGGACGGTCACTCACTCACTTTCAGGTTTGTCAGATAGTTGGAAAAGCTTATCAGAGAGCAGCATCGCTTGAGACGGCCGCAAATGGCTTTAGAAATGCAGGAATTTGGCCAGTTGATCGTCACGTCTTCAAAGACTGTGATTTTGCGCCATCTGATGTAACCCATGTGGAACAGACACCTTTTAATACTTCTGTTAATGTGTCTACAATGGCTGGAGCTGCAGTTGAAGAAGCTATCGTGAACAATGCTGTGCCACAACTGCCTTTAACTGGACCTGCTGAATCTGCTGGTATATCTATTACCTTGGCTGGAGCTGCAGTTGAAGAAGCTATCGTGAACAATGCTGTGCCACAACTGCCTTTAACTGGACCTGCTGAATCTGCTGGTATAGGCCTATCTATTACCTTGGCTCAAGCGACTTCCCATTCGTTTGCTGATGGACTTGAATTCACTAATGCCACAGACAGCACTGTGGCAGTGGAATACATCAACATGGCAGCAGTGACGGCCAATCATACAGCAGCTGAAGAAATTTCTATCTCGCCAGTTGAAACCAATCATTCTGAATTGATCGAGATGAGCGTAACCAACTGGATATCTGGATATCTGTTCAAGACATTAGCCCGCTACCACATACCATCCGTGAAACGAAGAAACGACGCGGGAACACATTGGAGGCTATAATTTTGACTGGGTCACCATACAAAAGTGTAGTCGAAGAACGTGTTAAAGCCAAAGAGGCAAAGCTGAACAAGCGTGAAGAAAAGATTGCTCGTATTGAGAAGAAAAAATCACGCTGCGATACCGCTGGAATTACGAAGACAAGAATGGCCAACAAAAGGAAACCAAAACGTGTGCTTAACAAATCATGTGAGGCAGAAGCAAGCCAAACCCCTCAGCAGCAGTGCATTGATGACAATGCCACATATCATTGTTTGGTATGTGGTGAAACATACGAAGAGGCATGGATTCAATGCGAGAAATGTAAACTGTGGGCACACGAAGCGTGCGCAGATCTGTCACACTCTAAGTACTATTTCTGCGATAACTGCAATGTTGTGAAGTGCCGGAAGTTGAAGAAGAACTAACTAACTAATGGACTGTGCTTGCTCGATTGCTTAAAAACAATGTTTAACTCTAGTCCTACAGACATTGTATCCTGCCTGCACACCGTACAATGCAAAGTAAACGTCGTGTAATTTGAACCACCTGGTCCAAATTACACAAGGCAGTGTGTAATTTGGACCACTTTTTACAAAATGTTTTTTCCTTTTCTTTCTAAGTTGAATAAAATTAAGCAGTAATTTTACGCGTTATTTTGTAGAATTTCATTAGCTGCATGCAATAATTTTATGCTTGACTTTGTTTCTGCTATGTGACTGGTTTAATAGGCCGTTTTTCTTAAGGGGTCCAAATTACACGGTTCTCCCTTATTAGTTTACGCCACGTGTCAGCTATGAATCATTTATTATGAGAACAGGAAACTGCTTTTATTGTAAATTTTACAGAATAAATGCCGCCGAAGACGTTATTGTATTATGCCGACGATGTAGGCCTAATAAGAGGAATTTAGAGGATGCGCTCAGAGGATTCGACTGCCTACAATACAATCTCCTATCCATCTCATATTGCAAGCAAATGAAAATTTATTAGTTTCTAGCTACCCGCACTTTAGAGATAAATGTCATAAATTGGCTATATAAAGATCCAACTAATAATAATGATAGTAATAATAATTACATTAATAGTAATTATAGTAGTGATGATGACGATGATAAAATAGGCCTAATAATAACAATAACTGTAGTAGCAGCGGCAACAGCAGCAGCAGCAGCAGTAGTAGTAATGGTAGTAGTAGTAGTAGTAGTAGTAGTAGTAGTAGTAGTAGTAGTAGTAGTAGTAGTAGTAGTAGTAGTAGTAGTAGTAGTAGTAGTAGTGTTGTAGTAGTAGTGTAGTAGTAGTGTAGTAGTAGTGTAGTAGTAGTAGTAGTAGTAGTAGTAGTAGTAGTAGTAGTAGTAGTAGTAGTAGTAGTAGTAGTAGTAGTAGTAGTAGTAGTAGTAGTAGTAGTAGTAGTAGTAGTAGTAGTAGTAGTAGTAGTAGTAGTAGTAGTAGTAGTAGTAGTAGTAGTAGTAGTAGTAGTAGTAGTAGTAGTAGTAGTAGTAGTAGTAGTAGTAGTAGTAGTAGTAGTAGTAGTAGTAGTAGTAGTAGTAGTAGTAGTAGTAGTAGTAGTAGTAGTAGTAATACCTCGGGCGTTAAAAATAATAATAATAATGTTTGTTTGAAATCCTGAGGAATTACATGTAGGCCTACCTCAAGTAAAATAATAATAATGATAATAATAATAATAATAACAACAATAATAATAATTGTTATTGCTATTATTATTATTATTATTATTATTATTATTATTATTATTATTATTATTATTATTATTATTACAACGATGCTAATAATATAACAGTAATAATAATAATAATAATAATAATAATAATAATAATAATAATAATAATAATAATAATAATAATAATAATAATAATAGCAGCAAACACAATAATACGCGGAATATAGTACTACCTGTACTATGAGCTACATCTCGATTTAAACGAACTTTGTTATTCCTATCTCGTCCAAATTAATTTCTAATTATTAACCGTATGATCAACATTGATAACATTGCAGCTGCATAAGTGTCTTTCACGAAATTCTAAGAAGTTTACCTTGTTGAGTTTCTAACATGGAAGAAACATATTGATATCGTTGGTAAAAAATGTCCAAAAATATTGGCATAATATCTCGCATTAGTTAGGTCCTATCACGAAATGTATAAGTTTACTAGTTAGCTGTACTACTCCTTAATCTTTCCATACCTGTCTTATAGCAATATCACCTGCCCTCAAATTATCAATCCCAATTAACTCGACTAGTGCGTAATTCTACAAAAGCGCGTTATTCGCAGTGTTTCGCACCATTTGTAAACTCCCATATGAAGACAATTATACTCAACCCTTGTTTGTCAGTCTAGGAATACTGCCATTTGACTTGATTAATAAACTGCAGGATTTGTATATTTATGTTTAGATTTCAAAGGAAACTGTTAGCTGTAAATTTTCATGTGTATTTTTTAACTGAACCTGGAAATACATGATCAGTTTACGAAATTTTGCAGAAAATGTCGCGCAAACATATAAGGCAGTTTTCTGTTTTGTTCGTGAGCCAACCCTGTGGAATTAGGACTTACTTGCTCACTGAATTACTTTCCCTGCCTACTGTACACTATTTTTAAACACCGTTAAGACGGTATTAGATGGAACCGCTGTGTGTAACATACGATGAATGGTTTAAATATGCATAATTCATAAATCTGCATGCACAACTGCACAAGCATCATCTTGTAGGGCTACATGTTTGCACCATGGCACATTTCTTTACTGGTTTCGATTCATGCTATTATGGTCAGTGTTACTGCATGTGGAAATAGAAATGAGAAAGGGCTGACCCTGCCAACGGAACAATATTGTTCCTCTCGGGTTTATCCTTTGACACCCGTGAACAGTTCATGTTACCAACAAATGTTAACATGAATTTGTATTTTATGGGCAATAAAGCTTGTGAATTGAATTGATGAATGTGGACGATAAAAGAGGATTGTGTCTCCTAGAATGCAATATGAGCATCATAGTCAATGAAGCAATACAATTTGAGGAATATATATACGAAGAGGAGGATCGAATCGAATAAGGGATCGAAAACTGCCAGCAATACAATACGATGAACATTTTGAAATTGAGGTTCGGGTGAGGATTACCTAAGATGCCGAGGAAGAGTAGAACTGGCGAGACGAACATTCCAATGGCGTTGGCTGCCTCCTCCTCTACCGATCCTCCGAAATCCTCGTAATAGACGTCCAGCAGATCCTCTTCCTCAGGCGGTAGTTCGGAGGAGGAGAAGTGGGATGAAACGTAGGAGGAGGTGGAACTGTTGGAAACCTCCGTCCAATCCATTTCTGGAGCTTCAACGAACGTGCTTCAATCAGAGAGCGCAACCTAAATATCAGAGATTCATTGTGTGTTGGCCCATGTATGCGCTTTAGGGATATGCTCGAAAGGCGCAATATAAATTCTTTCTTACGTTACATTACATTACGTGAAGGCCTTTACATTCATGTGTAGTTGGATACTTAGGGTAGAGTGGGGCAAAACGCACCCACCCCACTCTGTCTCCCCTGTGCTAGGTAATGCATGGATTGCTTGACTGTTCGGGGTCTGTTACTTGTACCATAATGAGATAATCGTCATTCATTTAGTCTTTTTGATGGTTTGCTTACTTTTTTCAATGAAATTGATATTTTCGTGTTTCCTTGTAAGGGTTTGCTGCCAGTTCTGTATCATTAAATGGTGCAAATTTCTAGGCACAGCCAAAAGCACAAATGTAGTTTTAGAGTATACGGTATATCGAATCTACTGTTCATAGTAACTGTAGCTTTTATATTACGTTTTGATATGATATAGGCAATCTCACAGGGTAGCACCAAGTGGGGCAAAACGCCCCATTTAAACGTTTTGCCTCACTGTCGGGGGCTTTTTGCCCCAGTGGCGTCACTAGGGTTGGTGTCGTCCAGTGCGGTAAGTAGAGCCCTGCGCCGACGTCATAGCGTCGGCGGCGGCGCGCCGGTCATTTTGGGTCGGCGGCGGCGGCGCGCCGACGAACAAAAATCGGCGGCGGCGGCGCCCACAAAATGTCGGCGTCGGCGCGGCGCGGCGTGCCCTAGTCAGAAGCATGAGTCACTATGAGAGTTGAACCGCCGTTGGTCCTGTGACCAGTCAAGAGGGCCAAGATCTCTAAAGCCACTCCATCACACTGAAGCTCAACTACACACTGAGAGACATTTGCCTCAGAAATATGAATATCCTTAATTACACTGCACATCTGCATAGGTATTGGCAAATTGTTATCAGATGAAGCAACATGCATTTGCATATTGCATGAATACGCTTGCATGTGCACTGATACAGTATAGGCCTACACACCAAGTCACATGACAGATGCCGGATAACAGCATTCTCCCAGTGAGAGTGAAATGTATATATACACGTTTTCCTATGGTAATACAATGGCCGAGTGGCCTCACCCCTGTTAATTCTTCAGCGAATTTACCCGGTGGTCTGCTGCCCGTTTGAATTGGTGCAGAGCCATTTAAGGTGTCCATATATAGACCATTGTCTGAAAAAGACCATTCTTGATACTATACTATGTCAAATCCTGTCTCAACTGATACAGTTTACCTGAATAGATTCCAGCCAAAAGTATTAATCAATTATACCTTTCGTTCTGCAGGAATTAGTTAAATGGCATATCTTGATATTAATAGCGCTTATAAACTCCTCTAACCTTACAACATTAAGCCAAAAATTTTGCACCATTGTAATAAGACCACAGACATCAAAGACCACAATCAATAAGTTATAGAAGGTATTCAACATGAAGCTGCAAAAGTCAACACGAAATGGCGATATCATACGCTCATAGCATTGACGACACCAATTCGTACTGCCTATCAAGTTTCGCAAAGAAATCCAGAAAAATGAAATGAAGTAAGTAAGTACAAGATGTCCAATTCCATTTCGCACCAAGACAACAATTTATCCCAAAATCATGCAAAACATGAAAAATGCAACAAAAACAATTGAGCATATCAAACTGGCATCGGCGGCGCGCCGACAGATTGTCGGCGGCGGCGGCGGCGGCGCGCCGACAAACAAAAATCGGCGGCGGCGGCGCCCACGAAATGTCGGCGGCGGCGGCGCGGCGCGGCCGGCGCAGGGCTCTAGCGGTAAGTCATGGTGTCCCCCCATGGACCTCCTCTCTTAGTCCCTTACCAGACCATACAGTATCCTTAGTAATTTTTTTGTACTAATCTTACTCGTAAATCGGAATTCCTGTATATCACTGAATGTAATGGTAATAGTGGTGACATAAACAACTAACAGAATTAAGCTTACAAATTCATATTTTATTATTTTATTTTAATCATTACCCTTAGTAATGCTTTTGTACTAAAAGTACTACTAATGTTACTCGTAAATCTTAATTCCTGCATATCACTGATTATAACGGTGATCATAGCACTGACTGGACCGCATTAGAAGGTTCAAAAAAGTAACTTAGCATAGAGTTTCATCTTTCGGTAAATTGATACTGGTACAGTACATGTAAGCTTAGCTAGACTTACGAGAAATGTTTTTGTTCTTATCCGTTATTGTTAATTTAAAAATAATAAATTCCTGATGAAACTCTGTACAAAAACTTTTTAGACGGTCATTTTGTCCTCTGAAGGTGTCACCCGGTGCCGCTCGCACCCCCGCACCCTCTTTGTGACGCCACTGTTTTGCCCCACACTGCCCCACAGTAACATTAAGCTATTTATTTACCTCTTTATCATGAACGGCGATCTGGGGATCGCGGGGGACATGACCCCCCACCTTTAGGAGTGTTGGACACACCATACATCTGACCCCCAAATTAGAAGAAAAACCAAAAAAGGCCAGCAAATGTAAATGCGTGTGAGGGTTTTCACAGCCTTTTTTGACCAGACGAGGTAAAAATGAAATTGTTCAGGAGAAGTGCTCCCCTTCCCCCCCCCCCGAAAATTAAGAGAAAGTTATGAGAAAGTAAGAAGAAATTCACAAGAAAAGTAATTTTTTCATTTTTGTGGAAGAAGAATTTCAAGAAAAGTGTAAAAAAAATTTGAGGATGACGTTGATAAAGAGGTGAATGAGGGATGACGTTCAGAAAAAGGTAATGACATTGTGTGGGGAGACCCTTAAAAAAGTTAAAAAGTTGTAAAAGAGGTCGATGACTAAAAAAAGTCATCAACTTTTTTGGGGAGATGAATTCGCGAAAAGTCAAGAACTTTCCTAAACAAAGCAAGAAACCTTTTTTCGGAGATGAATTCCTAAAAAAGGTCATGAACTAGACTTGAACTAGACTTGTCCCCCCACCTCTCAGACAAGATCGCTGCCACTGCTCTTTATGCTCAATATCTTCCAATATTACATTATTTTCTGTTGTTTATTCGATTTTTGATTGCGATTCACTCGAAATGACCATCAACTCTAACTGACGATTTGGGCGTTATTGTAACGATGCTGTAGATGACATAACAGATGCGGTCATTATACGAATTTTGATGCCCATTCTCAGTAACAGTGTTTACAAAACATTATCTACAACTTTATAAAGATGATACGAAGATATAACAGAAAAACAGACAGAGGTAATTGTGATAGGCTACTGATTCTCCAAGTGCTGCTCTGCAGAGGCAATTCATTCTGGAACTGCGCTTAAAACGACAACCAGACAGTAACAAATTAATTATTTTGTCATCCTTTTTTGGAATTTTATCGAACAAATTTATAGGCTTATTTTATTGGGGACATTCAGTAAGAGACCCTACGATAATTTCATGCTTAAAATGCTATTACTCACGTTGTAAATTAGCAAAACCCGTCAAAGGGGGCGTTTGCCCCTCTTCTCTATATAGCGCCCCTTTGTGGCCTCACAAAGTACTATACTGTATTGTTTCGTATTTTATGATAAATACAAGAATTGTGAGGGTATATCAATGCGCTATATTAATTATTTTTTTAAATACACGCACACAAGCAAAGTCATTACAAAGAACGACTAAAGCAACAACGACGACGACGACGACGACGAAGATGATGAAAACAACCCGAGCGCATCACGACAAGAATCAAAGCTACCTCGGAAATTCATTTACCGCCAGGTTCGTCGGATGACAATGCAGTTGGTTTTAACAGCAGATGCTATGACCGTTTTCCTCGCATCCTCCAACTCCCTCTCTTCGCCACTCTCATTCACCAGCTGCAGCAACCGAATACTTCGTATAACGACGCTTTATTTCACCGAGCACAACCGACTCCACGAGCATCATCGTGCTCTGTTCCGTGGATGCGGCTCCAGCGTCCACTGTTGCTGCAACCCATTGGATGGATACGACCAAAGGAGGCTGCGTTCGGTGGTTGAATCTGGACATGATCGCCATGGCTGGCAGAAACAGACACTACAGCGCGGCCACACGATAAGTAGAGTACTACGAGGCAAACAGCTGTAGGCTCGAGATGAGTTCACTTGCGAGCAGAAACTATGGATTAGATTAGATTGGAGTGAAATTGGTTGGGTTGGATGGGGTTAGATTAAGTTGGATTGGGTTGGGTTGGATTAGATTGGGTTGGATTAGATTGTACTGAGATGGGGTTGGGTTGCATTGGGTTGGGCTAGTTTGTACTGAGATGGGGGTGGGTTGTATTGGGTTGGACTTGAATAGGTAAGTAAGTAAGCAGGTAAGTATATCTTTTATTACACCAATTGCTAACCGCATTTTGCTATACATGTGAGCCGCGTTTATGTATTGGGAAATCCTAAATGTCCAAAAAAATTAGCAAAGAGTTTTCCTTGAGGTCATCTATCCCGGCCTTAGACGTCTGCATAAATCATCCGCATTATAAATGCTCTGCGCGCCAGACTGTCTGCATGATTGTCGTATTTCCCTGTTGTGGGTTCTTGAGCGCAAAGAGTATATATCGTCTGCTTAATCGGAGGCAACGGTCCGTGTGATATATGCGATGGATTATTGGTTATTGCATTAAAAAGACGAGAGTCTGCGGCCGCATATGACTAACTGTTCAACGTCTTGGACTGGGGGGGGGGGGGCAAAGTATACCCTGCTCTAGTCAGCCGTCGCAGCGTAGTCTGGAGTCGAATTCGTTCCCCACACCCAACAAAACCCCACCAGGCAGAGGCCCTATAGCATCCCCGCAACCGTAATTGCTTTGGTCACATCTTGCGTCATTGTACCCTTTACCCCGTAGGCGCCCAGGACCCGCAGCACATGCACTGACTGTCTGGCTTATATAGCATTTTTGTTGTTAATATACTGGGCGAAATTGAGGTCATGGTGACTCCCAGAATTTTCATTTTTGTCAGTCTGGTTAGTTCTGTCGTGTTAGGTGGTTCGTCTGCTCCCAGCTTTTTTCTTGGCCGCCTAATTTGTCATTTCAGTGATCTTGTTGCGGTTCAATTTCAATTTCAGATTACACTTTTTGGCCCCTGACGTAACATGATCCACTCTGATTGCAGTGTCGCGCTATTCTCCAACGGGATGAGGATGAATGGCTGTCGTCTGCGTACTTGGTCATTCTGTTAGGTGGATGCCGCTGCTTCAGCTTTGACATTGCAATCATGAAGTTAAATGGCCCCATTCCTGAGCCCTGGACTATACTTGCGTTGATCAGGTTTGGATTGGGTAGGATTCGGTTGGAGTGAAAAGGGTTGGGTTGGATTGGGTTAGATTAAGTTGAATTGGATTTGGATTGGGTTGGATTAGATTGGATAAGGTTGTACTGAGATGGGGTTGGGTTGGATTGGGTTGGGCTAGATTCATTAGGATTGGTTGGGTCCTGTTCGAGTGGACTGTAGGCCTACGGGATTGGACTTAAACGGGGATGGGTTGGATTTGGTAAGATTAGGCTGGATTAGGACTTTGCGAGACAAGGACCGAGACAAAGATGGAGAGGAGGACTCATGCAACACAGGACAAGAGTCCGAGGACAGAGAAGACTGCGTCAACGGACTAAGGACAAAAGAGAAGACTGCGCCAGCGGATTAAGGACTAAGGACAACGGACAGTAGTAGAAAATAGATCATCAAAGCGGACGAACAGTTGAGTATAGTGGGAAAAAAGATCAACCCTATGGGTTAAACAGAGAAATTAAACGGGGTCATGTGAAACACACACACACACACACACACACACACACACACCTACACACACACCTACACACACACACACACCTACACACACACCTACACACACACACACACACACACACACACACACACACACACACACACACACACACCTACACACACACACACACACACACACCTACACACACACACACACACACACACATATTATATATATCAATCAATCAATCAATCAATATCCTTTATTGGCATCAACGACAGTATTTGAACATATTCTGCGAGTGATTATCATAAGTACTCGTCGGTATATGCTAGGTCACAGTACAAGGCAAACAGAAAATTCAGAATCATTTTAAAATAACATTTCGAATTTATTACGAGTACTTTACTCATATTAACATGATAATGACTTTAGTACCTGGTTAATAAAACATGGGACTGTCATCAACAGCAAATGGCATCCCCTAAGGGATATTACTCCCACTAATGCAGGGATGCCAATATGCACATTATTTAAGTTGATGGAGTAGGACTGATTCATATTATATACTCAGGTGAGTTGCAAAGATTGAGCCTTAACTATCTTATCTAACCTTAACTCATATTAACATGATATTGACTTTAGTACCTGGTTAATAAAACATGGGACTGTCATCAACAGCAAATGACATCCCCTAAGGGATATTACTCCCACTAATGCAGGGATGCCAATATGATAATGCACATTATTTAAGTTGATGGAGTAGGACTGATTCATATTATATACTCAGGTGAGTTGCAAAGAGTGAGCCTTAACTATCTTATCTAACCTTAACTATTGCTTCCGTCTCCAGTGTGACATTCGGCTAGTACATTCAATTTTAGCTAATCATATGCTAAGGCTGTTTCAACCCGTATCGGAGGATACGAGAAAGTATCGTAGTTTCTTTTTAAACAGAAACATACTATTGCTTAATCTTATGTCAAGGGGTAATGAATTCCAAATGGATGGACCCACAGATTTTATAGAAAAGAATCTCACATTAGTGCGTGCTTTGGCTGGGCGAAATAAAGAGGCTGACCTTGTGCTGTAATCATGCATCGTGGAAGCCAGCGCAAAGTAACCAGCGAATGAATCTGGGAGGGCGTTATTTACATATCTGTATAGAATAGTATTCCAATTTGAAAGATACGTAGTTGTTTTAATTTAAGGAGCTGGAGGTCTTTAAATATAGGCAAGGTATGGGATCTAAATGAGGAGTTACTTATCATTCTAACCGCTTTTTTTGCAATATATGTAACTTGTGGAGGCGTGATTCATAGTTTGAGGCCCAAATTATATTGCAGTAACTTAAGTAGGGAAATATCAAGGAGTAATAGAGATTTAATTTGATATCTTTGGGAAGAACCCTGGCGACTCTAGAAATTATCCCAATATTTTTTGCCACTTTTGAAGCAATGTAGTCAATATGTGATTTCCAAGTAAGATGTTGATCTATAATCACACCGAGAAACTTTACGGATTCAGCTCTCGCAACAGTGACCCCATCTAGTGCTATATTCACTATTGTCGGTTTAATTTTCCTGTGCGATTTAAAACTAATGTAGTTCGTTTTGTCTGCATTAAGGGTTAATTTATTTGCTAAAAACCATTTATTTGCCTTATTCAATTCCCCATTTATTACTTCTATAAGGGCTTCCCATGAGCTATTTGAATAGTAGATAGTCGTGTCGTCTGCAAATAATATAAAATGGATGGTGGAAGAGACTCTATAGCAAGGCCATTAATAAATGGCAAGAAGAGGAGAGGTCCTATGTATATATATATATATGTATATATACATGTATATATACATATATATATATATATAATTATATATATATATAAAATGGATGGTGGAAGAGACTCTACCAAGGTCATTAATAAATAGCAAGAAGAGGAGAGGTCCTAGGTATATATATATATGTATATATATACATATATATACATATATATATGTATATATATGTATATATATGTATATATATGTATATATATATGTATATATACATATATATACATATATATATGTATATATATATATATACCTAGGACCTCTCCTCTTCTTGCTATTTATTAATGACCTTGCTAGAGTCTCTTCCACCATCCATTTTATATTATTTGCAGACGACACGACTATCTACTATTATATATATATATATATATATATATATATATATATATATATACACACATATATATATGTATATATATATATATTACAGTACGCATAAGTCACTCACGAATAGCATAGTAATTAGGTGTGAATGCATAGGACGATTGTCAGCGTACATTAATAGAACATAGATTGCCTGGAGTGGAAAAAATTAATGTCAGCGGAGAGAAAAGAGATTAACTCCGTCGCATTAAAATCTCCGGCACGACCAACAGCCAGCAAAAACAAATCGACTCCGTGATAGAAAATAAACAAGGCCATCGGGTTCACTGAGTGCACGTTGACCGTTTGACCAGCAGAGTGCTTTTTGTCCAACTCTGAGTGGGTCTCTTGAAGAGGCGCTATATAAATATCCAGAATAAATGAATGAACTCGGACACCATAGCAGATGGAATCGAGGGCTTGACCCCTGGACACGCACTCGGAACTTATGCAGCTCCAGCAGATGTTGATGGATGAGTTCCATGGCTGTCTTGTCCGTACGAATTAATTACGCAGGACAGACGAACCACATCACGTGCATCACATTTCCACTATCGAGTATTGCCGAGTAACACAGTACACGCAATACGGCACGATGCAATACAGTATATCTATACATATAATTTCCTAGATCTGTGTGCCGGCAAACACTCTGACTCGTGCTTAGGCGCAGGGTGCGGAGCCAATATTGTGTGCGGCTCTAGGCCTATTTGATACAACGAGGCTTTGACCCATAGCCCATTTGATTGACAGGCACATATGGACATACATACATGCACCATGCACATATACACATACATACAAGCAGCATTCTGGGCGCAACATAATGTGTGCGGCTCTGGGCCGGCCTATTTGATTGGCTGAGGCTCTGAGCCATGGCCTATTTGATTGACAGTTACACATAAAGGAATGGAATGTCCGGAATGCACACGGCCGCTGCACTGTCGAGTGTATGGAACGTGCCTGACAGGCCGCTGGCCGAGCCGGCCTTAGGGAGTGTTACTGGCCTGGCCAGAAATTGGACAGGCCCACGAACACTGGGCACTAGGCAGATAGACGTACAGACGCACAACCAGACAGACAGACGGACGGTCAGACAGACAGACAGACAGGAGGGAGGGAGGGACAGAGCTAGGGCGGGAGGGAGGGAGGGAGGCAGAAAGATGTACAGACGCACAGCAGCCAGACAGACAGACGGACGGACGAAGTCTCTGCCTCACTCCCTACCGCACTACTCTCCCTATGCACACGATCTGACGGGAGTACTCATCAAACCGTCATATATGACGGGTGAATATTATAGTCATAGGATAATACAATACAATACCATACAATACAGTATAGTACAACACAATACAATTCATTGCCATAATAATACAGCACAATACAATACAATAGAGTATATTACAGGATAAAGCAATACACGCCATACACTGCGGCATAACTACACAGTATTTGTACGGCACAATACACTATAGTACAGAATAGTACAGCACAATGTAATGCCATGCAATACAATACGGCACAATACAACATAATTCAGTGTAGTACGACACAATGCATTACGGCGTAATACGATACAATACAATACAACAAGTACAATGCAGGTTCGTGTGTGAGATGCAGCGACCTTCCCAACCCTTTCTGAACCCCCTAGATTTTCAAGTGTGGAGCCGCCTATCGTCATATATAACTGAGGATGAAAAAGCGAGATACTTGAGATGCGGCTAGAAAAGAAAACAATAATTTCCATTCTAAACAAACGAGTTCTATTGTCACGAACCAGCGCACGAGCACCTGAGCACATGCATATACAAAACACGTCAACAAATGAACATACATACATACCTACATGCATGCATGCATATATACATACCTACATACATACATATATATGTATATAGTACATACACACATACATACGAACAGACATACATATATATATATACATATATATATTATATATATACATACATACAAACATACATACATAATAGAAACGAACATACATACATATAAACATACATGCAAACATTCATACATACATACATACATACATACATACATACATACATACAAACATGCAAACATACAACACACAAACATACATACATACATCAGTAACAGCTATGTATGGAAGCAGTCCTTGCCTCCATCCCTCCGTTCTTCCATATGTCCTTCCATGCGTCCATCCTTCCATCCGTCAATCCTTCGGCACAATGTCCTTCCATCGGTCCATCCTTCCCTCCATCTCTCCTTCCAATCATAGCTAAATCCTTCCTTCCAATCTTCCGTCCATCCATCCATCCTCCCATGGTCGCCTGAACATTTGGCTCTAATACTCTGAGAATATGGCCTCGGTCCCCACCTCACGCATGTGTAGTTGTACGTGGATCTAGAGCATGCTAGATTTTGCGAGTGTTCCAGGCCTTTGCGATGAAAGCCCGGAAGAAGATAACAGAATCTAGAACAATCATTTTTTCCATAATTCCCTTTGGGGAAGCCATCCCTTCAACTGGTGAACCCGGCAGTTTATGGAAAAGAGAGGAGTAAGTTAGCCGCATTGAACTTCGCCGAAAAGTTTCTTCTGACCTTTTAGTCAGCATCAATTTTTGATGACGACAAAATGATACAAAATATTTATGTGACTTAATTCATCGCCCTCACTCTGCTGCTTCTCTTCGTCCTCTTCGTTCATCTGTCCGTTTTGACCTCCTCGTTCCCCAGGTCAGGACTTCTCTGGCTCAATCTAGGTCTTTTGCCTCCATTGGCCCTGCTCTTTCTCCGTTCGTTCGTTCTTGTATTCTCTCAGGTAACGTCTCTTCCTCTTTTACCTTTCTTAAAACTTGCTTTTTCTCTCGGGGTCTCTCGCACTGGGAGCGCCTCTGAATGGCCCTCCCGCTAGAAGCGCTTTATAAATATCCAAATACAATACAATACAAGACCTTTTAAAATTTCTGTTTCCTAGTATCTAAATTTCTGGCCTTTTCTAATCTGTCTTTCCTAGTTACTGAAAATTTCATTACTCTTAATGAGGCAGGCCGCGTTATAGTAAGTGTTCACACGCATACAATGTTTCACACTTTTATTCTAGCTTTTCTTTACAAATTGTAGTAAAGGCAAATTTCACCTAAGCCATTTTGGCTGGACTCGGGGCATTCACCCCCAAAACATTTAAAGAGCAAGGCCGCATTGTAACCTTTGAAACGCCCTTACGCCCTTCGTTCACCCTGCTATCCTCTCCTTCTCCGGAACACACAAGCCTATGCCACCATAGGCGTAATTTGTGGGAGTACGAGGGGTAACCGTCCCCCACTTTTTGGAATGGGGTACCGTACCTCCCCCCCACTTTTTGAACTCGGGGGTACCGTACCCCCACTTTTTGAACAATGCCAAACAATAGTTTATTAGTGTACCTTCCCAGAGATCGCAGTCTTCGCCTTGCTTCGTGTATGTAAGAAATTGGTACCCCCACTTTTTAGACCAAAGTTACGCCCCTGTATGCCACTCATATCCATGCCTGTTATTGAAGTTGCAATTGGAATTACGTGCAACATCTGACGAATATATCTTTTCCAGCATTATCTACAAACAATTCGACTAATATATTAGCATTTTATCTAGATATTTATCTAAAGCATCGATGGAACCTGACATGGTCATTTGAGAGATTGTGGTTGGACACATATCGAATAAATAACTAACTAGACCCATTCTAGCGATATCGCTGAATTACACATAACAACAGTCTTGTATGTGAAAATATTCAGAGAGCGCATTTGTAGAATCAGACTCTGAATCACGGTTTATGAATGCTCTTCATGAGGCGCCACTTCAACTTTTTATTGAGCTGTCTCTCCTGTACTGCATGATAAAGTTCCTACGAATTCCCGGAAGTCGTTAAATTCAACGCGCGTCCATCATAATGTCACGAATGCAGCAGAATTTTATGTCGCGGGTTTCTTTAATATCACGACACTCAAAAAGCCTGTGCATAATAAAGATTATATGTGTAGAATTTACTACACAATTATGCAAAGATATTTAGATAACGTTTTCATTTACTGCGGTATTCAAGTTTTTGTTTATTACAGCATATTAGGTGTGTGTAAATCCTATATTAATACTCAGAGTATATATATACACATATAGGCTTTATAGGCCTACATGTATGGTCAGTTTTGTCCGTATAATTTTATGTATACTTTATCCGATTTTTAATCCGTATATATATATATATATATATATATATATATATATATATATATATATATATATATATATATATATATGTAATACTAAGGAATAAAATGACCATGTATGCATAATAGGTTTTTACATGTATTCCTTATATAGTTTTACACCTACACACATATATGTATATATATATATATATTGCGGCTATATATACACATATAAATATACATATATATACATATATATATATATCGCCTCAATTTTTTCAGTCTTCTCCCAAGGCGTATTATTAAAAGGTCGTCCAAATGTTACCGTTCCTCTGGGTCTAATCATAAAACGACCGTGTAATTCATTCGAACCCCGAAGCCCCTGTCCCACTGCCCCAATGCCCCACACCTCCACCTCAATCTTCTGTACCAACCCCGCATTCATCAACGTCCATTCGCCCGTCCTTTCTTCATCCGTTTATCCGCCCATCCATCCTTCCTTCCTTCCGTCCATCCTTTCGTTTAGTTGTTCGTCCTTCCATCCGTCCGTCCGTCAGTTCTTGCTTCCACTCCATCCGTCCATTCATCAGTAATTCCTTCATTCCATCCGTCCGTCCTTCTATCAATCCTTCCATTCGTCCAACCATCCTTCCTTCCATCCGTCCGTAACTCCTCCCGTCGGTCCATCTATCCTTCCGTCCATCAATCCATCCATCCATCCATCCATCCATCCATCCATCCATCCATCCATCCATCCATCCATCCATCCATCCATCCATCCATCCAACCGTCCATCCATCCATCCATCCATCCATCCATCCATCCATCCATCCATCCATCCATCCAACCATCCATCCATCCATCCATCCATCCATCCATCCATCCATCCATCCATCCACACCGTTTCTCCTTTCATCCGTCCGTCCGTCCTTCCTTCTGCATAGGTTGGCCCATAGTTCGAGAATTCGTGACTTTTGGTTTTAAAATTCGTAAAAATTCGCGAATTTTTGGTCTTTTTTAAAATTCGTAAAAATTCGTAAAAATTCGTTGGGCCATTGTTGGGCCTTGTTTTACATTGACAGTGACGTTTTGCAAATGCAGCATAATCAACAACAACATATGTGATGTCGTCATGATTTGTTGTGTTAAGCTTCTGCTTAGAATTTAATGTAAAATTCAATATGAAAGTTTTTTACGTAACGAGTTAATTTAGTAAAAATCTAATTTCTTAAAGATGAAAGAACATGGACCGGAGTGGCAGTATGTAGTAATTTTGGAGGAGACGAAAAAGGTAATCCAAAATACAGTATTGTTTTTGTGACAAGGAATTTGTTGGTTGTTCTGCCCGAATTCAGCATTTGCATGGCGAAAATACAGAAACCAGAGTCAAGTGGGAGCAGTGGGCTGTTCCTGACTGGAAATCAAAGGACGATGAAGTAGCCTAGAAGACACAGCTCCGTGAACG
This sequence comes from Allolobophora icterica, assembly GCA_963556255.1. Lineage (NCBI taxonomy): Eukaryota > Metazoa > Annelida > Clitellata > Crassiclitellata > Lumbricidae > Allolobophora > Allolobophora icterica. Next base: position 9,557,230 of record OY744609.1, on the reverse strand, counting down.
TTGCCAACCCTTTTTAACCATGTTTGGTTGCAAGCTGTGCTAATGACTGACTGGTCTAACTGGAGCTGAGGCACTGGTGGTTTTTCGTTCTCCTGACTGACACTCACAGTCACACATCCCAACTGTGATAGAAATCGAAGTTCAAGACTCCAAGTAGAACAGACCTGGTAACTGAATATCAGTACTATTGTGTTTCTTGTCAGCTATCTTTTACGGCTGATTGATTGATTGCCCATGACACTGACATTTACTTGTTAAAAGTTGAAAAGTAAACAAATAATGAAATTCGTTGCCATGGCAAAAAATTCTATTATTTTATTATTTTACGAATTTTAACGAATTTTAAAACTGCAGTTTTAAAATTCGTTAAAATTCGTAAATTTTAAAAATTCTTAAAATTCGTAAAATGCGAATTCTCGAACTATGGGTTGGCCTGTATTTTAGAGTGTGTATGGGCGTCGAATAAATGACTATTATGAAAGGCCTCATACGCATTTAACGTTGATGGTTTTCGACTACGCACGTGTTGCGTCGAAGATAGGGAAGGAGCGTTTGTACATTGTGAGGACGATGAAGATATGGAGACGATTACGACCACAGCTTTATGACAAAGCTCAAAACCTTCGCCGTTACCTACAATAGATTCTATTCCGTATAATCACAAAGGCACATACATGCACATATACACACTGGCGTAAACTTGTCAAAAATATTGGGGTGGGGGGCATGGGTTCTGGACTAAAAAACAAGTTTTTTTCAATATGAAAAGTTGTTTTTTTTCTGTTTTTTTCGTTTTTATGGTTTTTGTTGTTTTTGTTGTTTTTAAGATTTTCGGATTTCGGATCATAAAAATCATAAAAATGGCATGAACAAGAGCTCCAACTCAGCTTAATTCAGTTAATTGCGATTTCCGAAAATTAAAAATAATTAAATCAATGTTGTTAAAATAACGTCTACAAAAATAAGAAATTAATTTTTTTGTAAAACAAACAAAATTTTGTGGTTTTCTTTTTCTTTTGGTTTTGTTTAAGACCAAATACCGAAAAAAATTTTCACCTCTAGTCTGGACAGTCAGCAGAAGCTTCCGGTTTACGTTAATACGTATGAAATGGGGCGTTTTGTTTACATGTAGGCCTAAATTTGTTTCATATTGAAGATATTGAAGATAAAAATAAATATTTGTTTTCATTATGAATTGCTGATAGTATTTCAGTTCTGTGTCTCTGATTTTCTGTTTCTGAAGAAATGTGTATATTTTGAAACATAATATTTTAATATTTGAAGAAATTCTCCTGTCGATTTTTGGGGGCATTGCCCCGGCTTCTCAATTATTGGGGGCACGTGCCCCGGCTGACCCCCCAGAGTCTACGCCTATGCATATACATACATAAATACATACATACATATATACAGACACATCTACATAATAAATCATAGGCCCATGTACTGCATACACTGCATACATACTTCCATACATAGTATCCATACACGCATACAAAGTCTTACATTAATACATACATTAATATATATATATATATATATAATATATATATATACGTACTGTAACGTACATGCGTATACATGCATAGTTTACATGTGTACACCGTACATATATACATACATACACACATAAGCTTCATCATTATATTAAATGATTGGGTCAGTTGATTAAGTTAAACGAAAATTTTAAAAGTTAATGACAAAAAAATTACGGACTTTTGATTCACAGATTTGAATAATACGCCCGTGAATAAGCTGTAGATAGGCGGTGAATACACTGTGAAGAAACTCCAGAGAAGCTGCAAAGATAGCTGTATATAAGCTGTGAAAAAGCTGCAGATAAGCTGTGAAGATAGCTGAATATAGCTACACTGTGAATAAGCTTTAAATAAGCTTGAATAAGCTGTGAATAAGTATATCCCGCGACTGCGCTTTAGTCGCCAAGGATTTCGATGGTTAGACGATGATTTAGACGTATACGTTATAGCGATATTACGGAATCTATACATATAACTCCGCCACCAAGGGGAAACTCTTCGCGCCGGTCCCAAGCCCGGATAAAGGAGGAGGGTTGACCTGAGGAGATTAGGCATCTCCCGGGTCGTAAAAACACCACTGTCTGAACTCCAATGTCAACAAAGTTCATCTGGCTCAGGACAGACGAGGCTGGAGGAGGAAGACGAAGCTGACATTGGACGCCTACGAGCATGCTCATGGTGATTAATGATGATGATGATGATACATATAATATCCATAGAGCGTTTGTCTGTCGATAAACGCTACGTCACAAACGGTTTATGTTCTATTGTGAAACAGAAACCGTTTGTGACGTCAGTACTGCGGTCTTGACGACGGCGATTAGAGCATTTTAATCAACGATACATATAGGCCTATATAGGCCTACACTGCCGTCATAATATGACGGGCAAATACTCTAGTTATGATATAATGGTATTACGATAATATGGTATTACGATATTATGGTATTACGATAGGGAGTTTACTAGCCTAGATTAGGCCTAAGTGAACCAGTTGAGTTGAATATTGATTGAATGTGGACAGATGACTGCATACATTTGAGAATTTTGACCTGATTCAACTATGGTCCGGTAATAGCTGTTTACAACATTTAGGCTACATTAAAATCGAATCACAATCAGTTGAATTGTATTTCGCTTGAAATCTTTTATGCTGAGATAAGATATAAATGCAGTTTCGACAAGGGGTATAGCCTGTATAGAACTATAGATGATGTTTGAAACAAGAGTGTGCCCAGCCGCACAGTTCGAGAATTCGTGACTTTCGGTTTAAAAATTCGTAAAAATGCGTAAAAATTCGTTGGGCCATTGTTGGGCCTTTTTTTACATTGACAGTGGCGATTTTCCAAACAGCGTAAGCAACAACAACAAATGTGATGACGTCATGATTTGTTGTGTTAAGCTTCTGCTTAGAATTTAATGTAAAATTCAATATAAAAGTTTATTACGTAACGAGTAAATTTAGTTAAAATCTAATTTCGTAAAGATGAAAGAACACGGACCGGAGTGGATGTAGTAATTTTGGAGGAGAAGGAAAGGGTAATTACCCAAAATGCAGTGTTGCTTTTGTGACAAGGAATTTGTTGGTTTTTCTGCCCGAATTCTGGAGCGAAAATGGAGAAACCAGAGTCGAGTGGGAGAAGTGCATGGGCTGTTCCTGACTCAGAATCAGAGGACGATGAAGTAGATTAGAAGACACAGCTCGATGAACGTTGCCAACCCTTTTTAACCATATATGGTTGCAAGCTGTGTTAGTGACCGACTGGTCACGCTGGAGCTGGGGCACTGGTGGCGGAGTGTTGGGTTTTCGTTCTGCTGACTGACACTCACAGTCACACACCGAACTATGATAGAAATCGAAGTTCAAGACTCCATGCAAGTAGAACAGTTACTATCAGCAGGCATACTATTGTGTTGCTAGTCAGCTATCCTTTAGGCCTACGGCTGATTGATTGATTGATTGCCTATGAGGCTATGACATCGACATTTACTTGCTTAAAAAGTTGAAAAGTAAACAAATAATAAACTTCGTTGCCATGGCAAAGAATTCTATTTTTTATTTTATTATTTCACGAATTTTAACGAATTTTTCAAAAACATTTTTAAAATTCGTTAAAATTCGTGAATTTTTAAAATTCGTAAAATTCGTAAAATGCGAATTCTCGAACTATGCCCAGCTGTAGGCCTACGCCTGTAGGCTATAGGCGCTATATCGTTTCCGGAATATGAGATAATGAGAACGTTGCAATTTCGTACCTTTGTTATAACGTGTCTCTAGTAGCCTATTACGGTGACCTTTAGGTGTGCACAGTGTAAAGTGTTCACTTTCAAGGTATGGTAGGCAAGGCCGTAGCTAGGGGGGGTGTGTTGGTGTTTAAACACCACCACCCAAATTAAATAATGTAAAAATGAAATAATGCATTTACTAACTACAAACCCCTTGGTCGGTTGACTCGGTTGCATGTCGCCTTGCTTAAGGGCGAGAAGACACCCCCCCCCCCAAACAGAAAACATCCCCCGAAACAAAATCCTGGCTACGGCCCTGATGGTAGGTATACTTGGTTCAGTTCCTTTGCCAAACCCATGACAACTACCGCCATCGATTTTCATCGTAGCATCATGCTGGCTGACACGGAAAACGACCGAAAACCTGGCTCCTGCAGACTTGATTTGATATGGCGTCGGCCTATAAGCTGGTCTCCCTGACGCGCCTTTGGAGTTGCGATGAGAAATTTCGGAGATCACCATTCACTTTCATTTAACACTTCAACGACGGGAGTATATATCTACTAAAAGTGACTGGGAAACCAGCGCAGTTCGTCGTTAACGTGTTAAACAAGTAGAGCTTGAATCAGCAGATAAATCACCTTTCGTCGCAAGGGGGCGTCATTTGAACTGGTAACATGCTGCCGAACGCGAGAAAATTAGCTTTATATTGGCGCCACCTACTGGGCGATTGACTGGTGACAAATGACGGATCAGATGAGGATTTGACTGTCGCGCAGCGAAGCAGATGAAACGAAGGGGATTAGAAGCTCAGACATAGGAATTAGGTATGTATGTAATTAGGACCTTATATATTGCATGTGTATGTAGACTTACTTATACCCCATGTATATATATATATATATATATATATATATATATAATTATATAATATATATGTATATATATAATTATATAATATATATGTATATAATTATTATAGCATGCGTATGTTTATTTGTTTATATATATATATATATATATATATATATATATATATATATATATATATATATATATATATATATATATATATATATATATATATATATATATATATATATATATAAACAAATAAACATACGCATGCTATAATAATTATATACACTAATGCACGTAGCTGGCCCAGTTTGCTACATTGGTTAGAGACAAAATATTGCATGACTGTGTGTGTAGACTTACGTATATATAGAATAGACCCCATGTATATATATATATATATACATTGCGTATATATATACGCAAGTAAACATACGCAATAATATGTATACTAATGCACGTAGCTGGCCCAGTTTGCTACATTGGTTACAGCGTACGTCCCATGTATGTATGTGCGAGAGTGCGACGTTGTGCACGGATCCCGGTTCGCCTCCCGATGATGGCTTATTTCAGAGATTTAAATCTCGGGCTAGCACGGTCCGTCCTAGGGGACCATAAATGGCGTGGCATCCATTGAAACGGGTGATGGCACGGTGAGAATTGTCGGTGGGTTTGGAGGGTTCAACTCCCCTAGTCTTTCTTAAGACCCCACAGTTAAGTCTTCATTGCACACCCTAAGTGGGTCGTTTCCAACCCCCTCAGTTGCGCTAGTGTGATTTCGCATTATATGACTGAGTCTCTGACAAAGAGAAGGAATCTCAGTATGATATACAGGGTGGGCCATTAAAAATGAGAACATCACGTACAATCGTGTTTAATACAATATCAAATTGTGTTTTGAGTAAATCGTAAACACCTAAATTATCCTACGATGTACTTTCTTACCAAATCAAGCCATAAGTCAGTTTTTCGTCAACTTCCGGTCGCCATCTTTATTGTGAAGCAAGATTTACAACTTACAGCTTACAAACGCGTGATGGGGAAGGTGATAAACGAAGGCTGTAAATTAAAACGCCTGCAACGAAGTCAGCAGCTACTTGAAATGTTTCCTAACGAGAGAAGTGTATGAAGCATTGGTTCACATATGAAAAGACATTTACAGTTGCCACACCAGTTAATTCTCAATGTGATCGTGATTCGTGTATATTCTGATGCAAGACAGAAAAAGCAAATTCCGTCAACAAGACTCGTACGTGAACGTGAACATTTCATCATGGTTTCAGTCGGTGTGTCTCGGATGGGAAAAACAATGTAAATGTAGTTTTTTTTTACCCGGTGCCAAAGTAAACAGTAAATACTATTGTGATCACGTTCTAGAAAAAGGCTTACTTCCTAATATTCGAGCAGGATGTAATAGTTACAAGTGGACATTGTAACAGGACGGAACTCCTTCATTCACATAAAAAAAACACTATCTCCTTCGTCGAACCAGATATATTATGACCGATGGTCCTATAAGCGATAGCCCAGGCCTAAACCCGGTAGACTATGCTATTTGGGATGCCCGCCAACAAAAGTCTACCTTCGTGGCAAATTTACAACAATAGAACAACTGAAATTGGCCATTGTTGACGAGTGACGAAAAATGTCCAAGCGATTTATAGACTGGAGCATTAGGCTAACGAGAGGCGCAGACGTTAGAAGAAAAATGTCGAGAACCGAGGCGGACATATGAAATATAATTTCTAATTTCTTTGAAATTAACATTTAGCAACAAATTACTTGCATTTTAACGAGAAAAAATATAGTAGTTAAATAAATAATTCAGATTGAACGCGATGTTCTCATTTTTAATGGCCCACCCTGTATATCATGTATGGTAGGCCCTAATGCATGCAAATTTCTATTGGATTTGTGAATTTTCTCAACAAAACACTTGATTTTGATTCGTCTGACTTGCAAAACCGCTAGCGTTGAAATCAGCTGCTTTCAAATTTCGTTGACATCAGTTTGCAAAATACGGATAAAATATTCAACTCCACGTGGATCAAAGTCTAAAGCCCCCCTTCCAGTCTTGTTTCTACATTTCTCACACTGGGTAATGGTGGCGAGGGCTATTCTGGTGGCTCTAGCCATTTCCTGTAAGACAGAGGTTCCCAGCCAGGGGTGCACGCACCCCCAGGGGGTGCGAGATGGCATTTCAGGGGTGCGAGAAAGAGTAGGTAAATGTTTTATTGGCTGATAGAAAATCCGTCATGTTTATACAAATGTCACGAAATTAACTTGTTACAAAAATTGTTTGCATTGAAGGTGAGGTCACATTTATTTTATTATAAGAGAACTTGATATTAATAAATGTAATAATTGTGTGTGCATGTGTGTATACTTACTGAGCAGTATTTTGTATCGTAGTGTAACCGGTGTCTTGCAGTGTGCCGGCAATAATTATAGGTCATTAGTTTTGCTGTGAGTGCAATGTCATATTGACATTATATTTTGAAAGAAGCAATGAGCAGGAAAAATTTGTCAAAACGGGCTTTATGAACAGGTAAATTAGCTCATATTTTTCTCTTGCTGGTTCGCAGATTAACTCTTCATTTTTCATCATGTCAAAAAGAAGGAAATGGAATGATGAGTAGGCCTATGTGCGCTTTGTTTCCCTTGCACAACAAGAAATGATGACTTGCAAAGACCCCAGTGCATTCTTTGTAGCGTTCTGAATTTATATGTGCATTTTATGCACTGAGTTAAAAGCTCATTTTTAGTTCAGTTTATTCACCCACAGTACTTTATGAGTGTATGTGGTTCAGCCTGTGGCTAAAAAATAGAAATGTGACTTAGTCGTCTTCAAATGGGATATGACTTTTGTAGGGGGTGCGAGCGCTAATCAAGTATTTCCAAGGGGTGCGAGGCATAGAAATGGTTGGGAATCCCTGCTGTAAGACGTTAGGCGGAAAACCGTGGGACCGGAGGACTCGGAGCGCATGGAATGAAGAAGAGGATGCCGATAGGACCTCATCCAGATGGGCCCTATCCCGAGGTCGGAGCAGATCGTGACGAAAAGGACTCGCAGGGAAGCGACGCGGATAGCTCCCGGAATAATTAGGGGGTGGAGGGGACTACTTTCCATCTTGTGGAGATGATTAATCCGCGGGTTTTGTGGGGTTGAGGCGGATTCTTAGTACTACATGCCCAGATGGAGATACGAGCAAATTCTTCCTGGGCGGTACCTATGTTAGGCCCTAGAGGATTCTATAAGAAGGTAGGTGTCATCAGCGAATTTAGTGATGAAATTAGGATGTTTTGGGTGGTGATCCGAGTAATTTATGGCAAAGAATGTAGGGCCAATCGCGGACCCCTGAATAACACTGGAGTTGATGGCTTTTGGTCTTGAGCCCCAGAAATTTTGTGATATGACTCCTGTCCTGAAAGTATTGGCGAAGTGCAACCTAATTGAATTATTGCGGCGGAAACTGTCAATGCGGCAAAGTGATTTGGATGTTAATGAACTGTGCTGCAACTTACGCAAAGGACACGTAGGCTAACTCAACAAAGATTAGGCCTACTATATAGGATGCATATAACTATTAACTACATGTTCGCATAATCAGGAAATGTAGGCCTAATAGGGCCTACATACTTCGCAGACAGGTGGCTCGTTAGATAGGCCTAACCCTCATTATGATGTTGATGTCCAGCATTAGGCCGAGTGGTTAAATTGCTCGTTCAGAGGTGACGGATCTCAAAATTCCTGTCAATGCCTATGTCTGTGGTTAACCATACTAACCAGTGTTTAATCTAGACGTCTTTTGGGGGGGGGAAATTTCCCCCCCCCAGGATTGAAGTTTCCCCCCCCAGAACTCAGCAATATTGTAAGGCAGAGACCTTTTTGGGGGGAAATTCCCCCCCCCCCAGAAACCTTGTTTCCCCCCCCCCCCCCAGAACAGGGGGACTAGATTACACACTGCATACTAACCTATAGCTGATACTCACAATTGCTATTCGAATAAAACTAAAATATGTGTGACACAATAGGCCTATGCATGCAACCAAAGATACATTTAGGTGACAGGTCTCTTTTGCCGACAGATCTCATAGTTCAGATGACGGATATCAAATCCGAGATAACGGTCACAGATCCGGCTGAATTTAACCACTGCAGACAGTTTATTGTGGCTGTCAGGGTATGAATCCGCGGTTAGGGGTACGGGACTACGGGGAGAGGTTTCCTGGAAGCAACTTTCGTTCTTGTAACCAACCAGCTCTAAGACGTTGTTTGCGTCCGCATGCCGACTCTTCTACGACCCTCAATCGTATGTGGGTCCCTATATAGACACATGTGAATGCACACGTTTTTCTATACCGACCCGTGTCCTCGACCCTGTTCTCCAGTGGCGGCGATCTTGTTTGAGAGGTGGGGGGGGGGGGACATTTGGGAACTGATCTGGTCAAAAAAAGAGTTTTGAACTGATCTGGTCAAAAAAGAGGTATAAAAAATTGTTCGCGTTTTAGCCTGAGTACGAAAAAATGTGATGACCTTTTTTGGGTGTTTCTTCAAAATTTGGGAGGTCCGATGTATGGCGTGTCCCCCCTACTGTTAAAGGTGGGGGGTCTTGTCCCCCTCGGGATCGCCGCCCATGCTGTTCTCAACGAACTGATCAGGTAACATGAGAACCGTTGTCCGTTTGAATGAGTGCCACGTCTTCGAAGGTCTCCGTGTATTACAGACCGTGTTAGCCAGAGATTCAAATCTACGAAATAAGCCACCACCGTGACCACCGGTAAGCGAAATGAGACCCGCGCGCAATAGGTGCACGGGATGTGCGCTTTTACCAATGTAGGTAAACTAACCGCCTAAGTACCTGTTAGAAGCGTTGCGCACATAGCTACCGTATTTAACTGATACAAAATTACAAATACGATAGGCCGAAAATCTGACTGTATAGATTCAATGCAACAGTATGCATAATGTAGACCAATACAACGGTTCGTCCAACACACACCAGAGGTCGACGATCCGGGACTTGTTTTTAAATCAGGAAGCCAGGCACCTCCATAACATTAAATATCCTAGTGACAGTAGTCTTAAATATACAAATTCATGAAATAAAACGACTGGATTTTATTTTATTGAAATCCAAAATAAATCACTTAATTATAAGCATTTACTTGAATAAATCATTTCATCAATTAAACGTTCGTCACTTAACAAGAAATTTCGTCTTAACCATAAACATGAAGAAAATTTTTATTTCACATTCCAATGTTCGTCGAATCCAACAGGCCCTCACCATTCAACCTGGACTAAGATTCAACTGGCCGTTTAATTAAGTGACAATTGACAAAAATAAATTGAACTGCATCAAACAAGCAGCTGAATGAATAAATTATTTTTAAACATATGCTAATTCATCGAATCAATATTAATTTGTCTTAATCAAACCAAAGAACTTTCTTCTTTTTTCATTCTTAATCAGATGCCATCGTTCGGTTCATGCATGCAGACCTAATGCATCCACAAAATAAGAGCATTCTGCTGAGCTAACCTCGAGAGGCACCCATGAATATGAAGTGCTAGCGACTTCACTTTCTTAGCCTCGGCATATGAGGATGGATGACCCATACTCTTCCTCACCACCTGATCTTCCACTGACAGTGGGAGAGCAAGTGGAACAGATATCTTGAAACTAATCTCTGCCCTGGCGTGGGATTTTAACCATCAACCTCTTGGTTAACAGCCCTGCATGCTAACCACTAGATTATAGTTGCTGCATCTTGACTTGAAGTTCATTTAACACTGAATAACAATGGTTATTAGAGTCACTCGCATAAAAATATTCAAATGTCGGAGCAAAAGGACAAGTCCCTCTGTCACGTTGACTAAATTTCTTTTAACAGATTTCACAACCTTATTTCCAACATTTACATATTTCATCAGTTGCTGTTAACTTTGTTATGTGAAATGTTTTTCACAAAAAAGTCCAATGCTGGCAATTTATATAGCACCCTTTTAAGAACCTTAGACTTGCTAAACATGACTACCTAACAGATCTGAAGAGGTGCAACTTCTAAATGTGGTTTGAGAATCTATCTAGAGCTGTCCATATCACAAAGGTACAAGTTTCACAAGACAAAATATGCATCTTCAGTTGTTTCTTATACAGTATCAGTTAAACAAAACATGGGACACAGTGGCCGATTGGTTCTAGCGATCACCTTGTAATGCAGAGTGTGAGGATTTGAGGCACAAATCTTGTCATCAATTAAACGTTCAAGTCCCTTCACAAGAAATTCTGTCTTGCCATAAACATGACAACATTTTTATTCCACTTATTCCAATACTGTTACTGTCTGAGGACCTTGAACAAGTCCTTCAATCACAACTACTCATTACCATGGACTGATGCTTTTTCATTAGATAGTGGCACTTAACAATTGCATAATAATAATAATAATAATAATAATAATAATAATAATAATAATAATAATAATGATAATAAAGGAACGATATCTCCTCTACGCCTGTGACATATTGTACATGCGTAACTCAAACATGCAAATTTCAAATGCAAACAACTGAGGCAAACTAAATGTCACGCAAGTCACCTGCAAAGCAGTCTATTAACAACACCCTACTGGCGTTTTGTTTATGAACAAACAAAGAAATGCTTATGTTGCTGCTTTGTCATTGTCATTGCTTTCGGCTATTTTAAACAAGAGTTTGTGGCTGCTGCCAGATTGTTTTTATTCGCCAACATGCTCACAATGGTGCTATGTGGAGATATTATGCTACACAGGGAGATCTTCTAGTATAAAGCATTCAAACCAACTTTGAGAGGTCTTTCCCCAACACCCACGTTTGTTGGGTCCATAGCAGCCCACCTGTTGCCACCTGTGGCTCCACATGGGGGCCACTATTGGCCCCAATGAACGTGGTTGGTTGGGATAAAAGCAACTAAATACTGCTTAGAACTAGGATCATAAAAGGTGCTATATAAATGTTCAGATATATACATACATCCAGATGTATACAGTGTTGGCGTCAATGCCCAGAGTCATTAAACGAAATAGGAAAGTTCACGTTCACAAATACGCTAATTCAGCATGAAACGGAAATCTCTTGATCGCCATGTATTATGGAGACTTCAGCGACTTAAAGTTTGGCGTAAATCGGGGTCAGCTCAACAAAACAGAAAATGCCAGTAAGATTGTTTAACAGAATGAATGTCAACGAGGAAACCAGTTCCTGTATGACATCTCAAGAGAATTGAGGTACTGAAGATGAGTCAACCAATGGTTGATTTTGATCGTTGTTAAGAACAATTGAAAATTAATAATTCATGGTTACTATTGAATTAATATATGGTTGGTAATGGTGCACTTAAACTGGCTAATCACTTCAGATGATTTTTTCCAATTAGTAGCAGTTCAGGCATTTGACACTAAGCATCAGCCGATGTTTTAAGTTTTTCTAGCAGTTCTTGCAATTGATGACACTAGATTTTTGGTGGCTTTGGTACTGACTAATGGCAGGCCAAAGGCTCCCAAAGGATACTACAATAACCTTAAAATCCGTCAACACGTTAAGAAGTGATCAATTAGCCCCATACTTTTTGGGGACACCTAGTGTCAAAGGTTCATTTTGGGGGACATGGCCCCTTGGTCTCTCCTGTTCAAGCTGCCACTAGATCATGCACTAGCTATAAGGAATTAGCTTTAAGGTAATGACTATCCTTGTAGCTTCTAACTAGGATCTGGAATATACTCACACAACAGGATTTAATTGGCACTATGCAACAATGAGTGGAGACAACAAGTAGTGTCAAGAACACTACACAACACCAGAGAGCAACCACAAGGTCACAAACACAACAGCAAAAATCTCAGATTACTATGTGAACACCGAAAAAACCTGAGCCACTGGACTGGCAGTCTGTTCAGAGCCTTCAAGAACTTCCTAAAAGGCTCTATATAAATGCCCAGACATACAACTGGACTTATCAAAAGGCAACAATGTCAATAGTAAACTACAATAGTACGGTAGACGTTAATAACAACTAAAGACAACAGAAACCACAGTAACAACTGACAACAACAGGAGACAATGACAGGAGATGACAGGAACTAACAAACTGAAACAACAAATAACAACATAAGATACCGTGAAGTGAAGGGGGTGCTCGTTTAACGCTCTACAAGAACGAATGAACGAAAGAGAAAACTGGAGAAAATAAAGACAACACATAAAAGGTAACAACAGACAATGGAAGATAACACAACAACAACAATAGACAACACATGGCAACAACAGGAGACAATAACAAAAGAGAACAATGACTAAAACAAGACATCATCGACTTCCCATTTCAGTTCTTCATTATCCGAGCCCGTTTTAAATTTCTGAAAGAAATTTCCGACTCTTAAGACTACACTGAGTGAAGAACAAGTAGACAGTCAGTTTGGCAATCCCAGAAAGGCATTCACTTCACAGTTTCTGCTTTACGTTTGTGAAAATCCTCAGATCGATTATTAAAAAAAAAAAATTTGCCAGAAATAAATTGACATCAAAGAGAGTGGAAACGTTCCACAATCCAATCAGCAATTCATTACCTACTTATCACTCACAAGTAATGTCTGCTATGAGCAGGAACACCAGAGTGGCTAGAACTCACACAGAAACTGCCTGGTGTCAGAGCACCTTCATTGGCACCTGGCTTCAGAATATTATTATCTAATTACTTGAAACACTACAGTAAAGTTCTGTGAAAACCAGTAAATTTCGAAGGGCTTGTTTCATCTTAACTGTAAAATACTGATAGATTAAGAGACTATAGTGATCACATTTTGCAGTGAATGTTTGTATGTAACTGTAATTATTGTTCATTTATATTAGCACCCCTTCAAGAAACTCATCACAATACAAGATCACAATGTAATACAATGGTCTTGCAAAATAGAGGCACAGTTCCCAAATGCCAATCATGGCAAAGCTTCCATGTTGCATTTTGGGTTGTGGCAGTACAGGGCAGAGGAACAAATAGAACATCCTGTGCTGCAGAGCGAAGACACCTGCAGCCAGGTAAGGAAAACACTGAAATACATGGCTCTCTATGGTAGGTTGTAGGACAGCCAGCCAGGCAGTTACTCATCAGCAAAAGGATCTTACTTAACTCAATGCAATGTACCAAGACACTTACAGTGTCTCATACACGTAACTCACGAAAGTGCTTCGTAACTAGACAACTGATGTTCAAAACGTCCTGCTGCTTTTAGACATTTCTGATATGAGTAGTCTACGTGCTATTACATCTATTTACCTATATTTTTTATATAGCACCATTATCTACTGATATCAGTTGAATGTTCTACACGAATTGCTATCGAACGCCAGGTGGCTACACATACGTAAACTCTGTAGATGGCAATCCTGTATTCCACTCTCTCTGATATGCGAAAATGGTAAAATATTGATACATATCATACAACATATATATTAACATATATCATGAATATATATCATATACTAATATATTATAAATATATTATTTATAATATGCATTTATTAAATACTTATATATTATATAACACACATACATATTTTATATTTAATATATATTTTATTTATAATATATATCAATATATTATATATATATATACATATACAATACTATAATATATAAAGCTACATATACATACATATACATATATACTGTTATATGATTACATCGATGTATACGAGAGTACGTCCTACATATGTATAGAGATACACAAATATACCGTCAACCGATATCAGTTAATAACAGAGCAAATATAACGACTAAATTTGTGTGTTAAACGGAAATCCGGAAACTGAGAAGGAGCCGATGTGGTCTGCCTTTGGTTTAAACGGTGGATGGTTGTTAAATGGTCGTTTGTGTTTGGCTACGACGGACGAGACGGTGTGCTGCGTAGCGTAGGACGCCTCCGTGCTGCATGTAAGCCACTTCTCTGCGTGTCTCAAGTCGAGCGATGACGCTGAAACTTCGTCCGGTGTTTAGCTGTAGAGATCACATGTAACGTAATAGAAAGTCTCTGCATAGCATTCAGTAATGTAATGCGTTATTGTTCGAACAATCTTAAGGCGCATCGTTTTAGATTTGTTAGATTGTGCTTTAAAAATAGCCTGATAGATATACACATGCATACATGCATTACATACATACACACATACATACATACACACACACACACACACACACACATACTCAAATACATACATACACACACAAACATACATACACATACAAACATACATACATACATACATTATATCAACAAGGTCATGTGTCCTATTATAGTGGGACTTAGGGGAGGTGCTCATTTCCTTCTCTTAAGCCCCTGAGCTGGCATTAGACAAATTCCAAGATCCTGAATTTGGGACCAGCACATCAACTTGTTTACTTCTCAGCTTGCGCTGGACAAGCTGATTCTACTTAGTGCTGCAAACAACTTGCATATGTTACACAGAGTCCCCTCAATATACTCATACCCGCAACCTTTAGCTCATAGACCAGCACGCTGTCTAAATAGACTACCACGTTGCAAAATGTAATATACATGAATAATTTACACCACCACCACCACCACCTTCAGTGTTGTACTTTACTCTGAAGCCTTGTCGTTAGCATAACACTTTGCCAACCGTCTTAGTCTTGAGCTTGGTTAATCTTTGAAGCCGTCTTACTTTCTCATTGGAATCTGAACCTTTAATCAGAGGACCACAGGAAACAGAAAAATAACCTGTATGATTCACCGTTTGTATATTATACAGTAATGCATTTTTAACCGTAAATCTACCTGAACTTCCAACTTCTGACGAATCGAAATTTCACTCTTTGATGGAAGAGATATCGAGAACTTTTCCCGTCCCGTAAGGCTGAGTTTTGCCGCATTTTCTCCCGGAAGGAATTCCAACGGTAGGATGCCAACTGCAACTAGACTGGACCTGTAGCTTTCGTTGTAACTTTCAGCAATAACTACTCTCACACCCTGTAACAAATCCCATTCAATCAATCCAAGTTATCATAATGCACACGGCATCAATCGATGGTCGCTTCAAGCAAAGTCGTAGTCTTGAATTGGAGATGCATGATCAAAACCAAATTGTAATGATATGTTTGCACTCTGGCGTGTGGTTGATGACCTGCTGGTTTTTGGTTTAACATCAGTTTTCGCCTGAAGTCCATTTCATTTGTTAGTGATAGCACTGACCTGGGTTGGGAGTGCCTCTGAATCATTGACAGGTGCTTTTATAAATGTTCGATTACAATTAAAACTGGTCAGGAAACTAGAGGTGGATAAGCAACTTGAAAGTTGTAAGTTTTAAGTTTAGACCTCAGAGATAACAAAGGAACCAATAGAACACATAGAGCAGGCAGCGAATTCCACAGCTTCGAACAAGCTATCAAGAATGCCCAACAGGTCAATACGGTTCCAGTGCGAGGCACAGCGAGAGTCAAAGTATCAGTAGATCAAGTGCAACATTTGTGGAAAAGACCCAGACGATAACAATCCAATGCCAAGGAACTTTTTAACTTCTAAGCTTGCATTCATACTCCTTTATCGACCTATACAGGATGGGGCCATGTGGAGATGGTAACAGGCTAAACGATACTTTAAAGTGGATACAAAGTTAACATCAACTGATTCAAAAATGACAACTTTAATCACAGTCAACATACAGACTGAGACACTAACCTAAGCCTTTCTAACTGATATCTTCAGTCACTGAAAATAAAGCTGGAGGTAACTTACGAGCATCCAAGGTCCCTTGGCCGCCCACTCCCTGGCCGAACCACAGCCGAAATTTGATCCAGCCAATATCAAAACAGGATTTCCATCTTTCTTGTATCGCTCAGCCACATCAAACACATCCATCTGTAATGTAGCATTTCAATGGTAATGTAATCACAGTGTAACAGGCATTTAGTAGCTGCCAAAAACACATCACATCAAAAGCCTCCAGACATAAAGCAGTTACTTTAATTCAGCTTTAAAACATGTATGCATATTAGTGTACCGGTATGTATTTATGTGTGTGTTTAATGTGCATGCATGTATGTATGTATGTATGTATGTATGTATGTATGTATAGGCATGTATGCATAGGCATGTATGTATTGTATGTATGTATGCATGTTTCTACACACTCGCTAGCCTAGATGGTTTAATAGCTTACACAGAGCCAAGATCATCTTTAAGCAAATGAAGCTCAGATAACTGGAAAGGTCACCACTGATGGCTCTCACTCACGTGTAGAACCCATCTGACAAAACTTCATCCAGAATTAACAGTTACAGCCAAGTTCATTGATAGCTGACCCCATGTTAAATAAATAAAACCATTACCCTAATCCCAGACAACTACTGGATATGTGAGCAGCATTTTCAAGAGGCACCAAAGCACTATGTAAGCACTTTACATGCATTCATACACTGACTCTGCCCACGGCCCGTACTATGGTAGTGCCAGTCCAAAGATAAAGGAGAAGGGTGATGCCAGTCATCTTTGTTACAACACAGTATCATTAATCAGCAACCAACCGTTCATACATTATCTCATCTTGACCTCATCAGATGAAATATAAGAACTTACAATCTCCCCGGTTGGAAGGTAGATTGTCTTTGGACCTGGGCCTTTCACCAGTTTGTTTTCGAGACGTAGGTTTGCAAAGGTACTTCGGGCCATGACTGCATCGCAGCCACGTCTTGCGCCAAACGAATTCAACTCTCTCGGAGTCAATCTGATCAGAAAACACGAAGAAATACTTCTGAACCCACGACTCACAGACACAAACATTCATCTAACGTCAAGCAGAACACGGCACAGGACTATGCAACTACTGGATGTATTTACGCATTTATATAGCTTCTCTTTGGAGATAGATACTCAGATACAAATATGCATACATACACACATACATATAAATGCAGACTTTGTATAGGATGAAAAGGTCAGATACATCAATGGTTCTGGCAAGCATGTAAGTCGTTAAATACTGGATACAAACATACATCTATGCATACACACATACTTCGCACATACACACGTACATACATGCAAACATTTCCTTCCAGGATATCGTTACATCCAATATTCTTGGTTTACTGATTAAATCAATTCAGCGCATGCAGCTCATTCCTGAAGTGTCAATGGTCCTCCATTGAAACTCATTTGTGGACAGACAACATGGTCTGTGCAAAGGCTCAGTGGCTTGTTCTCATTTCACAAGGTTGTAGGCACCACAGCCATGGCCCGTCTAAAATCGGTTCAGCACACACCCGAGTCATTGCAGGCAAGCCTGAAGGACAGATGTAATGCTCAACGACAATGGGTGGTTCTTACATTATAACTGACCACAACTTTACGTTAAGGACACCTTTTAGCGATAAGGTATTTTCCGGCAGGTGTGTTGCGGGCTATGCTTCCGGCTGGCGAAATGTAGTCGGAAGAGACGTTGTTTCCCAGGCTGAGCAGAACGTGAGTATTTGTTATGTCATTGACACTAGTCCCAGTTTCAGTCTGTGACAAAGAACAACAACAACCTTTGATTTGTTAATCACTATACCAGAATTCAGGATAAGATTTAAACTGCCTACAAAGTTCCAAATCCTAGTTTTTTTATATACTGGTACCTATCTATTGCGCTTATTGCGCATGCAAGTTCAACATGCTGACAGTTCTCCAGGTTCTTACAGAGCCTGTTCAGCAGCCTCAAACCCTCAAACATCGGATTATAGAATCAACTGTCCACAGCATAGACTTCAGTGCAACATCATGGTCTATCCTAACCTCGTGGCAGCGTCTCCTAACCTCCAACGTCTCCTAACCTTCCTGTTAAAAAAACAATTGACCAGTTCTGACCAAACTGACCAGATCTTCAAAGAACGGTGGGCAAGTGATGTAAGTCGATGACGGACACCAACGGAACAGCGAAGAGCCCTTCAGCGCCTCCAACTTATTCCACTGACTTGTTCCCAGCTGGAAAATCAGCAATCAATATATTGATTGTACAGTGTACACGGGCATCACGTCATTTAATGAAGCAGTTTTGTACCTTAGAAAAGCACTACACATCACTATCTAAATGTATGCACTTAAGACAGTTGTAAAGTTTGATGAACAGAGTCAAAAGCAACAATATGTAACTGGCAGAGGAAGACATTTTGACAAACTAGCGAGCATTTACACTGCATCCATGAGCATGTCAAAGATAATGTGTCCGATTGGCTAGATTGCTTGGCCTGTAACGCAGAGAGTACGAGTTCGAGCGTCGCACCAGGCAGTTACTGTGTAGGGACCTTGAGCAAGTTCTTCACTCACAATTGCTCAGCACCACTGATGCTCTGTCATATGGTCGTGTGCAGTTCTGATCTTTGAAAGGAGGGCAATAGCAAATACAGTTGCATTGTACTGAATATAATGGAAATTTCCTCTCAGACGGAAAGGTCATTTAAAATAAACACTCCCCACTTTAGGTCAGGAAGCAAGACAAAGTGCAGCTATGGCACGGCTAATCTTCTCAGGCGCCAATAACAAGGTTACAGCTATGTAAAATTTTAAAGCAAATGCATCATTAACCTAATTATCTATAGATTACAATGAGATAAAAAAGATAGAAGCCGTCTCAGTTACCTCGATCTTCGACTGAACCTCTTTGTAAAGTGGTGGTATAACAAAGCTCTGCTCATAGTCCTAGATAAGACAATCACACAAACAGTTCTCATCACAAAGAAGTTTGCACGTTTACCCTCGGAGGTAGTGAGATAGGTATAACTATATAGTTTTGCATGTACCGGTATGCTTGAAAGTATATGTATGTGTGTGTATGCATGTATTGTATGTACAAACAGTTCTCGTCACAAACAAGTTTGTACGTTTACCCTCGAAGGAAGTAGTGAGATAGGTATAACTATATAGTTTTGCAAATATGTTTGAAAGTATATGTATGTGTGTGTGTACGCATGTATGTGTGCCTTGGTGTACAAGTGCTGTGTGAGTGTGTATATGTATGTATGAATGTATGTATGTATGCATTTATGGATATTTATATAGCACCATCAGGAGACTAAGCAGTCAGTTGCTCACCATGATCTCCTGGCGGCTGGGCCAAATGTTCCTCAGGTAAACTGGATCTCCGTCTTTTGCTGTACCTAAAACAGAAACAAAATTCCAGAATAGACTGATAATAATAATAATAATGTTCAATATGTAATAAATGATAACAGTAGAAATACTCACGTTATCAACAGTCTCTGGAACAAGGTTTCTGTCTCAAGGAACTACACTTATTTTAAGCAAAATAAAAATAAAATTAAAATTAAAAACAAAATAATACATGCACCATGATAATACAAATTCACAATAGTCAAAATGATACCTGAAATGATGACGATGATGATGATGATGATGATGATGATGAGAAGGAAGATGATAATGGCCAACTGACAATGATAATGATGAAGACATTAATTATAGTTTACCGATTGGTTCAGAGTCGAAGTCGATCGCCACATTGCCAGCCAACGCATACGCAATTACGAGCAGAGGTGACATCAGATAGCTGGCCTTAATCGACGGATGGGCATCCGAATTTCGACTGCCAGACATCACTCCAACCGCCACGATATCACCCTGACACCAAATATCACTAATACATGTACCACGCAGTAACCTTACAGTGTGTTTCACACATGTAGAAATGTCAATATAATATGAAAAGCGTGACCGTATGCTAAAACGAGTGTAAGCAAGTATTTTGTGTAAGTACCTCGAGTGTAAGTACCTTAAACTAAGCACACCATGTATACTGGTCTATGAAAAAGCATGCTGTTGCTATGTATGTCTCTACATGTATACGTTTGTATCGATCTAAGAATGTACGAACATATCTATGTACATGAATGTTTGCATGCACCTTTGCACGCATGTAAGCACATCGTAATCGTAAGCTCCATATTTCTAAAGCTAAGCGCAAGGTACCAGCTTATCGCGAGCGCTGCATCATATCACAGATCATTTATTTTCTATATATGTATAATCAGTGCTTTTTCTAGAAAAGTTTTGCAACTGAACGTTCCAGAACTGAACAATTATAGAAGGGCTAAAATCCCGAGAAAAACTGGATTGGAGTTCGAAGGGGGTGTCAACACTAAAAACAGTTCACACCACTGAAATTAAATTGAAACAACAAAATTATTGTTTTTATTATTAAAATAACTAAATTATTTGCTAGTAGCTGAAAAAAGGTGGCAGAACGCCGTTCTGGAAAAAAGTACCGTGTATAATATATAAAATAACCCTAAACAGATTATAACAGCTTCAATTAGAACCTTGCTTGCACTGTATAACCAAGTGACTAACATACCAGTAACAAGGGAATCGCAGACTTGGTAATTAATGGTGGACACTTACCAACTGAACTGCGTTTACCACTGATTCTTCCAGTGGACAAGTCTGGCTGACGCAGCTTGGACAACCATAACCGCCCACAGTAAATCTATACATGAGAACAGAGAGCACTCAAAACGTCAATCATACAAATGCAAACGGTTACATGACAAAAGAGTAATTGATCCGTAGCCAACCTCTGTCTATAGTGCCATTTCAGTACCGGATCAATTACTCAGAACAGCACTACTCGTCCTCTCCCATTGCATTTCTTAGATCTTTATCTAATTCAATGACCATATGCTATAGAAGTCAATCAATAGCATTACAATACATTGCATTACTTCTATAGTGCCGTTAGCATAATGTACAAGGCATCGATCAAAGGTCACTTCAAGAGAATCCATAGTAAAAAATCACCAACCATTTCAGAAGCCAGGTTGAAATCCAATGGGTCAGAGGAAGCAGAAGTGAGACTATGGCGGATAAGCAAGTTACAACAACAGATGAGCCAAAAGTGAACGACATTAAGGAAGAGACAGACGTACAGAACTGGACAACGACTTCCAATGCTCAGGGCCAGCACAGAGCAAACCCACAGTCCTGCCAGACAAAGAGAGTCCTAGTATCTGTGCATCGTAATCTCCAAATTTCTAGAGCACTACTTTAAGGCTAAGGGTTATTTGTTCTCTAAGGCCTACCCTGCTGCTAGTTGACTGTGAGGCGCCCTTGTTGGCTGTGTTACAGCGCCATATAAATTGTCAGTATTATTATTATTATTAGGGGTAGGGCACCAGCTTATTCATGAGTGCTGCGTCCTGTCAGAGGGGTTGTCCAGAGATCAGAGTCCAGTTGCCAGAGAGACAACAGTGAGAAGACAGAGGAGCTGCAAAGGCTCTGTGGTATGTTAAGTGCAGATGGTAAGCATACATACATACAAACATACATACATACATACAAATATACATACATACATACACACACAATCACACATATGAGGGGTTATCAGGGCACAGAGATGGGTTGACCTAGATACGTCAAACACAGACTTACCCAAGCTGTTGCATGTACTGGACAAGACGGCTGTTGTTAAGGTAGTGAGTAACGATCCCAGTTCCTGGTGAAATGCTGGCTCTCAGATAAGGCTTAACCATCAGCCCAGCATCAACGGCTTTCTTAGCCAGTAAACCTGAAAACATTCATCATCTTATAGTATACGATAAAACGGACAGCGTATAGGAGGAATATTTTATATGGGGCGAAGAGCATAAAGCAATCGTCTCAAACATTTCCAGACTGTGGCACACTTGGCCATGCAAATTTCTGTCATGGCACACCTGTGTTCTTAATGAAGAACGCTTGTGTAATTAACCATAAATTAATAGAATTTTACAGTTTATGCTATATTGACTATATTCAAATTCCATTGCTATATATATTTTTTATAGTTGATTAGTGATGCTCTAGTTTAGGAATTGCAGTAAAATAAACAACTGTTACATGTATATCAAGCTGGAAAAAGTTTCATAACAAATAACATAATTGCTACACTATGCAAAAGTGCTATAATTTAGTTCTTTTAAATGAAACTATTTTTTTACTATAAACATTTGGCAGCACACATCTGAAACTAGAAACACTCTGCACTAGAGATCAGAATACAATTCAAGATAAACTGACAGAGACCAAGATCATTGTTAACACAGAATGAACAACACACACACACAAGCCCACAGTTGGAGCCAATACCGCATTTCCTCGCCATTCTCGAACTACACATAATCGTAATCATAAACTCCAACTTCCTAAAGTGCTACTCTAAAGCTAAGTGCAGGGCACCAGCTTATTAACGAGCAGTTCAGATAATTTGTGGAATTAACATATACGTGAAGAGTGGTACAGAAACACCTTGTGACATAAATGTGGCATATTTTGTACCTGCAGCAAGCATAACTGAAGAGTTGGTGTTGTTAGTACAGCTGGCGATCGAAGAGAAAGTGACATCTCCGTGCTTTAGAGAAAACTCTTCACTGCTACCCAGACTAAATGACTGTTGTGCCAGGATGTTGCGCTCTCCAAAGCCCTGTCAGGACAAGACAAATCATGATAAATACCATTCGTTACCACCAGCAGTTGATATATTTAGGAAATGACTCAAAAACTACAATCTTCTTTCAAGTCTATCCACCATTCTTAAGGAGTCCGTGACAGCCCAGGCTGCAAAGGATGTGAAACAAAAGTGCCTATGATAATAAATTATAATAAATAAATAAATAAATAATAATTATAATCATGGCAATGAGAGGTGCCAGAGAGTAGTGAACTGACTGACCCTGGTAGAATCACGATTTTCTAAACAGCTTTGGAAATCTTCCTTTAAACGACCGAATGGAACGCGATCTTTTGCCGTTTTTGGTCCAGAGCAATCCGATGTAATTGTACTAAGGTCCACTTCCACGACCTGAAAAACCCAATTCACAGAAAACCAATTAACGAAATGGCATAAATCTTCAAATGCTAACAATTTATTTCCAAGGAAATAATCAAATCATTTGCTGATAAATTAGCGGCCAGTAAATAACTAAAATTAATGCCAAGAAACTAAGAAACACATAGTCCACAATAAGCAATATAGCAACAAATATTCGTAATCGTAAACTCCAAATTTCTAAAGCGCTAAGCAAAAGCTACGCATAGGGCACCAGCTTAATCACGAGCACAGTGTCGTGTCAGAAATGTCCAGTGGAGATCCGAGTAAAATACATCAGCAAACTTGGTTACAATTAATTTCATTTCCGAGATAAGTCACAGAGGATATAAAAATTAATTTAAGATGTAGTGCAGCTTCAGTATGGAATTCAAATTCAGTTGAGCTTTGAAGCAGGTGATCTCTAAAAACATGACATCACAACTGAATGCTTGGCTTACTTTGTCCAAGATCCAAACAAAAGGCATTGTCAGTAGCAAATAACAGCATTTATTCCTACCTCTGTGTATTTTGGATCTTGGCTGTCATCCTCATAGTTCCTCAACATCTTCACGGTCGATAAGTATTCTTTGATGAGCTGAATTCTTGCGCTGTCTCTTCCTGCAAACATTGCAAAGTTATCTTAAAAACTTGTACACACAAACACCTTTATGCCTTTACCTACCTGTATGTGTTTACCTATGCAACTATCTGTATAAATTTACCTTTACCTGAGTTTACACCAGTGTGGATAAATTAATGTAGAAAAACTGATAGACATGTGGTTTGTATGAACAAGGATAAAACAGCCAACCAAGTGATGAACTGGATCCTTGAAGGGAAAAGGATAAGGGAAGGGAATGGAAGAACTGGCTGGAGAACATCAGAGATGACTTGAGGTGCTTGGGGATCTCATGGGATCAGTCTGGAAGATGGACAGAAACGAGTGGAGAAGCTGCATTGCCCAATGTGCACACCTGCATGGAAAGGGCTAAGTAAGAACTAAGAACAAAATAAGTGTTACCTGCAAGAGTTACCTGTATGAGTTTACCTTCATTTATGTAAACTAGTTTACCTGCATGGATTTACCTGTATAAGAGAGGTAGTTGAGTGTGACATCATCTGCAGGAAAGAATCCGGCAATGGCGCCATATTCTGGACACATGTTTGCGATGGTCGTTCTGTCAGAAATCGTCAGGTACTTGACGCCAGAGCCAAAAAACTCCACCAGCTTCCCAGACACATGCGACTGACGCAGACTCTGCCCATCAAAACAAAAGCAGTCTCGTGCATCAAAGGAGCAAGAAGGCACCAACAGCATGGCATGGTCAGTGACGTGATTTGCCAAAATTTCACAAGAGCCAAAATATCAGCCATCAAAGAGCCCAATGGCCTCTCTAGATCTGATGGCTAAATGCCTGATGGAGTCATGGTTATGCCTTGGGCCAGAGGTCATTGCTTGGCATGAGATGTCATGGTGCTGCATACATTCGCAGCATGAGCCCTTCAAATAGGAAACTCACTGTCGGTTTTGGGGACCTTGGATTGAAACAATCAGGAGAAAGATAGCACACCAGGACTAAATGATGGTTTATTGGTAGAGCCAACTTAAAGCAGCCGATTTAGTTTCTTGGCTTTATGAGGAAATAGTTGCTATTCAAGACTGCTTTAAAGCTTGATTTGCTTTTCAATGTTTCCCTTTAAATGCCAATAAGTCAAAGAATATTTTTAGTTTTTGGAATGGGTGACCATTTTAGGTTTACTACACCACCTGGCAAACATTCAGCCTGCCATCTTCTTTCCGGGCCAGTAAATGACAACCACTACAAGTTGCGACATTTACGAAGGTGACCTGACATTGTACTTCTGTGTATCTATGGCCCAGCTGCACGATCCTTTAATCACGAGACCACAATTACAGTTACTATAGAGGCATTTAAACAAGTGTTAGCTTTAATGTTTTGCTTCTGAGGAGTTTTGATAGAGGCATTTAACACTGTAACAACGAGTGTGTACTAAAAGTGACTGGGAAACCAAAGCAGCTTATTGTTAAAGTGTTAAAATGTGTTTCTATAGAGGCATTTAATGTTACCTGCAACACTTGCTTCTGATGAGTTCCTATAGAGATATTTAAACAAATGTTACTTAGGAGGATTTTCTAGAGTAGTGTAAACAAGTGCTACCTTTAACTTCTGCTCCTGATGAGAGTTTCTACAGTAGCATTTAAACAAGTGTCACCTTTGAAGGCTTGCCTCTGCAGAGTTCAACACAGGAGAATAAACAAGTGTATTACCTATACCTTTCTTTGCCGTCAAACAAATCACCTCCTTACCTTCGTGATGGCAAGGACGATGTCAGTGGATGTGATGCAGAGCGATGGCTGACCAGTCAGTTTACAGCCAATGACCTCTGGCAGAACCATTTCTATCGGCTCTCCTACCATCACTGCCTCGGCTTCCATTGGTCCAACTCCTGTTCAACAGTCACAGAAAATCTAATAGAATCAAATGACTTTTATAGTGCTGTTAATATAATGCACAAGACATCAAAAGACGGTCATTTCAAGTGAAACTGTAGTCAAAATCTGTTATCCATTGAAGAAGCCAGGTTGAATCCAATAGGAAGCAGTCATGAAGCACTTCTATTCATTAAGCTGAAAACTTACAAACATCATCATTTTCTAAACCTTACAGTTATTATTTTTGCTAAGAGTGTATTAAATCCTATCCTGATTTCTCCTCTTCCCTTACCTCTTGCGGCTCCAGCTCTAAACACCACCAACCATATCTATCTGTCTGACCACTGTATCTCGACCTGAAACTAAAACTTGACCTACTTGCCTAACAAATTTTGTCACTGAGTGGCTGGTAATAAGCTGCTTCCCACGACCCCACGACCAAACTTTCTTCAGCAATGAATAAATTTTAAAATTAATTTTACAGTTAGTGTTGGCTCATTAACACAAAGTCGTCGGGGGACGTGCCTTGTGATACAGCACGTAAACCAGGCCGGACGTAAAAAGGAATAATGCTGAACAAATTAAAAATTTAATGCCACATTGCAATTCTTGCATTGTGCAAGAACCAGTACTGCATGCTAAGTTAACAGCTTTGGGGGTTATAACAATGCTTTGCATTAAGCAGAATGGCACGTAAACTATAAGTGCATAATGAGTCCATGTTGTACTATTAAATAAGACATTAGACACTGACCGAATGACAGAACGCCGAGGCCATTGAGCATCGTAATATGTGAATCGATTCCAACAACGCTGTCGGGATACAGACAACCGTTGTTGTTGAACACTACATTAGCCAGGTACTCCAAGTTGAACTGATGCATGACTCCGGAACCTGGAGGAACGATGCGTAGGTTATCGAAGGCCTTAGAACTCCACTGAAACAAAGGAAATAAAACGTCAGAAAGCCAGTAAAACACAGCAAAATTAAACATCAGATAGAAACTGAAAAAAAATAAACAACAGAAAGCCAATTAAACAAATAAACCTGCCAAATTAACAAACTAAAAAAACTTTCAACTGAAATAATTAAAGTGGACTGCAAAATGAACAAATTTAAAACATGTACACTGAAATAATTGAACAGGATAGTCATTTACATGCAACCCGTTAATGTGCAAATCTGCTTAACATGCAGTTATGCCATGTGCCTCAATAATGCCCATTTAACATGCGAGATGTGTTAAACAGATGCAAAAAAGTCACTGAAGCACAACAAAAATGTCTTTTGAATTGCC
Source organism: Allolobophora icterica (assembly GCA_963556255.1). Lineage (NCBI taxonomy): Eukaryota > Metazoa > Annelida > Clitellata > Crassiclitellata > Lumbricidae > Allolobophora > Allolobophora icterica. The sequence goes on along the minus strand of OY744609.1, from coordinate 9,529,957 downwards.
TCTCTTCTTCACCTGAAAAACTTTTCAACCCTGAGAGAGTTCTTATGCATTCCAGAAGAGCACTCATGAAGTCTGTCGATAAAAAGGGACACTGCAGATCCACAGTTCAAGGTACCTAGGTTGTCTCTAACATACCTATACCACATTGCAGCAACTTACCTTACCTTGCCATACAATTTTGCTGAACAGGATGTTCATACCTTCAGAAATAGAAACCGTTCTTTGTTTCGTTCAAACTCCATCTGCTGATTTCGTATCAAGTTGCTAACGCTGAAAAAGCAGAAAAAATCAGACAAGACTTAAGGATATTACTTTAGTACCTATCAGTAGTAATCATTCTACATTTTCCTTCATTTTATATTCAGTACTGCTATATTCCATACCACAACCAGCCTGGAAATGACCTGAGCACAGAGATGGCTGGCAATGTGTTGTTGAAACGGTAATACTCCAGACCGGGACACACGCCACAGATGATAACTCATAATTAGTAACTTCTATAACATCAATGTCTAACGCAAAAGGCATCAATCAAAGGCACACCAAAACCAGGCTGCAAATCAGGTCAATATCCAGAAGATCAGTCCAATAAGACATGCAGGCAGCCTGTTGTGGTTAGTGTAATTTGGAAAAGGTAAGCCTTAAGCCGAGATGATGATAATTCTATACTCAAAATTAAGCTTTCAGCGAAATTTACCTTTCAGACTGAATTTGCAGGAAGTGAACCGGACAAACTTCTTCCGAACATCCTTCTAGAACTGCTTTAATTCTCTGCGTCTGATCGAGTGAATCTCTCTCATGAATGCTCGGAGTTGTGCTGAGAAAAAACAGGAACAAAACAAAAACTCTCGTTAAAGGGTATCCATTTTGCAGCACAAGTGGATGGGTTTCTTAAAACGTACTACATGCATAACTGAATATATACAAACATGCATTAACAATACTTGAAATCTGTCAGAAAAGTTTTTGCAGTACAGTCAAGAGGTTCCAATAATGAGCTAAATAAATAACCAAAGACATACATGCATGCATACATTCATGAATCTTCAACTCAAAACATGAAAATGAAAGGGCAAGCACAGGCAGTTTCCAAAAAACTCCAGACGTAGCTCTGGTAAAGAAGAACTTAACAAAAAATTTCCAGCTGACATCAACTGCCTTGGATGCCATAAGATGTCAATAAACTTTTGGAATCTTTAACCTATCTTATCTCACTTGTCCAAGATCTGAAACAAAGAGGTATGAAAACCCCAGTAACGAACAAAATGCAACTCATTCACCGAGACCTTGAAGGGAGAAGAGCAGTCCATTACGCTAACCCTAAAAGCAAGACATGGATATTAAGTATTAGCAACATTTTTTCAGCCTCCGCATGCAGTGGTGGGTGACCACTGGTCCTATCTTTACCTGATACACAATTTGTTCAATCAGAATTAGTAACTATAATACTGTATTGATACTGACTGGCAAGAGACTCCAAACGGAGGAGAACTGTCCAGGATGATGTCAACCTGGCACTTTGGACTGACAAGTTCTGGATCAACGCCTAGCTGACAAACCGCATCTCGCATGGCGGCCATATCAATCACAGATGGTAATCCCCTGAAGAAAAAAAATGACACATCACTAAAGCAAAGTTAATTTGGGTGTATATGAGCACATTTTGCTACTATGACTACTAGAATTCAATGCGTTTGTGTTTATTTGGTACCCTTGATATTTCCATTGTCCAAGGGCATTGCTGTACCACAGTTACACTGGACATTCCAAATGACACAAGGAACTGGATTAGAATCACTCTACACAGAAGAACGGCTCAGTGAATTCCTGAACATGCCGGAAAGCACAACACTCAAGGAGGCAATGGTGGGTGAGAGGGATGAAGAGCAGCAGAAACAGACCAATGAAAGTGAAGGATGAAAGAAAATTGTATCATTATATCTTAAAAAATGCACCCATTTCAAAATCAATAATTCCTTCACTCATTCATTCATGAATCCATAGATATACGTAGCAGTGTCGTAGCACTGCTTTAGGCATCAACTATGATGCAGTGGATGTTCCATAAGACACAAAGAACTGGATTAACATTTGTATGAGGTATGCATGCCTTGAAGTATGTATGTATGTAGGCATGAATACATACAGAATTTTATATTTTAAAAAGCACCCATGTCCAGCTGAAATACAGAACAAAGCAAGCAGCACACAAAGCATAATTACCTCCATAGTGGTTAGGTACTAAAGAAATGGGCAATTACTTCATCTTACCTAACTTACATGTAATTACCGTACCTTACATGTAATTACCGTACCTTACCTAACATTACCTTACCTTATCTTAGCAATAACATTTATTCAACCCTACGTGAAATCCTGCCAGATGACGTGTGTTGGATGGAAGGTTATCTTGGTCGATTTCTCTGGTGGCCAAATGGCAAAAGTTTCTGCACAATCTTCTGGAACTTCGTGACATTTGCTGTTACGCACGAACGATTCCAGCAAGATTCGGAGACAGAAAGGCAAGTCATCTGAAAATACCATACATAACAAAAATCAAATCTAGCGACTGTTGTCAATGTTCAGGTATGCTGTGGTGAGCTCAGGTAAGTTGAGATAAGCTCAGGTAAGTTAGTTGAGGAGAGATCAGTTGATGGGGTCAAAATGTCAATCAGTTGACACTGAATTCGTAACAATAACAAGATTATCGTTCCCATCAAGAGACTGAATGCCCACTCTACTAACTACTGCAGTTTCCATTTCTAGCAAAATGACTGGACAAAACCAGTTTTTTTAAATGTAAACTTGTAATCTTACCGTATGTAACATTTTCATACTTGGTTACGTCGTAATACGCAAACTCGTCTGCCCCAACACGCAGGGTCCGTCGCAGATGGCCACACTGCTCCCCATCTGTAACATGTAATTATGCAACAATATGTGACAAATTCCTTGCCTACAAAACAAGGAATGTGTTCAGTGTACAGTAATGTAAATCAAGTTTTGTTTAATTGCCACTCTCTAACTTCTGTGTCAAAATAAAATTTTAACTCAGCCAATCCTATTACAAAGGATGATAACAATCAATTTTGCCCTACCACTGTCAAGTCTTAAACTGCATCTGAATATCGGTTCATTATCACATTCTTACATTTATAATGAGATCTTTACAAGAGAAACTGCGATATTTGGTCAAATCTCAACCGATAATCACTGCCAGTTCACACAAAGCCAGCTGACTGCCTTGTAAATATAACATAAACGAATATAAGCAATTTGTCTTAAACTCGATAAATTTTATTTCGATTTGTGGGAAGTTTCAATTGGTCATTTCGTCTGCTAGTTCAAAGTAACTTGGCGAGACAAAAATCCTCGACTTAAGAAAGACGCATCAGAAAAATCGGGCGCAATCTGTCGACTGCATCGAATGGGTGGGTAGGTGTTCATCTGTGCGAGTGCGGTTGATAATTCCGAGTTAATCACGCGATGCCCAACCGAAATGTCACTAATAATGGCATCTTAAATAAACACGCCACTTGTGACAAACAAATCTGCGCATTGACATCCTTAAAACTCAAATTAAGCATGACTAGACTGATAAATGGACAGAACTGTTATCTTTTTATTTACGTACCTCGACTTTCCGCCATCTTTGCTAAGCACTCTGACCGACCTTCATATGCGAGCATCGACTGAGGAGTAGAGGCCGATTAAGTACTCTGTGACCCAGTTTCTTGTAACTCGATAAACAACTGGAAACTGGTGACAACAGTTCATTTTAGGGGCTTAAAAATGCATGCAAGTGTAATTCGTCTATTGTTAGTGTTGCTATAAATGACTCAACGGGCATCGTTTCAAACTATCATCAAACTCCATCATCTGGAATATTTAAAGAGCTGTAGTTCAGTACAAAGCACTTCTGGACAGACCGTGGCAAATATTAGACGGTATAGGCCTACATATACCGTATAGGCCTACGTCCGACCAACCACATGCGAAATCAATGAATAACGTAACAGATTACAGAAGCACGATAATATTTGCATAGCTTTAAGAGGAAAGTAATAGAAGGATGTTAATTAGGCCTCTTCAATTCAGACGAGGACTACAATCATCATCTCAAGCTGACATCGCCATCATTCGATCACACACAAAATTTGGAAAGCGAGCATTTGAATGGAACAAACTTAATCCTGATTTTATTCGCAAATCCTCATCACCATTGAAATCATGGGCGGCGATCCCGGGGGGGGTCGAGGGGGACAAGACCCCCCACCTTTAAGAGTGGGGGGACACGCCATACATCGACCCCCCCAAATTTTGAGAAAACGTACCCCAAAAAAGGTCATAAAATTTTTTCGCGCGTCAGCGCCCCAAAAAATTTTTGACCTCTTTCTTCACCAGAAGAAATTTTTTTGACCTCTTTTTTCACCAGATCAGTTCAAAACTCTTTTTTCACCAGATCAGTTCCAAAATGTCCCCCCCCACCTGTCAAACAAGATCGCCGCCACTGATTGAAATTCATATCTAACCTTAAAACTTATCTGATTAAGATGATTATGATTAGCTATAGTCTACTTTCTGTTACGCGCTTTCGTGCGCAAGATTATGTCACAGATAATTAGTGCATATGGCAAAAAACCATTTGTTAAGGAAGTAGGCCTAATATAGGCCTATATATATGTAACGGAGATGGGTTCCCTCCTTTAAGTTGGTCTGGTGCTTAATGCTTGGCTGATTTTTTAGTTCTTGTCATGCACATTATTCGCTTGGAGAACTCTGTTGAATTCGCCGTTGTGTTTGGCGGACATTGTTTTACCATGGTATGGAGAAATTGTGTTAGGGTGACGAGGAATGTACGCCGCAAGACTATTGACGAACTTTCCTATGTTCGCGTTTGAGAAATACGTTGGATTATTCATGTACTTGCGCCGGATGTTTTTTGGCTGACTTTTCGCTGGCGCTAGTGTATATTAGATGCTCTGGCAGTCTATTTAGATCGCCATTTAAGTTTTGTCTGTAGGAAGTCTGGCTGATGTTCGTTAATATAAGCTATGAATTTAGTCAGATTTGCAAGGTGGCTGACATTCGCCGGTTCGCCTAGGGCAATTTACGTTCGTCAGAAGTGTAACTTGTCGCCTAACAAAAAGTATATAAGGACCTTGTGTAGAGCATACGCTCTCTCGTCGTTTGTTTGGTCGCTGTCTTGTCGTCGCTCTCGTCGTTGACTGTTCGCTCTTTCGCTCGCTCGTGGATGTTCATCTGGATCGTTATCGTAGCTCTTCGTGGATTTTACAAGTTATCAAGCGCTAGTTTGATATATTATTTGAGGTACAGTGTCGAATAAAGAAGAATTTCGGTCGTTGTGAAATAAAAGAGTTTAACTTTACAGCGAAATACGGTCTTTTCTGATTTTAAATCTTCAGCCAAAAAGCTGAAGTCGAACTCAACGGATATCAGCGACGGTCGTGAGGCATCCTGGGTCGCGACACGAGCCGTCGGCTGCCTTATCGGAAACACCTTACAGAAGTCCGGTCACCTGGAAGTAGTAGTTACGCGACATATATATGGCCTATCCTAAGCTTGTTCTGCAGCAGCTGGCGGCGCCGTTTTGTAGGATAGGTATGCGTGGCTGCAATAAAAGCTCTCGGTCATCATCTATAGTCAGCTGACGACTATCCTGAAAACCCACATTCCACCCTTTCTCTTGTAGTTAAGTTAAGTTTTCATTTTTAAGTTGCAGTAGTATCTTCCCTCTTTTCAATCTCTAAACTGTCTAGGCAACATGCTGTTGACAAACTGATTTCATTTTCTTGAACGCGGCATGTGACGATCGACGAGTGCATGGCCATTCCTTTCCTTTGCAGTCTAGTCTTCCCACTGATACTGTTCGGTCAGTGTAGCCTACTCAAATTATAGCTCAGTTCGCCAGGGGCATTTGAAGCAGAAATCTTGAAAGCACTCTGCGCTTGTGGGGATGTGAACCCTCACGCTGCAGACGACTAGACTAGCCTATCGCGCTTCTCACCTAAAAAAAACTAAAAGACACAATCATACAAGCAGGTTAAACACCATTCAATATCTGTCAGTGATAATTAGGGGCTTGCTCCTCCGCTTCTTTGCTTTGTGAACTATTGAGGGTATCGTACGTGTGATTATATATATATACCATTATGACCTGTCTGCGTCTACCGCGACCTTCATCGCTCCTGTTTACAAAGGGCGTCACGTAGCAATCTACCGTAATCTACCCTGTGTCTACCTTGACCTCTACGCGACCTCTTAGTACCCTTGTATACCGAAGGTTTATCCTTGACGATGGTGCATACAGGACTTAGCAACCTGTCGCCTTTGTAATCGCAAGCGAAGCTAATGGGTCGTGTGTCGTGTCAGTAATTAGCCCAGCGGTAATTGACGATAGGCCTAGCGGATATTGACGATAGCGGATTTTCAGCGATTACCACCGTAACACCATGCTGTCTCCTTGGCTTGACCTCCCCGGACTCTGATCACCTGGCACCGGAACGGAAAGCAGCCTGGCTTGCTATTGCGGACTCGATTTTATATAGCGCCAGTGTTTAAGCTGGTCTCCCTGACGTGGTTTTAATTTATGTGGCGCTGAGAAATTTCGGAGAATCAGGCCTACATTTACATTTACATTTGACGATAGAGAGATGACAAAAATAATTGGTAGGGACAACGTACTTCAGTGAAGCGAAGCGAAACAGTTAGTGGGCCGGAAAATTGGTCGGCCATGCGCAATAGGACTCGCCGATTTCGTATGTAAATATGATAAAACGGTGTAGCCTAGTTCAGCGGCGTAACCAGGACTTCAAAATAATTACGCAGCTTGTAGCAATGAGGGGTGGGGTCTGGGGAGGGGGCTGTGCCCCTTCCCCAGGGTAAGAAAATTTTTTATTTAAAGATTTGTAATGGTGCATTTTGGAGACCATCTTTTTGGTTAAAAGTAATAACATTTTACATAAGTTCTTTGGCCCAGGGTAAGAAAATTTTTTATTTAAAGATTTGTAATGGTGCATTTTGGAGATCATCTTTTTGGTTAAAAGTAATAACATTTTACATAAGTTCTTTGGCCCAGGGTAAGAAAATTTTTTATTTTGAGGTTTGTAATGGTGCATATTGGAGACCATCTTTTTGGTTAAAAGTAATAACATTTTACATAAGTTCTTTGGCCCAGGGTAAGAAAATTTTTATTTAGAGGTTTGTAATGATGCATTTTGGAGACCATCTTTTAGGTTAAAAGTAATAACATTTTACATAAGTTCTTTGGCCCAGGGTAAGAAAATTTTTTTATTTAGAGGTTTGTAATGGTGCATTGTGGAGACCATCTTTTTGGTTAAAAGTAATAACATTTTACATAAGTTCTTTGGCCCAGAGTAAGAAAATTTTTTATTTAGAGGTTTGTAATGGTGCATTTTGGAGACCATCTTTTTGGTTAAAAGTAATAACATTTTACATAAGTTCTTTGGCCCAGGGTAAGAAAATTTTTATTTAGAGGTTTGTAATGATGCATTTTGGAGACCATCTTTTAGGTTAAAAGTAATAACATTTTACATAAGTTCTTTGGCCCAGGGTAAGAAAATTTTTTATTTAGAGGTTTGTAATGATGCATTTTGGAGACCATCTTTTAGGTTAAAAGTAATAACATTTTACATAAGTTCTTTGGCCCAGGGTAAGAAAATTTTTTTATTTAGAGGTTTGTAATGGTGCATTGTGGAGACCATCTTTTTGGTTAAAAGTAATAACATTTTACATAAGTTCTTTGGCCCAGAGTAAGAAAATTTTTTATTTAGAGGTTTGTAATGGTGCATTTTGGAGACCATCTTTTTGGTTAAAAGTAATAACATTTTACATAAGTTCTTTGGCCCAGGGTAAGAAAATTTTTATTTAGAGGTTTGTAATGATGCATTTTGGAGACCATCTTTTAGGTTAAAAGTAATAACATTTTACATAAGTTCTTTGGCCCAGGGTAAGAAAATTTTTTATTTAGAGGTTTGTAATGGTGCAATTTGGAGACCATCTTTTTGGTTAAAAGTAATAACATTTTACATAATTTCTTTGGCCCAGGGTAAGAAAATTTTTATTTAGAGGTTTGTAATGGTGCATTTTGGAGACCATCTTTAGGTAGCCGAGTCTTGGGTTCATATGGAGCGATGGCCATAGGCCTGTCAACCCTGGATGATGTTACTCATCTCTAATACATTATACATAGCGAGGTATACCCAGCCACGTTACAGACGCATCAGTTTTTTTTAGAATTGGTGGGGAAGTATCATTTGCTAGGCCTTATATATATATATATATATATATATATATATATATATATATATATATATATATATATATACAGGGTCGCATTAAGACTAGTGCGGGCCCGGATGCTGTGACTGGCAAATTTCATCACAGAAAATGTGATGACCTTTTTATGGGAATTTTTGATGACCTTCTTTTGGGAATTTGTTCTCACATTATAATTTTTTATGTACATCCGAAAATGCGGGCCCCAAAATCTGCGGGCCCGGGTGCTGCAGCACCCTTAGCACCCCCTTAAGGCGGGCCTGTATATAGTCTATATCATATAATATATATATCATATAATATATATATCATATAATATATATATATAATTATATACTTTATTTCGCTCAAAGCAGAAACACGGAGATTGCAAAATATCGCAAAATAGTGCGAAAATACAAAAAATACAAAAAACCTATGGAGCCTTCAATTTACAATGTCCAAAAAGACAAAAAACCATTAAAATCTTTACGCAGTTGCGTAATTGCGTAATGCTAGTTACGCGCCTGGCCTAGTTGTTACTTGATAAAATGTCGACGGTAGCACTTCAGTCCCTGCTATACCGTGGAAGCCTTGCCCACGTGGACGAAACTTCGAGGACAAAGCTGATGGTAGGGTATAGTGGTCGTATACGTAGCGTATACGTAGTTAGCCAACTTAGCCCTATAACGGTATCGCTTTGATGCCTATTGCTAGATACAGCACACTTGATGGTATTTGAATCTACGTATTATTCTACTAACAGTGTAACATATAACAAGCGTATTCAATCTATCGGGCTGTCGTTAGCTGCAGTCAAAGAGCAAGCGATGAGTCGCCTGTCTAACGGTTACTGTCCGTTGGTCTGTCAGTCAAGTGGGCGTGTCTATAATGGTCAGTCTATCAGCGTCCAAGCCAATCACGTCACAAGCCCATTCTCGGATTCCGCTCAACAGTGTGCTAGTAAGATAATTCAACTCCATGCCATCAGAAATATGGATAAAATTCATTCATTCATTCATTCATTCATTCATTCATTCATTCATTCATTCATTCATTCATTCGAAGATTTATATAGCGCCTCTTCAAGGGAACTACTCAGAGGCGCAATGGTTACATTGCGGTTACTTGATCCCAGCTGTAATTCGCTAAACACTCGGCTCATAAGTTAACGTCCTACTCGTAATTAAGAAGTTAATGGTGAACCCGTAGAATGGCTCTATCGTCCTTCTGGATGAACGTGTATAGGCCTAATGATTTTGACTCTGAAACTCTGTTTATGAACCACTTCTATACGGAATGTCTCTGCGAAATGGGTACTTGACTGATTGTCATCCATCGCCCGAGGTTGAATTCAACTGCAAAAGGGAGTTTTATGTGGCTTGGAGCCTTGGATAGATGTAGCTATAGGTAGGCCTATAGCGGCGTCACAAGGCTGCGAACAACGATTTCTATTTTTGTCTTATTTTTTGTCTTATGGGCCTATTTTTGTCTCATATTTTGGCTTTTGTCTTTTGCCACGAAAGACGTTCTGTAGGCTACTGCCAGACAGCTAATACTCATTCGTCAAAGTAAAATTTCAGTTTATGTCTTTGAAATATCAAATTCCGTTCTGCTAAAATGATGTTTTGTATCTTTGATAAGTGAACCTTAAATCAAATTAGGCCTAACTAAATCAAATGCCGTTATAGGAACTATATAGACAATTCCATGTTATCAAAATTCAAAACAAAGCAATTTTGTCTGAAAGCTGACGATCGACGTAGTAATGTAAAGTTCTCTGCAATTTTAGCGAATGCTGAACACAATGTTGACACTTCAAAGTCCTGTATCGATCGCTAACCTACAACTCATACATGCAATAATATCTCCTCAAGGTATCTCCACGAACGATCTTCGCCATCCATGCGACGTCTATTATAATTGTCATCTCAAGTTCTCCAACCGGGTCATGTCCAACTCTGCACCACGACTCTAGATTGAGTCTAGAACGATATCCTCCAGAATTTCGCACAGATTCTCGGTTCCTCCATCATCACTGCCACTCGCCCTCCTTCATCCGCCTCAGGCTCCTCTAGGCCTATCTTGTCTTTTGTACTATGTTGCGGTGTGATAATTAACGTGTGGAGTTAATAAACGAATAATAATAATAATAATAATAATAATAATAATAATAATAATAATAATAATAATTTGGCTGCATTTAAAGGCACTTTTCCCACGCTTTTCCCCGAAGACGAGGCCTGATCACCCTCCAGACACTATCTCTGCTCACAAATAACAAATAATAATCTATCACCCCAGGGCTTTCCACTCAAAACTGGTCTCGCCTTTTCAAGAATTCCTACCCTGACTCACCTGATCATCTGCCTTCCATTAATTATTCTTATAGAGTCTAGATTCTAGACGTAAACGACACCTACCTTAACAGCTGTTCCTCCTCTCTAATCCTATGGAAACCGGACTCTGACCTCTTTTGACTCCCCTTTGAAAGAACCCCTCTTATCTGACGCAGCGCTCGTAAATAATCTGGTGCCCTGTGCTTGGCTTTCGTGTTCCGCTTTAGAAGTATGGAGTTTACGATTACGATGTTAAAATAGGCTTCTATAAAGGAATCAACGTACCTATTAATTGCTCTCCTGTTATAACTCGCGGTACAGCGAAAGTGTGCTCCGAAACAAAGAACTTGATAAAGAGCCCTAGGTCTTTGCTTTGTGTTTTTAGATGGCTATCGCTGAGACTAATTTCATTTCGACGAGTATTATGATTTTTTGCGTTATTTTTAAATGTTGACGATAAGTAATAACTTAAAATCACTAAGATGTCTTCAAAACGCGTATCTTATTTCTACGATCCGGATGTAGGAAATTTTCATTATGGTAAGTTTTTACGACTGAGATTTACAAACGGGTGCGATGGGGTTTCAACGACGACCTGCTGTGGAAGCGGGCCCTATTCAGCACACTATTTTTGACGCAACCCGTGCAAATTTCGGCCAGCATGGTTAGTTTGAAATTTAGACTCTGCGTCATAAAAACGGCTGGAGGGCACGGGAATAAATTTATGGTAAAGATTTACGGTGGATCGGTGAAGTCGTTCATAAGATAAACATCATGGCTGCCGCAGAATTGCATAGAAATAAAGTGCTACAACCTATCTACCCTAAGTAAGTAAGTAAAGCTCACTAACACAAGATTTGAAGATAAGAATTAGTTAGTAAGTAAGCTCACTAACACAATATTTGAAGATAAAAATTAACTTTTATTAGAAAATGAAGACAATATTTCCAAAGGTTAAAAATTAAGTGCTACGACCTACCTACCACACAGCCAACTATGTCATGGCCGTAAATAAGTAAGTAATAAAAGAAATAAATTACTAAACCGTAGTTTACGTTGCTAAATTATTAAACTGTAGGTTACGTTGCTAAATATTTTTGCATGGACATTGAATGCATTTGAAGTTATATCAGAAAAGTGTTGACAGTTCTGGTTAAAATGGATCCATGATAACTGTCAGGAAATGTGAAAACACATTTCTGCCTCTCCATTTCACGAGTGATCTCTCTGGTCTTCTGCCAACCGAACTTTTTACTTCACTTGTTCCATTGACTTAATGTGGCACTCATGAATAAGCTGGTGCCCACTGCTCAGCATGTGGCTTCTAATGAGTGAGCATTTAAAAATGTCCGAGCATGCGATTACAATATACAAGATGCTGTACAGATTGCATAGTAAAGTAGAATTAAGATTAGGTTGTATGGCTAGAAATATAGAAGTTGCATCTCTTTAGACCTGGTATAAATATATGTCCAAGAGGTTCTTTAAAGATGTGTTATAAATAGCATGGACTTACCTATTGATGTGTTTGTATTATGTATAATTTTGTATACAACCATTTCTTATTCTGTATTATTTGAAAACTGTTTTTTTTAAAATAGGAACAGGGCATCCAATGAAGCCACACAGAATAGCTGTCGCACATAATTTGGTCTTAAATTATGGCCTCACATCCAAAATGAAGGTTAGTGATATTTAAAATACAGTGGAGACACATGTATGCGTGGGTGTCGAAAGCTAAAGCCAGCATGACTGCTTGCTAATGGAGCCATGCTGAAATATCTTAGTGCACGTATAATTATATGGTTGCAGCATCCTGTAAATGGCAGGACTGTCTTTAGAGTAATGTAGCTTCAAATGCTGATCTAAATAAATATATTAAAGCTGGACTTAATTTCTGAAACTTTGAAAATGCACTGGTGCTGCTGCTACAAATTTGAGAAAACAACATTTCTCAGAAGGAAGTTCCCGTTTAATCAAACAAACTAGAAGCAAACAATGTCAGATATATTATCACGGACTATATATTACATGTATCAAGAGCAGGCCCTTAGCCAGAAATACAGAGTTGCCCGTCCAAAAGCACTTGAAGTCGTGACTGCCCGACACCGTGAGCATACGAAGTCGCGACCACCCGAAGTCCTGTCGCCGTACGAGTCCGACTGCAGTGCCCCTATGCTGTTTACAGAGCCTAACATCAACCCCTACTCCTTACAGAACTGTCATCTGAACGCTGGCAGTGGCTTTAGAGAAGAAACTGGATGGTGCTGGAGGAGAATCATGCACAATTTATGCTTGTCCAAAATAATTTTCACCCGTCCAAAATAATTTTCACCTGTCCAAAGGATGGGTTGACAGGTGGCTGGCTAAGGACCTGTCCAGTAGTCCACCACTAAAATGTGTTTTACGGACAAGCTATTAAATGTGCGCCACAGTTGCATAAGGGATCGATGATTGGCTGACGTTCTTAATCTTTGTACCTCTTTGCCGTGATCGCTTTTTTCGTTGGCTGTAAACAACGGCGTGTTTTGCGTTCTAGGTTTATCGGCCGTACAGAGCCTCAGCACACGACATGTGTCGTTTCCACACGGAAGACTACATCAACTTCCTGCAGCAAGTAACGCCAGACACGATAAGCGACTTCAACAAAACTCTGAATTTGTTCAACGTAGGAGATGACTGGTGAGCGTCCATGAATCTGCAATATCTTAAGTGTGTTATGGACCATATAAATTGTTGCTGTTTTAAGAAGCTGTCGAGTCATGTAAGGTACCAGGAGTTTATAAAGTCATATATGCATCGGAACGTTCATATAGTCTCTTGTAAGAACCACTCAAATTCTGTAAGTTACCGGAAAGTTTTAAATGTTGCGTGAGGTATGCTATGCATTCATACACTATTGTCTATTGTGAAGCCCTCTAATACCTCAACATAGTGGGAAGTGAAGTTATTAATGTATGTTTACATCTGGGCATTTTTTATATAGCACCTTTTTAGAACCTCTTATCTTCCTGAAAACATGGCAGCTCTGAAGAGGTTGAGGTGACATGTGATCCATGGGACTTGCACTCGTGGTACTGTCTTCCCAATTACGAAAACTTTTGCCAGAATTATTTAATGTTTGATCTATTTTTTACAGTTAATGATGATATTAATGATAATCTAACAAAGATGACCAAACAATGAGTAGGCTTTTCTGTTCAGATCCTGTTTTTAATTTTGTTTCTTCTAGTCCCGTCTTTGACGGCCTGTTTGACTTCTGTTCCATGTACACTGGTGGCTCACTAGAGGGCGCCTACAGACTCAACTATGATGTAAGTATGCCATTCACTGGATTTTGCAGAACCTTTCCCCATGACTCCCATGTCTAATGAAACCTTGATACAGTTTACATATGTATGTTTTTGCACTTCTTTTTTTATGCACCATTCTGCTTTAACGCAAAGTGGTGTGTTATGTCCCCTAAAACATTTAACTTAACATGTCATTTTGGTTAACATGTCATACACGAACTTCAGCTAAATATTGACTTTTTCACCATCATTGCTTTCTACCTGTGGTGTGCTTCACATGCTGTATCGTAAGGCGAGTCCACATTGTATAAGGTACAGATATTGACATAAAGTGAGATCATCATACTGTTATTGCCGCATTCTTCTGTATGCATAGTCAAAGTTCAACCACTTTTTTTTAGTGTTACGATTACGAGTAATTCTTGTTTATTGCACAAAACAAGTATTACAGTTACAGTCATGTTTCAGCAAGTACTGTGCAACAGAAGCCAAGAAAAGCTAAAGCTTATACCAACCTTGACCTTTCTTTCCTGACTAGCGAATGTTAGTGAATGTGTGGTTCTAATGAATGAAAAGTGGGTGTCAAGAGTGAGGCACACAAGGTCAAGGACGAGCAGAGTTTGAAATTTGAGGTGTAAAGCACCCTAGCTTGTCCTACTTGAGGGATTTGGACCAGCGTGATAAGCTCCCCATCAAGGTTCCTGTCCACTGACAATTTTTTAGCATATTACATTTCATATTGAAAACCTAATCTAATGATGTCTACATTGTTGTTTTCATAATATCCAAGACATTACCGGTAGTCAATAGTTGCTTCAAGTGAAATTACAGTCAGAAATCATAATCCAGCTCCTTCTGTAGTCATGCAGGTGCCTGCATTGCTTTTCAAAGTGATAGAAACTATAAGCATGTTTTATGCACACAGGGTGTGGTTTGTAAGGTGAAAGGAGAAAACTTCCTAGGTAACGAATATTTTCTTATCAGATTATTGAGCTGCTGGTGTTGTTTGCATTTGTAGCAGTGTGACATTGCCATCAACTGGGCTGGTGGCCTTCATCATGCCAAGAAATATGAGGTATTTACTTCAAACTTTTCAAGTTCTATTTGATCAGCTTACCTTGGTTCAAAAAGGTTATAATAATAATAATGGTATTATTAATAATAATGATGATATTAATAATAGTAACATTCTTCTTCTTTCTTCTCTTCCATCAGTACATGGGCTGAATGCTTTCTCATCCACCCGGATGTTATCCACTTTTACATTGTTCGTTCGCTCGTTCGTTCATTCACTCGTTCGTTCAATCGATGATCAATCGATGATCAGGTGAAATTGCTATCAAAAGTCATTATCAAAGCAACTCCTTCTGCAGTTGCTTTTCTAAGTGATCGAAACTATAAGTATGTTTTATACACACAGTGTGTGGTTTGTAACGTGAATGGGGCAAACTTCTTAGGTAATGATTATTTCAGCGGTAATAATAATAATAATATTAATAATAAGATCAACAACAACAAAACAACAACAATAATACTACTAATAATGGTATTAATAATAATATCATTATTAGTAATATTAGGTATGGTAATACTGATAATAATAATAATAATAATAATAATAATAATAATAATAATAATAATAATAATAATAATAATAATAATAATAATAATAATAATAATAATAGTGAGTCAATGTAATAATGCTGAGTTGGCAAAATTGTTGTTCTTTGTCTGCTGTAGGCATCTGGTTTTTGTTATGTGAACGATATTGTCCTTGCCATTCTCGAATTGCTTCGGTAAGTGGACATTTCCAGTTTATAACACATGCTAAACATTCGTTAATGAATTTTATGCATTAAGAAGTAAACCAAGTAAAGTAACACGAAAAATTGTCAACTTAACTGAGAGGCATATGATGAAAGAATGACTACCTTATCTTGCCAAACCTTGCAGTTTACACCAACTAAGTTTACACCAGTAAAAGTTGTTCTTATCATTGCTAGTTAGTAGTCACTACATAATGTATAAATTGATAGTTTTAGATGCATGATCCATTTAGTACATTTAGACAAGGCGACTTATAATCCCGACGCCATCTCGCAAAATGGTATAAGAACTGAAAGAGGTTGCAGCTAACAAGAAGAAAACAGAACGTGCATTTTGTTGAACTAGCAAGCAATGCTCTGAACAGGATAGATTGGTTGAGGAGTGAATGCTTGACCATAGTCGAGTTGTTGTACTTGTACGTGTGGTTGATTGGATAGTTACAATCCTCGTGTCTTGTACGTCGATATCGATATTCATCACGGTGACGGGGTCCAAGAGGCCTTCTACCTCACCGACCGTGTCATGACGGTTTCCTTTCACAAGTATGGCAACTACTTCTTTCCCGGAACAGGTAAGACGTTTTCTAAGTTATCCATCTGAAATTGGCCATATTGTTAAGTTTTCTTTCTTTTTAAACCCTCGGATGTTCAACACCTAGAGAGATAATGGGTATTATTCTTATTATTTTGTCAGAACTTAGTAGAGGTTATTAGCATTATTTTGTTTATGTTTGTTGACTGAGGTTGACGTTATCATACAATAACAATTGTAATAGTATTAATAATAATCAATAATAATAATTAATACTAATAATTAATTACAATGTTGTTATACAAAGGTTAAATTGTTTTTTAGGTGACATGTATGAAATTGGAGCAGACTTGGGCAAATATTATTCCGTTAATGTTCCACTCCGTGAGGGAATGGATGATCAGAGTACGTACAGTCTGTTGATCTCATTACATTAACCCTTTAACGACGAGTGTGCACTAAAATGCATGGAAAACTAATACTTCTCGTCAGTAAAGCAATAAAGTGTGTAATGAGAATGCTTTGGTTTAGTATACCATTGTGCATATATATTTGTATTACCTGTAGAGACAAGTTAATATGTAGACATTATAATAATAATAAGCATAATAAAATGTACATATATATAATATGATATAGACACTATAAATTAGTAAAACTGCAAGACTTTGACTAACATTGAGAGCAGTAATATTGTGTTCGTGAAAATGACCGAGTAAAATGGAGATCATTTATTCGCAGCCAACGTCACCAAATGGCTGGCATCAGGAACTGATGATTATATATATATTATATATATTATATATATGTATATATTCATTTATGTACAGCTGTGCATAAATATCCATTTTATCATCAGTAAATTTGGAATCTCAGCTTGTCAGAACTTGCTGTATGACTGAAAACGTTATAATGAGGGCTCATCCAGAGCAAATACCTGATAGACCTCTCCGTCCCGTTTGCCCATACTGCTATTATGCAGACCCGTGCCTTCTCGGTGGTCGGCCCGACCATATGGAATGGCCTTCCTCCTGAGGTGTGCCTACATCCTAGGTGTTCCTCTGGTACCTTCTACGACCATCTGAAAACTGCTCTTTTTCGCCGTGCTGGAGTCAGGAGCGTCTCTGAGTAGTTCCGTTGAAGAGGCGCTATATAAATTTTTGAATGAATGAATGAAAATAAGTTTAATTTGGAAAAATGTCTTCTGTTTCCAGTGTACCTGTCGATTTTTAAGCCGGTCGTTCAGGATGTCGTTGACTTTTTCCAGCCGACTGCAATTGTCTTACAGGTATCACTTGTGGAATTGTTGGTTTATGGGTCATTCCATCTCAATTCAACAAATGGCTCCAGGTCGACCATCTCGGATTTCAATGAAATTTTCACAGAATGTTTATTATGGTATTAGATGAAGTTATGCAAAATTTTAGATCAATTTGATAAGTAGTTTTGAAGATATTGAGCTTCAAAGAGGTATGGGGTGACCTCGTTTTTGCCGTTTTCGAACTCGCGTCTAAATTTGTAGTGACTTTCAGAAGCTCATAACTCCATTAATATCAAAGATAATTGTATGAAATTTTTAGGATATTTAGTCATCTTTGCTTAGATGAAATGCTGAAGAAAAGAATGATGAGTGTTGAAAACTGTTGTATTATGACCCATCTGAAAATGGTAAAAAAAAACTTGTGCATGTCTGATGATCATACTTTGCAGCCCCGATGTGCCCAAACTGAAGTTGTATTCAAGAATGTTTTAACAACTCATAATGCTAATGTACTTTCTCTACAAAAATATGCAGAAATTTTGTATTTCTGATGCATATGTGCTACCATATGGCCCTCCAAAAATGGAAAATTGCATTCCAAAGACCATTTTCAAAGCCAAAGATCATCATGTGGGACAGGTCATGGAGCAATGCAAGTTGCATCATTGGAAAGAGCAGCTCAGACACTGTAAGTGCACCAAAAATGGTGATGGTGTTCCTTCTTGTTCATTTTATACTTTTATTTCATTCGTGGCAGTGTTTCCTGCATTCGCGAGTTTATAATGGAGTCAATTTCATAGCATTATATTGTGAAAAAAGCTCTGTAATGAGTCAGTTTACTCAGATTTCAATCTCTTCATCTTCCTCAGTTCTTGGAGTTATTTGGTAGATATCTACCAGAGCGAGTCATCATCATATGAAAGAAAGATATCTAATTATATACATATTCAAATAATAAAAATTCTAAATTTCTTTAATTTCTCTAGATATGTGTGTGTGTGTGTGTGTGTGTGTGTGTGTGTGTGTGTGTGTGTGTGTGTGTGTGTGTGTGTGTGTGTGTGTGTGTGTGTGTGTGTGTGTGTGTGTGTATATATATAATTTGTTTTTGGAGGCTTGTAAATAGGTTTTGTAGAAGTTAAATATTCAGCTACATCAATTAATTAATTTTTTCTATAGTGTCATCGTTGCTATCAGTGTTATTGTTGTAGAAGCATTTTTATAGGAAGTTATATGAATAGTATTTGTACTAGATTTATGCATGAAAAAATTAATTATGAAAGTCGCTGTGGTAGAGTTGCTGGGAAGAAGTAGCAAGAGCAAGCCTTTAAGCTAGTACAAGAGGATTTCTGCTTACATCAGATGATTTATATTGGTGATGCCAACAACACATTTCTGGTAGAAATTCATACGGGTTGCTAGGGAAGAAGTTGAAGAGCACAACAAAGAACTGGAAAGTTGGTTTCTAATTGCTCCCAAGATTCCTGGGACTCGTGAAAATCACTCGATCATTCCAGGACCGTGTGGTTTGGAAGTCGGCCGGGTGTTTGGAAAAGACTCACTTCATGTGTAGTGAATTATCAGTTGCAAGTTCCGATAACAATTTATTTCAACCTTGTGAGTATGCTGCATGCCTGTATGATGGTCTTTGGTGGATTGGTTCCATTCGTTCTGTGTGAGATGAACACAATGGTTTGGAAGTTATCTTCGTGCACCCACATACATGGTTCTGCTTCTGCATTCAAATAGCCACAGAGAGAAGATGTTTGTTGGGTGACAAACGAACATATTTTGTGCAAAATTCAAGTGCCAGTGACAAAACAAGATCATATGACATCGATTGAAGATTGAACATGTATAAATAAAGAGTACACAAGATTGTAAAAGAACTAAGATGATTAAATGTGATCAATTGGTGCAAATTTATGATTCCATCAGTGATGTTTATATTAGAGCAAAAATATGTTACACACCATTTTTTATTATTTTTGATATATGTATATAATTAGATATCTTTCTTACATATGATAATGATATCTACCAAATAACTCCAAGAACTGAGGAAGATGAAGAGATTGAAATCTGAGTAAACTGACTCATTACAGAGCTTTTTTCACAATATAATGCTATGAAATTGACTCCATTATAAACTCGCGAATGCAGGAAACACTGCCACGAATGAAATAAAAGTATAAAATGAACAAGAAGGAACACCATCACCATTTTTGGTGCACTTGCAGTGTCTGAGCTGCTCTTTCCAATGATGCAACTTGCATTGCTCCATGACCTGTCCCACATGATGATCTTTGGCTTTGAAAATGGTCTTTGGAATGCAATTTTCCATTTTTGGAGGGCCATATGGTAGCACATATGCATCAGAAATACAAAATTTCTGCATATTTTTGTAGAGAAAGTACATTAGCATTATGAGTTGTTAAAACATTCTTGAATACAACTTCAGTTTGGGCACATCGGGGCTGCAAAGTATGATCATCAGACATGCACAAGTTTTTTTTAACCATTTTCAGATGGGTCATAATACAACAGTTTTCAACACTCATCATTCTTTTCTTCAGCATTTCATCTAAGCAAAGATGACTAAATATCCTGAAAATTTCATACAATTATCTTTGATATTAATGGAGTTATGAGCTTCTGAATGTCACTACAAATTTAGACGCGAGTTCGAAAACGGCAAAAACGAGGTCACCCCATACCTCTTTGAAGCTCAATATCTTCAAAACTACTTATCAAATTGATCTAAAATTTTGCATAACTTCATCTAATACCATAATAAACATTCTGTGAAATTTTCATTTAAATCCGAGATGGTCGACCTGGAAAGTTCAGAAAAATTTGTTGAATTGAGACGGAATGACCCTTATCCGTTGTTACCTAATGTATTAAGCACAGTGCGGTTTGGTATCAGCTGGTTGCAACTTCAGGGCTCCATCTTCAGTGTTCTGTCCTCTGGCAGGTCCAGGAATCCATTGACACCATTCTTCATTGTTCTATGCCATTTCCTTAACTTCTGTATATCTCATTCTTTTATCCATCGTATGATCCAACAGTGTAGTTCTTGACCTTCCTGCAGCTTTCTTCCCTCAGTTCTTCCTGCATGCGCAGAATTCCGATGAAGTGTCTTACCGATCCAATTCTTTTGTCTCATTTCTGCTCTATTCACACATGTTATCTCCCTGCATCAAGAGGTTAGAGGACTAAATGAATATAACATCATCGGTTAATCAAATCAATCCAGTTTAATCAATTAATCCAGCCCAATTAATCCATTGCAGTCAATCTATCCAGTCAATCAACATGTCCAGCCCAGAAGTTTCATTCAACAGACAAGGCACTGAAAAGGAAGTGATGACTGTCTCCAAAACGGACCCACGATATGCAATAGACTCTGGGCGCAAATGGTTGGTTAAGGCCCCTTTGTTATGTCCTGCTGTGTTGTATTCTCAGAGGTCAATGCATTTGAATGGCTTCTTATTCTATTTTCAGTGTGGTGCAGATTCGCTAGGCAATGATCGTCTTGGCTGCTTCAATCTGACGACACGAGGACACGGGTTAGAGATTTACTGTCCACAGTGTAGTCTTTTAGATGCAGTTAGATATCCAAGTGCTTGAAAACCAAAGAGAAATAGTGAGTTTTGAGCCTCTTTTTGAAGGAAGGAAGTGAATTTGAGCTAAGAAGAGTGGCAGTCAATTCCATTCTTTGGGGGGAGAGGCATGGAATGCACACGCGCCCATAACTGTTCTGCATTGTGACTCAGCTAAAAGACCTGTACTTGATGGTCGCAGGCATGGAGGGATGTAAGGAGTACATCCAATCAGACATCTTGAACGGTGTTACATAAATGCTGGATTCGTTGTGTACCAAGAACAACAAAAGAGTTAAGTGAGAGATTTTACATGTTTAATAAGGTGATCTTTGCCAGTCTCAGAGCTGTGAAGTGCTGGATGCCACTTCACTAGACACTGGAACAAAAATTGTTATTGTTCATTTTCTGGTGAAATATCGTTTGCAATGTGCTTTTTTTCCAGCGAATGTGTCAAGTTTGTCAAGGATCTGAACATACCGTTGTTGGTACTCGGAGGGGGTGGCTACACTTTGCGTAACGTTGCACGATGCTGGTGCTACGAGACGTCGGTCCTGCTCGGTGAAGAAATCAGCAACGAGTTGCCATATCATGGTCAGTCACGATTTCGAGGTAAGGCGAGGTAAGGTCATTTTGTGTAAGGTGGTAGCAGATTGGTTGAGCACTGACCTTGTAACGCTGGGTGTGTGAGTTCTAGTCTCCCCAAGACTGTTACCCAGTAGAGGCCTTGAGCAAGTCCTTGAGGTACAGTTACGTAGTGCCATCGATTAATGCTTCTCTTTAGACACTGGTGCTATATTAATTTAATAAATATGTAAGGATATAAGTACAGTATGCACTATGCAATTGTTATACACCAGTCGGTTGCATTCAGGCTGATGGTATTACATGGTTTTTGAAGAAATTCAGCAATCTTAATTGCCATCTTTTGCAGATTCACTGTACTATTACTGAGCTCAGTGTTGACCCCCCAGGAAACTTTGTTTCCAGCAACTTCTGTTTTCTTCAGCACCTGTATTGAGATAGATGAAGAGAGCTTTTACATCTAGGTTATGTCAGAGGTCGTTGCTTGCATTCATTCTGGTGGTCTTGAGCATATGGAGTTGTGTTGGTTTTGTCAGAAGTACACAGATGAGTTTTTGAAGCGTGGCAGTATTCCATCGAGGTTTTATTTGCTGTTAAGAGTGATTGAAGGGCAAAGCATCTGAGAAACTTTTTAAAACACAGTGGTAAACTTAATTTCTTTTACTCTAATCCAATCTAGTGACTTCCATGGCGCCTTTTTCTTAACGTCTAAGAGGTCGATCGATGATTGCTTGAAGTGAAATCACAGTCAAAAATCATAATCCATTGGAAAAGCTGAATTTAAAATTTATTCTGTGTGGTTCATTAGTTTTTAGACTTTTTTCTTTTAACCTGATTTGTTTTAGTTTTTCAGCTATTGTGTTTTGTTTGTGTTTTAGACTACTTTGAATATTTTGCACCAGACTTTACTTTACATCCAGAAAATTCATCTAAGCAAGACAATTACAACACGAGACAGGTAAGTGAACCTCCGCTAAGCACTGAAATAATTTTGGTGTGAATTGGAGGCTTTTAAGGATTAAACGCAGCTGATTCTGTCCCTGTTTAATCTTGAAACTGTCAGAGCACCATTTTTGTATTATGCAGACAAAGGGTTGAAACGGGAACCTAGAGACATTTGCCCACACTATCATGCAGAATTGCAGATGCTCTGCAAGAGAGAGGCTAGTAATTTCTGATTACATCATTTGATACAGTGGCTGTCTTTAATAGTTTTTAGTAGTGCTACTTGAGTTTATGATTACACTACATGGCAGTACAGCTGCTTGTTTCTGTTGTCGATGGCTAGTACCTGGATACGTTGAGGCAGTTCATCCACGAAAACATCCGGCACCTTCCGTCATCTCCGAGCGTCCAGATGCAGGATATTCCACCCGATGTCATCAACCTGGACAACCTCGACGATCTAGATCCAGACGTCCGAAATCACCAAGATGACGTTGACAAAAGGTGGCTAGCGAGAAACCGTGATATGCAATCTGTAGTTGTAGTTTCAATTTATATAGCACCACTTAAAGAGATACTCATCAGTGGTTCTCCCAGTGAGCCTTTGGGGTTGTGATTTGAGGTTGGAAGCAGGAGAAACCTTTGGGCAGATGTTTAGGAATTGGAAAAATGCATGCTGGCATATAGTCTGAACAAGTGGGGGAATTGACACATTCCCTTTAGAAATTGAAGAAGGGTGCATGATAGTTTAGAAGTTATTGTGCTGGGCTGTCAACCGAGAGGTCGGAATTCAAATCGCTGTCGGGCCACCCGCCAAATGCCATGGCTAAGAAAATGAAGTTGCTAACACGTCGTACCCATGGCTGTTTCTTGTGGCTGCTTTTCTTCTACCGTGCAAATTGATTGGCTATGCAACAGTTGTACCGGTGAGTTGTACTATATGAATGTGTAGTTGCCTTATATGAATGTGTGGGTACCTTAATGAATTTGTGGTGACCTTTCAGAGTTGATGCTGCAAACGAATACTACGATGGCGAAAAGGACAATGACAAGGAGGATGGACTGCTCTCCGACATCTGATGGTGATATAGGGAAACCGACTGCGTCAACTTCTGTGCATGTTGCTCATTGGGCAATACATCATTACTATCAGTGTTGTTATCATATTACCACTATTATTTTAACTATCATTACTATTGCTACTAAGCATCTCTCTATGCTCAGTTTTGAACTGTTGAACAACTAGTACTAAGATAATTGTTGTTGGCACGTTTGGGAGGTGCTTAAGATGCACTTGTGAATGTCCAGCCCATATATAGATAAACATATGTATGTATATACTCGCCAAAGGTACACACTGATGATAGTACTATTTGTGCCATGTTGGAGAACAGGTGAAGTTGGAGATTAGGATGCTGTATGAATTGAAACAAGTCTCGTAAGCCTGACATTTTGAATTATTTTTCTTAATTTCTTTCCATCTTTGTGGAGTCTATTCGCACAATTTGTCCAGCTGAAGTAAAAGATTTCCAGAATATGTTGGAGGTTTATGTGCTTTGTGTATGGTCCTCCAATGCCGTCAGAATATTTTGAGTTTGTGAAAATCGAGCACAAAGGACAGAAGATGATGGATTGAGGCCAAGCAGGACAGTTTACCACTGATGTCGCCTCAACATTTGCCAGGTCTTGTTGATTCCGTGACTTTGTATAAATAAGTTTCTACTAATAAATGATGGTCTTATGTCTTGTTTATGTGGCTTCATTTTCATGAAATAAGGTTGTAACACACCTATCAAAGACCAAGCGAGTATTAGTTGGAAATCTGTTATCCGGTCCTGTAAACTATAAGCATTGAAATACTCGGATATTTCATCCCTTTTACAGTCTTCAGAATTCAGAGGACTGCACATGATGTGAAATAGCGACCAACGTTTGTTATAATATTAGATTTACTTGCATCAGAGGCAATCTTGCTGTCTACGCAGGATATACATACATGTATTCAGGCATAGAATTGCTGCCCTTGGTTTCACAAGAGAGGTCTGTAAGAGGCATACATGTATTTATTTTTATAGTTCATTTATGTTCAGTTGTATAGATTAGAAGTGACTGATAGAGATTTGCAACAAAAGAGAATTGCCTCTGATTGAAGGATTTGTGTCAGCAAGATATGATTGGTATTTTAACTGGTTTTTACTCGTATTTCCTAAAGCAAAGTTTTTATAACATTTTCTCACTGCCAATTTGTAGAGTTTAAAACTGTACGTAAATGTATTACATCATTTACAAATACAAAATGAAACAAAGTTTTAAGGAAGTGGAAAGCGGGACACGTGTAGTTTGGTTGTTTTCTTTATTATGTACAATTTCTTTACATCCAGTTTCGCGTTCAGCAAATGAATTGGCGCACACATGAGGTGAAAGCACCTCAAAGGTCATTACCCCATACAACTGTATTGAAGGACAAAGAGCAGTCCAATAATCTAACCCCAAGTCCGCATCTAACCCCAAGCCAGCAATGGGTACAATAATCTAACCCCAAGTCAGCAATGGATATAAAGTGTTTGCAACTTCATTTTCCGCCCTCCCCTCCTGATGTGGTGATGAGTCACCCAGTCCTAGCCCTACCTGCTGATCTTTCCAAGGACATTGTACTTATTTTATACCCAAGTTTGCTTATGGGTGCCATTTGAACTTGCAAATAATTGTTACGAGTCAGGCCTGGAAAGAGTGGATGGATTACTGCACCATAACTTTAAACATCAAGCCCTTATACCCCAGTACATGTATGGAACTCTCCCTTATACCCCAGTACATGAGCATGTTCCCTTCTGAAGATTCAGGTCCCTCGGTTACACCAATTAGGGGTTCACAGCCAACTGAATGCAGGCCAAAGGAACGCACAATGTTACACAGAAGCTATATTTAATACCCAATGTTTTACATCATGAATCCCAAAGCATTGCTGATCAACACACACTGTTTAACAATGCAGCGAAAAGCACCAATGCTTGTAGTATTTAATAAAAATGTTCTTAGCTGTAACAAAATAAATTATATCAGTTTATTGTTAGCATTTACAAAACTGTAAACACTTGTGACTGCTATTAATTTTAGTACTATTAAAACTTAACAGATGTCGTTACTAGTGTCTGCAGTGATGTGGTGTAATAATTAATTATCTAGCAACACCTCCAATTCAGAGATTGTCCCAACCCAGCCTAACAATTTACGTACACGTATATAGCAAGAATACCAAGGTACCTATTCAGAAGTGGACCTCAGGTGATGAAAACATTTTTAAAATCAAGGCAACAGTTAAAGCTGGGCAGGTTAACAATTTGTTTTACTGATAACAACCAGAGCACAATTTTCTCACTCCTTACTCTGCACAGACCAGTTAGAAACATGTATGTAATCACATCAATGACTGATACACTGCCATACTTAGTCATCCTTATGTAACTCCCGTAAGGAACTATTTCGCTCAAGTAAACGTTTCCATGTGTAAGCACTGCTAGCATTTTTCCAGACGAAAACAAAACTTCTTTAGCGAATTTAAAGTTTAGCAACTGCCGTTAATGTTTAGCACAAAATCAAAGACAACATTTCAGAAAAATGTAACAAACTTCAACTTCAATCACACAACTGTGGTAAATGTTTTTAATGTAGGAACATGCACAGATTTTCTTTAAATAATAGCAAACGGATAAAGAAAACACATCCAACTGAAAACGAACATCAAACACTTGCACCCAACTAACAGTTTTCCCTACTACATCAAAAGTTTTCAATCAGTAAACCAGAGACATGGTAAATATAGAACTGTAAAAGTTTTTTCCCTCAGAAATACGCCATTTTCCTAGAGATAATTCACTCGATATTACGTTACTCATGACACGCCCTCTTTATGGGACATTAAATCAATAGGTCAATGCTAAATCAACAAGTCAATGCTAAATTTATTGACAACAGTGAAACAGGTGATACCACAGACACAAGCATTGTTGACACTTTTTTATCTGGTGCTGGTATAACTTTATACGAACTTGAAGTGTTACCAAATGCCCATCTAACATCAGCAGAACACAACAAAATGCCAATCTGAAGAAGACGAAACATTTCCTTTCACTCTTCAAAACTATGGTCACGGCTCACGGCCAAACAAGACATGATAAAACGTGAGATGGCCAAATATTAATACCTCACACATAAGCATTTCAAATTTTAATTTGGCTACAGGAATTTAAAATATTTTCGAAAGCTTTGTTTTTTAAAGTAAACTGAAGGTAGTTTTAGGTTAACAGTTCCCAAGAAACATTCAGCATCATTCAACGTTTTTAAGATATAACTCTAGTACTTCACTTGACTGCAAATTTAAATTCAGTGCATATGCAGCAGCTTTTGCCTCTGCACTGGTAACTGTAGTGCTATATAAATTGCATTTGTATCATTCAAGCAAGTTGCTCACCTCTAAAATTCCCATAAGAAACTTGTCTGCCTTTTGTTTTATAAGCAGGTACATTTTTCAAAAACTATGCACATTAGTATGGTATGCAGTCTAACAACTTGGCCAGGTATTACGTAATGAAGAAATAGGAACATTTATCTAGCACCAGATACACGTAAATGCAATCCACCACCAAGAAGCCAAAAATACCAGCATCCATATCATGCAGGAGGTTTACAAAGTGGTAAGCAATTGTTCAATTCGTGATATAAATCTAAACATGAATGAATTTGGCTGGTCCACTTTGAAACAGAACAATTGTTCAGATTAACTGAAAATATTTGAACAGCTTCTGAAAGCATTGACGGCATAAACATTTGTTGAAATGATGGCATAACGTTGATAACAAAAGCTGGGCATTTGTGATAGACTACCATTGCATAGCACAGCTGTCAATCACAATGGGTCGGTCCGATGGAAACAAACAGCAGTTTATTGCATCTGACGACAGAAACCTCTAGTTCCATCCCGTAGCAGTTGTGCTACTCGCACGGCCAGATGATGCAGTTGCCTTGGCAACTGTAGCAGATGAGGAAAACGGCGATGGCAAAGACGAGGCTGCAGATGGCGCACGGCTTACGTTCGAGGAAGAAGCTCACCAGGTACAAGACAAGGAACATTGCATGGTTGTAAAGGAAGGCTGGATTGATCGGTTTCGGGATTAGCAAAACCGGAATTAACCACTGTAGACAATACATGCTGAACCCGTTTATATCATGAAATCTCTAAACTTATGACATTGTCCAAATCTGTCAAGATTAGGCACGACGTACTGCTTTCTGACCCCTAAAACAAAAAACATTCTCGTTATGATTTTCGTGTGAAAGTGAAAGTATAAGCCTAATCCCAGGATCAATCAATTTCTGTTCGTGATAAAAATTAGTAACTGTGACAATGTTGCTTGCTGGGACTACTTTGGGTAAACGTATGCTTTAGCGTAATTAATTATTTTCAGGATTTCGAAAAAATTAATAGCCTAAATAATTATTTAATCCAGTTTCTTGTTTGAACTATGTTTTCATCGATCTTCCAGCTTCTGGTTGAGTTTTAATATTACACGTTTTAATCGTTCATCCAGCTTCCAGTTTTAGCTCATTTTCATCGCACATCCAGCTTCTCTTTTAGGTTTTAATACGACACATTTTCATCGCTGATACAGCTTCTAGTTTGGTCTATTTTCTTCGCACATCCAGCTTCTCGTGTGATCTCCATTTTCATCGCTTATCCAGCTTCCAGTTTGATTTCTATTTTCATCGCTCATCCAGCTTCCAGTTTGATTTCTATTTTCATCGCTCATCCAGCTTCCAATAATTAATTACGCTAAAGCGAACGTGGACATTTCGTCCAATATTTAATTACGCTAAAACGTACGTTTACCCTACTTTGTTTACACTTTCACGATACCCTCACGGCATGACGCATCGCAATATATATCGACCTCTGGACTTTCGCATATCATAGAAAGAAAAGCATCACAATGCTTTAAAACTCACGTAAATTGAAAAATGACAATTAAACAAGAAACAATCAAACCTTGCCTTATAATTCAGAAAATAAAGTTGCGAGAAAACCTTTCTTTAATTACTGCCGAGAGGTTCTCTTATTTCTGGTTCTTAGTCTCCCATTCCTTCTCGTTGTTAGAATTTTATAGCGCTATCATAGTAGATTGCGGAGTTTGGTGCGTTTTGTCTGGCTGGGTTTAGACGCAACAAACTCCATTTCTAAAATATACTTTCGGACGGTCACTTAAGTCTTTGTCTCGTCGTCGCATAACCGAATTCGAGATTTTACGGCATTGTCGTAATCTCGAGATTTCTACAGCGCCCAAAGTGATTTCGTGGAACCAGTTTATTCACAAACGCTCAATCAGAACAGATAGTTGGCTAGGGTCAAAATCAGTTCTAGGTCAAGATCCAAAAAGGTAAGTTTAAGTAAACTCAACACTCATTTATTCTCCAAGTACTATAGTTAACTACTGCATTGTAACACGTCCTTTGATTAACATCAGCGTTAGTGTGGGAATTGTAGAAAGACTGGGTGGGGTTGAACATTTTATCCGTATTTGCAAACTGATGTCAACAAAATTTGAAAGCTGCAGATTTCAATGCTAGCAGTTTTGCAAGTCAGACTCGAATCAAAATCAATTCCTTTATTGAGAAAATTAAAAAAAACATACATGATACACCATGGAAATGTCTTCTCTTTGTCAGAGACTCAGTCAAATAATGCTAAATCACACTAGCACAACTAAGGGTTGGAAACCACCCCCTGGGTGTGCAACGAAGACTTAACTGGGGGTTCTAAGAAAGACTAGGGGTTGAACTCCCAACCTCTTACAATTCCCACCCTGACCAGCATTTGAAGTGGGTTGGAACTCGTGGGAATGGCGTTCCCACTGCTCTCGAAATTCTTTGCTTGCGTTCCCAACGCAGTGGAACCCTGGTAACGCATGCATTTCAATAAACTCTTCTTTGGAGTTTCCACTGCTCACCCAAACCACTTTAACCACTGAGTAGGACTCTGTTTTATTAAGGCGCGTTATACAGTATGTTGTATTGAATTGTATTGCAACACTCTCGAAACTGGAACGATGTGAACTGTAGTAGACAGACCAGCTCAACAAACTCTTCAGCTTTTTGTTATATGCAACCGATACCTTCCAAAAGATCAAATTTGAAATGCAAATGTAATCAGACGTTTGATCCATGTGGTACAAACCTACAACACAGTTGTGACACTTATAAAAAAGATGGAAAGAAGTCTTTTTAAAACTACATTATGTCATGCTCATACAAGTTGAACCGCATTTTGATGCACCTTACTGTTAGTCTGAGGTGGTTGCTGAAACCAGGCAGATCAAGACAGATTTAAAACATTGATCCACAAAGGCATTACCAAATTTGTAACAAAATACATTGGTGCATTTCACCACGTCGCTTAAAACCACTCGCAACACAGATTTTGGGACATTATTAAATTCTACACAAAATCTATTCACACCCGTGATTTTAATCGTCTTGAAAAACCTTAGAAAGGACTCGGTCCATATTTACTCTTCTAATGCGTAAATCATGCATATCGTGCCCCATTTCAGTGGCAGTGTCGACGCAAAATAGAGTTTTCTATCAGTCCAACAAAACGAGTCTATCCTCCTTTGGCATACAGATGTCAGATTGTTTCCATCAGGAAGTAAACTGATCGAGTTGTTGATGGCATCTGAAGTTCACAGAATCTAGAACTTCAGTGCAAAGCCTGTCTGCTTCGCTGAATCGCCAATGGATGGTCCACCCAAATGGAATCGTGCCCCATATTCGTCATCGTCACCCTGCAAAATAAGCAGTTTAATCAACTAGAAGGAAAAGTAATGGGGAAATAGTTAGTTCCAATAGTTTTGTTGATTGAAATGTATTCTTACATATTATTATATGTAAATGAAAACCTTTTAATGTAGTTTCAATGTCTAGTCTAGGCACAGAGCTAGGGCAAGGCCATAGGGGGCAACCGGGGCACGTGCCCCCCAATAATTGAGATGGACTTTACATCCAATGCAACAAGTGTAGAATGAATGACCAAATGCCCCCCAATATTTTGGACAAATTTACGCCGGTGGGTAAGGCAACAAGATAACAGTGACATATTAAAATACCACAAGTTTGGTACTTACTACTTGCCAACAGAGGCAAGTAAACTCAATAAACTGAACTTTAACAAGTCAGAATGTAGTAATACCAGTAAAGCAAGGAATTTTAACAGCTGAACTTCAACATACCAGAAGTTTGGCATACGCTTTTCCACCAGACGGTGGCTTGGGCGAGTTTCCATGCGTCCTTGTTTTTGACTGCTCGCTCTTGGCCGGCCATGTTGGAAACATGTTCGGATCAACAGGAAGTGGAGATTCTGTGAAGAACTCATGCCTCTTGGCATCCTCAGCGCTCACTCTCTTCTCAGGGTTGTAGGTAAGAAACCTGAAAAAGATCGATTGTCACAATTCAGTAAGTAATATTATAATATTGTTTTTCTTGTTAAGCGCCCCTATCTTTACCTTTTCGCTTTTAACCATCATAACAGTTGTCTCGTAATAACAATAACTGTATCACTGTGTCCTCATTAAGTCTAACAACAACAATTGAGAGATTTTTAAAAACATATCTAAATGGTTGGTTTGTTAAACTAACATAAAAATCATCAGTAAAATTGACTAAATGGCAAAAATAATTCACGGTTGACATAAAAAAGATAAAGCTACTAAATTGATAAAATTACTTGGGGCAATAGAACACTGTATTAACAGCAATAACAATTTCCTAAATGGCTAATATGCCTCAAGTTTGACAAAATACTGAATTAACAAAAACAAGTTTACCAAGAAAGTGTTCCTAGACAGAAAAAACAAAGACTCATCGTCAAAAGAAAACTACTAATAAAACAAATAGCAATAAAAAGTTCCCAAATGGGAAAAAAGAACTCAGTTCACAGACCACAATATTAATAAACACTGCACCAACACTGGACAATAATTAAGCAAAATCACACACGAACTACACCAAAGACAAGACAGCATTTTACCTGTTCAGCATGTCAAGTCCCTTCGCTGTCAACAGAAGCTTGAATTTCGACTGCAGTTGGTTGAACGGATATTCAGTAAAAGTACACTTCTTCATCGCCGGCAGCTCGCTTACACCGGGCCAGATCTTCTCGTTTGGTGTCCCCAGATCCTTAAAGATGCGATTGAGCTGATCGATCTCGGATTTTCCGGGGAAGAGTGGCTTTCGGGTGAGGAATTCAGCCAAGATACAACCAACTGACCACAAGTCAATTGGAATGCTGTACTCTTTAGCTCCGAGTAACAGCTCCGGAGCACGATACCAGAGAGTGACGACGATCGGAGTGTAAGGCCGCAGAGGAGAGCCGTACTCGCGAGCAAGACCGAAATCACCAACCTGTTAAAACAGAGAAAACAACTGAAAACTGAGGATCACAAGGCACCTTACTGGCAGTGTTTGTTTTTCACCTAGGTGACCTGGGTTCAAATCCTGCGCCTGCCATGCAAAATCAACATAGTTCACATTGTCGAAGTGCGTGTAACCTCCGAGGCAACGCCTTTGACCTGAGTGCCTACGGGGCAGGGAGATGGTTGAATGGTTGCATGCCGACATGAAGATCAGAAGGACGCGGGTTCGATACCCGCTACTGCTAGCCCCACAGAGCAGACTCAGCCTTCCATTCCCTAGGTGGTGATGGTAAACAAGCAGTAGGACAGATGGGCGCCTTGCATGGCTGCCATACAGTTAAATTCGACTCCTGTTAAACTTGTTACCGTCTGTTACTACTATATCATGTAATCGTACTCATGCTTGTCAGTTTGAATCAATAAATATAAATAAAAAAATAAACTAATCCAACAACATATGAGTAAAATCAGGTTGGGTTATTATTATTATTAGGCATTTATTAAGCACCACTAACTAATGACCAAGCATCAATCAAAGGCTCAACAACTAAGCAAAGGACTTGCTCAAGGCTTACACAGTACCTGTCTCAGGGAAGGCTTGCACCTGTACCTTCCATGTTATAGGTGAGTACTCTAATCAATCGGCTGCTGTGACCAACAGGTTACATTGCCAGGCTCCAATATATTGCAGTGACAATTCAGAAACACCAGACGGCGAGAAAACTCTACTGAAAATTTTAAATTAAACAGACCTTTAGAATTCCTTTGTGGCTGAGGAGCAGATTGGATGTTTTGAGATCACGATGGATGATCCAGTTGTCATGGAGATGGGCGACTCCTCGTAACAACTGCAGCAACAACGTCTTCACTTCACCTATGCAAAAATATAAAAACACGGATGCTACATCAAACAAGTCTCATATATCTGTTTTTGATATTATCCAGGGATGAAATTTACAACAGCATAAATGAAAAGTTCAGCCACGATAATAAATGTGTCACGTATAGAAATGAAAACTTAATTCACAGAAATTTTTTATACAGTAACAGATTTTTTATCTTTACCACATACACATTCTGGCATCATATAATTCCGTCACAAAATGTAAGGCAACTGGAACATTTACGCGGTTCCACGTCAAGGGAACTGACCGATAGAAAATGGTTCCTTCATATACTCCATCAGACTCTTAAGGTCATGCTCCACGTAATCCATCACAATGTAAATCTTGTCCATGTTGCTTCCGACGACTATCTCCTATAATGAACAGAAAAACAAAACAATAAATACAATAAAACACGATTTGCATTTACCCAATACAGTCTGTTAAACCTAAGTGCCCAGAGCTGCTTCTTAAGTTAATTTTTACTATCTGGAGTAAATTCAATTTCTCCAATGCGTCGTTGTTGCTATGGGTCCCTCGTCTCAACTTTTTGCTTTATAAGACGACAGCATAAGTTGCCTACGTTGGTTCCATCTGGGCTCATCTGTTGTATCTAACATTTAATTCAGACTTCATCATGATGCAACCTCCTTGTAACCGGATATAGCAGTCCATAGTACATAGTTAGGTATGTAGCTAGACATTTCTTAGAGCACCATTTGAGTACCCCACAAAAGCACCGCCTGCACGTAGTCAGTATTTCAGATTTAATATGGCTGTTACATAATCTTTTCGATATTTCTTTACACTGGCTACATGATGCTTTATTGAATGCCTCTGTTATAAACTGTATAAAACAGTCTAACTGGGCAACCCTGTCAGCAGAACACTACTGTTCCTTTTGTATTACCCCACTAGCACAGACACTAATGTGATCAATGATTGATCAGCATTGTGAATTTAGTGTTCAAAACAGTCTAACTGGTCTACTCGGTAGTGCACTGGTCTGTAATCCAACCCTTGTGGGTTCAGACCTGCTCAGTAGAATCCAAGTCACAACCTTGGACAAAGAAACATGGCTCATGCCCCAGATTTACTAACCTTGACGTGCACTAAATGCATAAATAAAGAAAGTAGTTAAACTCTGAATAAATTCTGCTAATTGATTTACCCTGACGGTGACAATGTTGGGATGCTGAGCCTTGAGCAGCGTGTTGATTTCTCGAAGGGATGTTATCGGAAAGCCTTCCTTTTCCTTCTCCATCTTGAGCCGTTTCAGAGCTACAACCTCCTCTGTTTCCAAAACAAACATAAATCTTCACTTTTATTTCTTTGTAAACACAAATCACAAGAAAAAACAAAATGAGAAGAACTAGTAAAGCACCTTTGTTAATAACAGTTTCTACCAAAGTCAGAAATGATCCCTCAGCATTTAAAAAAGTCCAGCGAATATGTAAAAAATAAGCGCTATATAAATTCTCCATATGAATGAATGAATAAGAAACAGCCAAGTCTCGTGAAATTCTCGCAAAGCAAGTGTCAAGGAAGGCAACAACTTTGAAGATGTATAATTAACGCAAAAATGAATAGATCAAAGGGGAAAAGAATAAGCCACACTGGGTCACATATTATTACCCTATGGAAGAGGTGGCAAATCCAAGGCACGCATGCTCAAATTTGTACAAATTTGTTGGCACACACAATTAAAGCATTCCCAAAATTTCAAATGTCAAATACACAACCACTCTAGGGATCCACACCTGATTTTACGAATGACTTTAATGATTTAGCGGCACTTTTGGCTCACACTCTTTAAAAAGGTTCACCACCCTGCCCTGTTGTATGGTAAGGTATGAACAATGCAATGTAACGTTATTACTCATTTACTACACAATCCTATCAGCATAATTCCTGAAAGGCATGGTCCTAAGATATAAACTGCAAACACACGGATATCCATTGGTTGGTCTCTATGTGTGCGCCATTGGTGACTCTTCTAGTCTTTTGTGCATTGTTTTGCTTGCTAATGACATTCTGCCCATAACAACAGTTAACATAGTATAGACTGACGCAGGCAGTTCTTCTGTAAAAGGCGCTAGGTAAAATGTCAAGATACATACCAACTCTCCTATAATAACCAAAAATAAAACATTACAGTAATCAATGTCGCCCACCTGTTTTCAGGTCGATCGCCCTGTACACGACTCCATAAGTTCCCTCCTCAATTCGGTTCAGACACTGAAATTCCTCGACGTTGCGACAGCCCTGAAGAGCCGGAAAATATGGCGGTAGCTGCAGCTGCGTTTCGGGGGACGAAGGGATTGGAGAATCCTCCAAGTAAACTCCGTCTTTTTCATCGTCCTCCACTCCTGAAGAAGCAGAGTTTCTGCTGCCTCTGTCGGCAGATTCCGACCGTCTGTCATCCTCTTCCTCATCATCATCAAACTTTGAGCGCAACACGTCTTCATCTACGGAAATAAAGAACTACCATATGCACTTTTTTAGTAAAATTAAACATAAGAATATAGCCCGATAAATATACAAGAGAACACAAAAATTTACATAAACATAAGCATAACTCTTTACATGAACATAAGCTTGCTCAAAAATAGACTTCAATGTAAGCCTGTACAAGTGTACATAGCTAGTAAACTTAATGCGTAGAAGTTCTAACAAAATGAATATGAAAGATGACATACGAGCACTGTGACGGTGGTTCTCCTCGATCTCTTGTTCCTCCTCCTCCTCCTCTTCCTTTGATCTTTCTGATTGACTTCTGTCTGACCTGCTCCTCGGACTGGCGTTGCTCTCTGCAATTATAAAACCATGCTAACAATAAAATTATACAACAATAAAATTACACCAATACTGGTCCAATAGAACAAATTACAAAAACAGTCTATAAGACACACCTTGTGCTGTCAGCTCGTGGAGCTCTAGCGATCGTCCTGGTGAACACACTCCATTGTTTCCTATTCGATGACAAGTCTCTTAATTCCGCCAAATTCATGCCAGTTACATCTTGTATCTCATCCATCCATCTCCTCCTTGGGCGACCCCGTCTTCTCCTCCCCTCTCCGCACGCCAGCATCATTTCCTTCTCCAGACCATCAGATCGCATAACATGTCCAAAGAACCTTAGCTTCATTCTTGTCGCAGTTTGTTTTAACGACTCTTCATTCTCAACTCCAATCTCCTCTCGTATTGATTCATTCGTTCTTTTCTCAGTCCAAGATATTCTCAGCATCTTCCTCCATATCCACATTTCACAAGCGTTAACCTTATTTTCCATGTTCTTTGTCATTGTCCACGTCTCGCAACCGTACAGTACCGTAGGAAAGATTAGTGCTCTCACGAGCCTTTTTTTTGTTTCTATGCTTACATGTTTGTCTTTCCATATCTTTTCCAGTCCGGTCATTGCAGCTTTCCCTATAGCAATCCTTCGTTTTATTTCTGGATCACACTTTCCCTCCTTTCCAACCAGTGATCCTAGGAATGTGAAGCTTTCTACCACCTCTATTTCCTCTCCGTCTATCTCAAAACTATCCCAATCTGCTGTTGTCATGACCTTTGTCTTCTTTATGTTGAAGTATAAACCAGCTTTTTCACTTTCTCTCCTGACCCTTCTTATCAGTTCTGCCAGATCCTCTTTTCTTTTTGCCATTAATGTTGTGTCATCCGCATATCTAAGATTATTCAGTGTCTTTCCAGCGATTTTTACTCCCTCAATTGCCCCCGCCAGTTCTGCCTTTCTCATTATTCTTTCAGCATATAGATTAAACAGGAATGGAGACAAGATGCATCCCTGCCTCACCCCTTTCTTGATTCTGAAATTGTCAGTGTCTCCGTATTCTGTTCTTATCACCGCTATCTGGTCTTCATATAAACCCTTTAGTAACATTATCAGGTGTTTCGGAATTCCCATTTCAAGCAGGGTTTTCCACATTAAATCATGGTTAATGCAGTCGAATGCCTTGCTATAGTCAATGAAGCAGATGTGAACCTCCTGTCCATACTCCCTTTGTCGCTCAATTATCCACCTCATGTTGGCTATATGGTCTCGAGTTCCACGAGATTTCCTAAACCCTGCCTGGTTCACCGGAAGTTCTCTTTCAATTGTGCCTTCCATTCTTTTGTGAATTATTTTCAGTAATATTTTACTTGTGTGTGATATCATTGCTACCGTCCTATAATTTTCACACTCCCTCGCATCTCCTTTCTTGAATATAGGTATAAAGATCGACTTCTTCCAGTCCTCCGGCCATTCTCCAGTTGCCCATATTTGATTGCACAATTTTGTTATTGTTTTTATCATCGCATCATCCCCTGCTTTTATCAGTTCTATAGGTATCCCATCTTGACCGGGTGCCTTATTGTCCTTGAGTTGTCTGATTTCCCATTCTACCTCCGCTTCCATGACCTCCGGTTCCTTTTCATACTCTGTTACGTCAATTTGTTCTTTTTTGACTCGTTTGTCTTCCCTATACAACTCCTCCGTGTATTCTCTCCATCTATGCTTCATCCCTTCTTCATCGCAGATTACATTTCCATCTCCTGCCTTCATTGAGCCCATTCTAGGTGCAAATTTTCCCGTGATTGTCTTTACTTTTGAGAACATTTCCTTGGTTCGTCCCTTCCTTCCCTCGTCTTCCATTTCTCTGCATAATTCGTTTAGATGTATTTCTTTATCTTTCCGTGCTTGTTTTTGGAAGGCACTGTTCAGTGCCCTTACCTTATCCTTTTCTCCTGCCTTCTTTGCAGCCTTCCTATCAACCGCCATGCATAAGGCTTCTCTCGATAGCCATGTCGTTGTTGTGATTTTCTTCTTCTTTGGAATGTGCTTATCTGCGACTTCGACTATTGTTTTCTTCATCCTCTCCCATAGTTTGTTCGAATCCTCTTCCTCTTCTATCTCATCTCTCTCTAGTACTTCAAACCGATTCTTTATTTCCATCCTGTATTCCGGTGTGATACCCTTGCAGTCGTATCTGATCAATCGATCTCCTTTCTTTATCTTTTTCAATTTCGTTCTCAGTGTTGCTACCAATAGCTCATGGTCAGTTCCACAGTCCGCTCCTGGCCTTGTTCTCACATCTCTTATTGTGCTTTTCCATCTTTTGTTTATGGTTATGTAGTCAATCTGGTTCCTATGCTTCCCATTCGGTGACGTCCATGTGTACAGTCTTCTCTTAGGCTGTTCGAACCATGTGTTCATAATTCCTAAGCCATTCCCTTTGCAAACTCAACAAGTCTTTCCCCTGCTTCATTCTGTTCACCCAGGCCATGACTACCCAATGTGTCTCCATCACCTCCGGTGCATTGACCCACTTTCGCATTGAAGTCACCTATGATCACTAGTACGTCGCCCTTCGGAGTTCTGTCCACTGTACTTTGCAGGCTGGTGTAAAAACCCTCATGTTCCTCTTCTGACGATATCGATGTTGGAGCATATACCTGTATAATGGTTATGTTGACCTTTCCTCCTCTGAATCTTACACTCAAAATTCTATCACTCACTGTATCATATCCCATTATCGCATTTGCGCTTGACTTGTCACACATGATTGCAACTCCATTTCTTCCTCTCTCTTTTTGTCCTGACATTATTATCCTGTATCCATTCCAGCTGAAATGTCCTTGTCCCTTCCACCTTGTCTCACTTAATCCTAGGATTGCTATGTCCAATTTCTTCATCTCTCCCTGTATCACGTCCATCTTTCCGCTCTGCATACTTCGCACGTTCCATGTGCCCAACTTCATCTTCTGCTTACAGCTCAGGTTGAGTCTTTCCCCTCCGAAGACACACAATTATTAAACACACCTTTTAATGGACAGAAGTTCTTATTTATCATAGATTGAAGGTATCAACAAAAAGGATTGCATGTAAATGCCAATGAGGGGCCATCACAGCCATAATAAGTAAGGATTACTAAGGAAGTATATTCTTTATTAAGAAGCACTAGAAAATGCAGAGCACTGTACAATGTACATAGTAAACATATTACAAACAATATAACCAGTTATTTACAGAGAGAAGTAATGTAATGTAAGAGAACACTTGTATAGCACATCTCAAGAGCCTCTCCGAGGCGCTGTGTATGCAGCTACCAGTCAGATGGTGGGTCTTTAATGTTCGAGAAAATGCAATATGTTTCACAGTCCCACATGTTTCACAGTTCCACATGTTTCACAGTCCCACATGTTTCATAGGCCCATAAGTCTTGTGGTCGCATCCATTCCTGGCTGAAGCCCGGCTGTGCAGGGTCCAACTTTCTGGAATAGGTTACCTGGCATCTTATGACATGAGCTCCTTGGGGCCTCTCTCTACCTCTATTCCGCAAGCGCTTGAAAACCATTTTGCTCGATCCTGGTTTTCCATCATTAGGTCAAGAGCGCCTCTGATGAGTTTTTTCTTGAAGAGGAGCTATATAAATCTGTGATTACATTACATTCACAGTCCCATATGTTTCCACCCTCGATGGAATGTGCTAGTAAAACCTTTATATCCTTCTCTGTTATCCCCCATTCAGAGGCTAATCTCAACATTTTTCTAAACATTTATGCAAGTCACACCTTTCTGCACGACACAACACTTGCAGTGCATGTAAACAAGCCAGTAATTAATCATCTAGAAAATACTGTAACAGACTGCACATTAAGAATTAAATTGCTGATCTCTCAAACTTGTTAAAAGTCAAGAAGTTTAAGTCTGCACAGTGTGGCAATATATGAGAACATTTAACCGCAATACAGCACATTTTCAAGTATCTCACACAAGCGCTGTACATACGACTGCTGTACCTATGACAATCTAACAGATTTATAAAACTGTATTTTAAGACAGTTGGCAAATGTCATGTGCACAGAGTCATCAAAGGCAATAGATTGCTGATGCTAAGAATTGCTCACCGTGTGACTTTTCAGATTCGTCGGGGCTAACACTCGACTGTCTGGCTTCCTGTGTTGTCTGTTCTCGCTCTTCACTCTCGCTGCGATCGCTTGCGACCGAGAGATCGTCTCTTGGCTCCGGATGATCGTCGTGGCTGTGGATGCTGTCTTTGCTCATCCCACTGTACAACTTACTTCTTAAGTATTGTTCTTGATCACGATCTGAAGAAATGATCAAACAGAAAGGATTTCTACATCTTACAAAAATCTTTCTGTTGCATTTAAATATTTATTTACATTAAAATAATTTAAAATAAAATCTAATAAAATCAAATCTAAGAATCTAGTTTATATCATATTTTTGCAATGCATGTTGCTGAAAAAAACCTAAAAGCTTCAAATTTCAAAACTCAGTAGAGCAGTAATAATACTAATATGCCTCAGACTTGCATTTCTGTGTGACTTTGCAAGTGTTAAAAATTTTCCTAATAATAACAATAATAATAATAATTATCTGACACCTGAGGGATCATATATACCTCGGGTAAAAAATAAAAATAATAATAATACAGAAACAAAAACTCCCAAGCTCATAATGTTCTTCAGCTGTCTGCACAGTTTACCTAAAATCTAGCCAATAACAATATATTGAATTATCTCCCTGTAGGAACTTCTCAGAGGTAGTGGAAATCAAAAGTGCATCTGTAATGTTCACATTCAGCATCTATTCTACTGAATACAGTTACACACTGTTACACAGCCACCACTTTAGATGAACACACACAAGCAAGTTTTGTGCAACTCACCATGATAATGATCACGATCCTGAAACTCACCACGATCGTGATCACGATCTCGATCCTGATCCGATCCTCGTTTGTCTTTAATCCAAGATTCGTGTCGACGAACTTCCCTCGATTCGTCTCTTCGGGGCTCACTTGCTATTCGTCTTATGTCCTTCTCCGGCTCTTTTGCAGGTCTTAAGAGCGGCGAACGACTTCTTGTGCGACTGCGCTGTCGGCCAGCTTTCTTACTCATGTCTTTCGACCTTCTCTTCATTAGTTCATCTATAAAAAGAAAACAAAAATCTTAATTTTACCAACTCCAGTTCAGACTAAAAAAAACAGGAGCATCTACAGCTGTGATCCATGTAGTACAATGTTAGGACTGTAATCCAAAGGGTTCGAGACGGACGAATGGAATTTTTGCACCGGCAAGTTGTTTACGAATATTCTCTTGCGCCTCAGATTTACCAATTTTGAATAAGTCATAGATGAAAGCAAATAAAACGAAACAAATCAAAAACTACTATTTTCAGGGTAATTCAGTTCTGCACTGTCAATCGAGAGGTCACGGGTTCATATCCCACAAAGGCAGAAAGTTGGTTCAAGATTTCTGCTCTGCGTGCACCCCCTAGCAAACTCAGCTATAATGAGTACACAGACCATATTTTGTTGGTGGGAAGATGAGATGGGAAGGGAGAGGACTGGCCACCCATCCTCATATGCCAAGGCTAAGAAAATGAAGTCATTAACACTTCATACTCATGGCTACCTCAAGGCTAGCTTACAGGACTGCTCTTCTTCTTCTTCAGCCAACATAACTGAAATACAACATCTGAGACACACAAGATATGCCACATGCGTCAAAATTTTACGTACAGTTTATACAGCGAACCACAACACTAGTCGGTACAAGTATTAAGAATTAAACAGTGAACAGAACTTTATTGTTTTTAAAAATGTGAACACTTTTGGTCTCCTGATTACTGAAACTGTAATCACAGATTTATTTTATATAGCACCTATTCACGACAGAGACTCGTCAGAGGTGCTCCCAACGTAACAACAAAAACCAGGATTGAATAGGATTGTTCTCAAGCACAGCATAGAGGTAGAGAAACTAGATTGGATAATAATGAAATTTCCGCTAAGAGTATTATATACCGGATTGTTGTCGATCTCGTTCTTCTTCTCTCCAAAATCTCTCGGTTCGCTGTTGCCGTCTCTCCTGGTCGTTACGCGCTGCTTGTTCTTGCTCTGACTTCTTCATCTTTGCCCAGTATTCACGTTCCTTCATCTCCCGCTCTTTCTCGATTCTGTACCTTTCACGTTCCAGTCTTTCCAACCGCTCTCTAAACAAGAATATACATTCACAAACACACATTAACCACCATGTTTGGCATACATATTATATATACATATATATATATATATAATATATATGTGTAATATTCAGATAGATTTGGATATATAAATATATCCAAATCACAGATATATGCAAATCACATAGGTGAGACACAGTTGTCTGTTTAGTAGCGTACTGGGTGTTTAATTCGACGATTGGTGGTTTGAGCGAGCTGAGTTCAATCAGTGTGCCTCTGTCACCAAACAGTAGAAACTGGTACTCGCACAAGCGGTAACAGCAAGTCCTGCAATGCACAGCTAACCGACATCCAGAACCATAGGAGACATCCTTTGCATTCTCAAGGGCTTAGGAACAGCAACTGAGCACCTACCCTATATTGCACTATGAACACAAGAGTTTTACTTTTTTTACATCCAATTTATCAAAAATTCAACATACATACCTATATATATGTATATATAAATATATACATATATATATATAATGCATATAAATAGAATTGACCCAAATTGTGTTGCAACTTCTAACATGTGTAATGTCTAACGTACAAGGCATCAACCCATGACACGCCAGCTTCTATGAATGAAAGAATGCCAAACTGATTACCCACTGCCTTCAGGTATTGATGCCCTACTGGAGTTTGACTGGACCATGCGTGGGAGGACAATGGCACAATAGAAGTCTTCAGATTCGTTTAGATTCTGACCTTTCTTGCTGGGATTTCTGTCTTCTAAGAGCTTCTACGGCTCTTTCCTGCTGCATCTGCTGTTTAGCAAACTCTCTGGATGAAGAACTCGTTTCAGGTTCTCTTTTCGAATGTTTCGCTCTCGGCTTGTCCTCGTACTTTCCTGCAAATGCAAATGAACTCCTGTTAGGCAAAATACCTAGTAACTGTTGCTATGAAATTGCTACGATTATCATATTATTTTTTTATTTATAGAGCTCTGCTCTCTAATACACAAATTTTCAGACTTCGGTCTTGGATATGATCGAAACTAGAAGATCCCCAATGTCTGGGCACTTCACACAGTGCAATGTCAGGCAGGACCATGCTAGGGCACTCCGAGCCTTCATTTGCGGTCCTCAAAAGAGCTGTAAGAGACAAGTCAGATGGTGTAGGCACACATACTTGGTCTTTATCTGCTGAACTTCGGGTGTGGTGGCTCAGTGGTAAGTTCGGCGCCTTGTGACCGGAGGGTTGCAGGTTCGAATCCCACTCTAGCCGCTGCGTATGGACCTTGGGCAAGTCCTTCACTCGCAATTGCTCGTGGCGCTTCGCCGTGAAAATCCCGGCACAGTATCAAATGCTGTAGTCAGGAGCACCTCTGAGTAGTAGTTGACTTCGAGAGGCGCTATAGAAATATCCGGAATAAATAAATAAATAAACACATAGACAAAGACTGCGACAGTCGGCAAAGAGTCGTGGAAATGGCCAAAGAGTCGTGGAAATGGCAATGCTCCAGAGAGAGGGGCATGCCATTTGTGATGATGATGATGACTACCTCATTATACAGAATCAACCAATATTCCTGAACAACATGCACAGAAGGACTTGCTCAAGGTCTCAACACACTAAATATCTCAAAGGCTAGAACTCGCACACTCCAAATTACAAGGCAAGAACTCAAACTTCACGGCTACCGCATTACAATGCAACATCAAACATGCCCAATTACATGGACCTTTAAAGATCATTGTTAAAATGACCTCCTCATCAAATTAGTTTTATATTATTTTTTTATTTTATAAATTTCCAATTACAGGACAAATTAAAAAGGACAAAGTTTAATAGAAAACATGATGCCATACTTATCTGTCGGTCGTCGCGGCCGTGTCTGTTGTCGGCCACGTATTTATCGGCCTCTCTCGTTGACCTCTTGTGGCTGTCGCCTTTGGCATGTCGATGATGTCTGTGCTTGTCCTTCTTGAGATGGGCGATTTGCGGAGGCTGAATGTTAAGCACATCATCCACGTCTTCGTGCCTGAATAATATGCGATCTATATGTAATTGTAATTATGACAATTTATGTAACATCGTCAGTAGCAAGCTACTTCTAGGGTGCTTTACAATATCAACTGTCAGCACAAATGCTAAGAGTTACATAGGAAGTACATTTAACTGGTTTTTTAAACATAAAGACTCCTAAGTTCTCCTGAATAGGTGCCAGAAGTCAATACAACAGCATCGAAAAGAATGTAAGGTGCATGCACACTCGATCTGTAATCCGACAGGTTCAAGTCTGCTACGTCAAATTCATGCAACAGCAATGGATAAGTTGTTTGTGAACATTCACCTGACTCAGTATAAAGTAAGTTATAATCCCACCGCTCTAAACAATCAGCTACCATGCCCCATAAATCGATTACCATATTTCTGGGATATTTTTTACAGAAGGTGCTAAGGAAAATGAGTAAGTTAAGTCCCACAATGAAACGTGGCAGGTAGTGGGCGAATCACAATGTCCAGGACACGTGGCCAGCACTGAGGGACTTACCGTTTACATCACAGCTTATG
The DNA here is from genome assembly GCA_963556255.1 of Allolobophora icterica. Taxonomy (NCBI): domain Eukaryota; kingdom Metazoa; phylum Annelida; class Clitellata; order Crassiclitellata; family Lumbricidae; genus Allolobophora; species Allolobophora icterica. The sequence continues at coordinate 9,485,380 of OY744609.1, read as the reverse complement.
CTGCTATCAAATTCTCATGCTTGATGGCAAAAGCATAAGTGCACAAATGACAGGGTGCTACATAAATTAAATATGTTATATTATGTAGAATCTTTACATGCTAAATAAATCTTACAAATATATGTGTATATAATATCTTTGATAGCCAATGACAATTGTCCTTAAGCATTAATATATGCTGACCAAGAGAGCAGTCTTTAAGTCTTCTACCTCCTAGAGCAGGGATGGCGAACCTATGGCACGCGTGCCCAAAGTGGCACGCCATGATATTTGTTGGGCACGCGGAATTCAGAGCCCCCCAACTTTCAAACTTAGAAATACAAAATCCCTGTAGGAATCTATATTTTCCTTGTTGAAGGACTTTATTTTAATGCCATTCAAAACAATCTTTGAAATAATGTCTTTAATTCATTATTTGTTACTCTTTGTTACCTAAAACCAATGTGGGGAAAATAATTATATAGGCCTACTGTGCAAAATTCTGAGTGGCACGCGACGGTATTTTTTACAACGATTTAGCAGCTTTTTGGCACGCACCCAAAAAAAGGTTCGCCACCCCTGTCCTAGAGGTAACCCTGAATATGAACATTTGGTGACTTCATTTTCTCAGTCTTGGTATATGAAGGTCAATGGCCAATCCTAACCTTCACTGTTTGACCTTCCCACTACCAGTGTATACAGTCAGTGTACTCATTATACCTAGAGTTCACAAGTGAAGCATTAATCTTGCAACAAATTTGTCCTGGAACAAACAATACTTCAATTTGAAAGACATTGTTTAAGATTTTTAAATTGATTGATTGCTAACCTTTCAGGACTCCTGGAGTCGTGCTTAACTTTGCCTGACTTCTCTTTATCAGAACTTCTTGCAGTCTGCCGGCTGCTGTAATCATCATCCGGATCGAGTATGATCCCAGGACTTCCGTGGAGATCGGGACTGGCCTCAATCTCTCCTTGCTCCATTGGACTTGGCGATCTACTAGACATTGTGATTTCTGTATCACAAGCTTTATCTTAATGTTCTGTAAATTCAAGAAAACAAGAAATAACTTACAGTTAAAGAGTAGTAATTTTGCACTAAATAACTTTCCTCCTAGTAAAAAATATTAAAATATTTCAAAAACAGTGTAAATATCGTCACTCCTGTAGTCAGAGTAGGCATTAAATATTGCCCAAATTTGCAACAGTGGCTTTACATTACTAATTAAAAGGTGGATTAGAGTTTGGCCCGCCTGCGTTCGATCACTTATAAGTAACATGGCTGTCCCAGAGTGCAAGACAACAAAACCCTGCATGCTACGAACATCAACTCTCCAAGAAGTAGGTGGTGAGTAATGAACACGATATTATGACATGTTTGCAAAGAAACATGTACAATCGGGGTGCCTACCCCTAGCCCTGAATTTTAAAATCCAACTTCCACTCGCAGGTACAGCTTTTTAGTCGCACAAATACATAGGCTACACTGACCCTAACCCTAAGCCCTAACCGACTCTCACGACGCTTACCCTGACCCTAACCGACCCTCACAATGCAAAGACACCCACCCAGATAGTACATAGGCACCCCCGATTGTACATGTTCGCCGAAGTGTTTAATGGGTGAAAGGAATCATTCCAATGGGAAAGCATGTTTCTGGAATGCACAGAAGAGTGATCACAACTGTTTTCATGACAAAATGCACATGTACATGCTTCTGCTGATACGTTGGAAACGAATTGTGACTTGTTTTTCAAGTTTCCTATTCACATGCATCCATACGTTCTCCACGTCTTTCATGTGTACCTCATATTCTAGCAGATCTATCAAGTTCCATTATGCATCACGACATAATTTGAAACTGTGATTTTACAAATTTTCCAGAAGGATATTTTGTAAGAGCTCTATTCTCAGTCGACGGCGGCCATATTGTTATAGGTGTTCAGCTGATGACATGCGAAACTTCAATTTTACCTATTCAAATTCCTATAAAGTGCTAAATGATGGCAAATTTTACAATATCCACAGAAGATTCTAATTTGTAAGTTACTTTTTAGTTGTTACCGGGCTTTATGAATCCCTGACACTCCTTGAACGAGGGACAATAAACCGTAACTGATTAAACGGGAAACAGAATAGCTGTTTATACTAACCTCATATAAAAATATTCTACTTGATGAAAGCGCGTCAAAATAAACAATTAATTTTCATAAATATCAATAATAACAAGAGGTTTAGGCATTAACTCTACTTCAAACGAACACACGACGAATAATCAAGAACTTGCACACAAGCGAAAGCAAAACTCAGTTATGAAGCGCCATGCTTATTTACTTAGCATTATATTATTTCTTAATAAACTTAAGAATGAAATTGCAAGCTTTCAAAAAGGAACGCTTTAACAAAGCAAAATGTGATATTTAAATATATATATATATATATATTCGTTTATTGAGAAGAAAGAAACAATCTGACAAAACCGCAGAAATGCTTACATGAATGATAACAGAAAATTAAAGTTCATTAGAAAATGTTAGAATAAACTAGTAAATATTTTTATATAATGATCTGGGAATAAATTGAGAGTTGTCCTTGGGTGGGAGAGTATGGTTGTGTGCTCTTGATCTTAGTTGGTGAGAGGAGAGGGGTCGGAGTGGAGGTAGCTATATACGTACCAGGTACGCATCTTCTATCGGAGCACTAGTCTATGGTCGTGGCACCATGGCTACTTAAGATTTTGCTGAACACTGAATACTACTAGTACTACTACTACTACTACTACTACTACTACTACTACTACTACTACTACTACTACTACTACTACTACTACTACTACTACTACTACTACTACTACTACTACTACTACTACTACTACTTGTCGCGTGAGGAGATCGACAACAACGACGAGATGGCATCATCATTATGATGTAAGCGTCGTTGCCGGTCGAGATAGGATGATGACGGACAAAAGCCAGTCTCCACTTGGGCAACAATGAAGGCAGCGAGGCCCAGGTGTAATCGGACACCACACAGCCAAGGTGTAATAGGACACCTCGCGGCTATGGTGTAACCAGACACCGCCCGCGCTGCAGGCGAGCGACGACCCGCGTATCGAGGAGCAATCTGACACTAATTGACGATAGCTTGACGTGGGGAGGGGGGCTGACTGATGCACGCTGGAGTTCCTACTTAACAGAAGGGAACGGAGAATACGGGACTTATACTGCTGACGGACGCGACGTGTGAACATCGGTCGAGCGAGAAACATCGAGAGGAGCGACCAGCGGCGGCGGCAGAGTATTAGTCCGTCAGATTCAGAGACTGACGCGAAAGAACGATCTGTAGTTAGGCTGTACGAAGCAACATTTGAGATAGTCCGATTTAATTTCTAAACGCTTTAATACTACGCGGAAGTTCCCGTAGAGTTAGTGTACATATATTTGTTTCTTTAATTAAATTCATTTATTAATTAAACAAAGTTCGTCGTGAATCTTCTATAGAAAAGTTAGGCACGTTAAATAAAAGTGCAAGTAAAAGAACAAGCAATCGAGGGTCGACATCAACACACGACAGGGCGACCTCCGATTGCGACATTGGCGCAGTCGACAGGGTTTTCAACGGAAGACGTCACGACGAAGAGCGGAACCGGAAACGGAAAAGAGGAATCTCAACAGATCGGGACCAGCGGCGAATACAACCCTTCGCAACTGGAGAAATCGAGTGCCGGACTCCGGAGACGAAGGACTCGAAGGAACCGACAGCAACAGGCAAGGACGAGGAACAAGAGCGCCAACGGACGACCGACCATCGCTAGCAACGACGGACGGGAGTGGCAACGGAGGACAGCGGATCAGCCAAGATACCAAAAGACGGAGCACGCTCGACGTATTCAGAGGGTAAGTCCTTACTGGTAGTCGTGGTAATCTGTGAGGTTGCGGTTGAGGTCTGGATGAGGATTGGTGTGCGAATAGCCGAGGCTTTTGCGTAGCTCCTTTTGCTCAGTTCTGTTCTTGTTGTATTTGTGGTAGAATTTTAGGACGTTGTTTTCTTTGATTTCTGACCAGCGGTGACTCTCCTCTAACTTACTTATCTTTTTCTATTAGTGAGCGGACTGTTGGAAGATGGATAAGTTGTCGGTAGGGAAAAGAGTGAGGGTGCAGAACATGCCCCGTCACAGACTAGTCGCATATCTGATAAAGATGGGACTAGGAGAGGAGGAATTGGGTTCCATGAGTACGGGCCAACTCCAAGAGGCGAGTGCTGAAATAATTGTGTCTGGACGGGAAACCCCGCCAGAAGTAAGTGAGGAAGTAAGCACGGGTAGCATAGAAAGCAGTATCGACTCGGCAGCGCAAACGCAGATATACGAATTAAAACGCTTAAAATACGAGAGAGAGGAAGCCGCAAGGCTGAGAGAGGAAGCGGAGAGAAGAGAGAGAAGAGAGGAAGAGAAAGAGAGGAGAAGAGAAGAGAAAGAAGAAAGACTGAGGAGAGAAGAAAAAGAGGAAGCGGAGAAGCAGCGAAGAGAAGAGAAAGAGGAAGCAGAAGGAGTAAGGCTTCGTGAGGAGAAGCAGAGAAGGGAAGAGAGAGAGGAAGCCGAGAGGCGGAGAAGAGAAGCGAGAGAGGAAGCAGAAGGAGTAAGGCTTCGTGAGGAGAAGCAGAGAAGGGAAGAGAGGGAGGAAGCCGAGAGGCTGAGAAGAGAAGCAAGAGAGGAAGCAGAAGGAGTAAGGCTTCGTGAGGAGAAGCGGAGAAGGGAAGAGAGAGAGGAAGCTGAGAAGCTCAGGCTTCAGGAGGAGAAGCGGAGGAGAGAAGAAAAGGAGGAGGCAGAGAAGAGAGAGAAGGAGGTCCGAGAGGAAAGGGACGCAGAGAGGAGACTCAGAGACGAAAGGGACTATAACTTGAGGCATTCGGTCGTAGGACGAATGAAAACGTATAGTGAAAGCTTGCGAGGACTCTTACCGAGATTCCCCAGCGACCATGCGCAAATCCCTGGTTTCTTTGTGCATTGCGAAAGGTTATTCGACTCTTGCGCTGTCCCGGACGACCTTCGAAGCAGATTACTCTTGACCTGTCTAGATAATCAGGCCAGAGCACCGACGGCCAGACTCACACAAGAGGAGCTTGATAATTACGGGAAGCTAAAAACCTTCTTGTTGAAAGAGTTCAAAGTGAGCGCAGTCTCTTTACGAGAGCGATTCATGAACGCAAAAAAGGCGGTAGATGAATCATACACAACATTAGCTTCGAGACTGCATAATTTACTTTCTTACTATCTGCAAGATCGCAAGGCAATGACATTTGATGAGGTTACAAGCCTCTTGATTGCAGATAAGATGAAAGAAATGTTGCCCAGAGGATGTTTGAATTTCATCCTCAGTCAAGAGCAGCAGAAGTGGTTAGGGCACAAAGAGTTAGCCGAAGCGGCTGACACTTATGTCGCTACACACCCTTGGGAAAATGACTATACGAAGCATAGTCTAGGCACGGGTAAGACGGAGGCATGCTACGCGAAAGCGCCAGCACCTCCTCAGACGACAGCTAAACAGACGGACACGTGGACTGACCGACCGGGAGGGACACAGACAAATAACAGGACAGACGGACGTCCAACCCCCGACGAGATTAGAAAGCGTGGCCTTTGTTTCCTATGCTTTTCTCCAGACCACAGAGCTAAACTGTGTTCGAAGAACAAACAAACTAAAAGCAAGCAGGTGAGCGCGTGTGCGGTCCAGCCAACCGTGACCAGAGCTCAAGACAGACAGGCAGACAGACAAAGCGAGACGCGACAAGACGGACCGCCATTGATACAAGAGATAGACCAGCAGGCATTACCGACAAACCCGGATTGCATTGACGTGGAGGAGACTTATGTAAGAGAGTACATGAAAGTGTATATTACAGGGCTCCCTGTGACATCGTCTCTAATAGATAGCGGGGCCGAATATAATTGTGCGCGAGCAGAACTAATCAGGCCGCTCAACCTACCTGTGGTCAAGCAGATAGAGGTGAAGGGGCTGAACGGTCAATCAATGATTGTGGACGTGGTGCGGCTGAGACTAAAGGGGTCTCAGGCCGGCGAGGACAGGGAGGGGGAGGTAAATTACGCCCCTGATGTTCGGATATGGGCGGCACTCATTAAAGACCTTAATGAACCGTTAATTATCACGCCCACTACAGCCGACTTGCTGCGCGAGACAGCGTTGTATTCGAGTCACGCGGCCAGCGCTCCTGAAATAGACCAAATTTCAGAAGCGCAGGCGGTCGCAAGGACTGAGACGAGTGAGGAAGAGGAGAGAGGAGGAGGTAGAGGGACTTAGGACGCTGATAGGCGAGGATTACTTCACGGTCGCTCAAGCAGACAGTGGGAGTGTAGGAGAAATCGGTCCCGAAGAAACGGATAATGAAGAGCTATTCTTCAATCCTGAGATACCACCCCCACCCAAGGAAGACACAATAGTAGGCAGAAACAAGATGGCTGCTGAACAAGCACAATGTTCGACACTAGCACCATTCTTGGCCCACGGGAAAATTGGGGCGAAGAGCTTCTTCACGGAAGACAATTTGCCCTTTCATAACGACAAAATAGCTGGGCATTCTGTAAAACAACTGTGCTTGCTTAAGGAGAGAATAGACAAAGTCATCATCCAATCACCGGAAGCGCGAGGAGCAAAGAAGGAGGGCCAATGGCAAGGCCCGGCCATCATCGCTCAGGTGAAATCGCCCTACTCATACCTCGGGGAAATAGGGGGCAAAAGCCGCTTACTACACGCAAATCGGATTCGCAAATATGACGAAAGAATACAGCAAGCATTGATTAACAATGGCTCCATTCTGTTCGAGAAGGACGAAGACTTCGGTCAGGGGGAAGCGGGGGGTAGCTTCGTCACGAGGCAGACAAGGCCCAGTGCACAAGTAGACCCTATTGCCGTTGCACACTTAACGGTACCCGGGCGGAAACAGCTGTTTAGTCTGTTAGACAGGTTTCCAGATGTGTTCTCGGACAAACCAGGTTTCTGTCCCGTCCTAGAACACACAATCACTGTTAGCGCGGAGTTCAGGCCGAAGAGTTTGCGAGCCTATAAGGTGCCGGAACTGCTCAAACCGGAGATGGAGAAGCAGACCCGCGAACTTTTGGCCCTAGGTAATATCACTCCCTCACATAGTGACATGGCAGTACACTCGAGGACGTGGCCGGATCACGTGAAACACCTAGAGAAATACTTAATGACTATTCAACAGTCGGGTCTGACCCTTAACATTAAGAAGAGTTCGTTTGCTAGGCGACAAACAACGTTTGTAGGTCACCTGATCGGATCAGGGAGCATTGAACCGGATCCTATGAAAATCGCAGGGCTAGGGAAAATCCCTCAACCCGAGTCCAAAAAGGACATACGGAGATTAATGGGCTTCTTCAGTTATTTTAGGAACTTCATCCCTAACCTGGCTGAGACAGCCAGAATTCTCATTGACTGGACCCAGAAATCGGTGCATGTTAGGATACCCTGGCGAGCTGAACACCAAAAGGCGCTGGATAAATTCATGCACGATTTGAATAACACTGTATGTTTGCAGACAATTGACTACGGCAGAGAGTTTGGTCTATCGACTGATGCTTCAGACGAAGCAGTCGGTTGCCGCTTATTCCAAATTCAAGACGATGGAACAGAACGGCCAACATGTTTTGCCAGTTCTAAATTAGATGCTACGCAAGCGCGTTGGTCCACTGTGGAACGCGAAGCGCATGCTGTGATTTCTGCGTGGAAGAAGTTTAGGGATTGGATTTTTATGTCAAGGACCACCCTCTATTCTGATCACACCCCCTTGACTTTCCTAACTGCTTCTACGCCCACAAGTGCTAAACTTGCGAGAGGGGCTCTGGCCCTCCAGGACTTCGATATGTCTTTTGAATATCGACCTGGGGCGCTGAATATTCCCGCTGATCTTTTGTCCAGACTATGATTGAGGAAGAAGGCGGACTACCATGTAAGGCACCGCGACAACTGTAAATATAATTTCTAACTGTGCTGATATTTTGTATTTTCATGGGAACGACGAGGACATGGTCTGGAGGAAATCGATGGAGGGAACGACATCATTCTCAGCCGGGAGGCGAACCAATGACTGGCTTTGTCCTCCCCCGGGAAGGGAGGTGTCGCGTGAGGAGATCGACAACAACGACGAGATGGCATCATCATTATGATGTAAGCGTCGTTGCCGGTCGAGATAGGATGATGACGGACAAAAGCCAGTCTCCACTTGGGCAACAATGAAGGCAGCGAGGCCCAGGTGTAATCGGACACCACACAGCCAAGGTGTAATAGGACACCTCGCGGCTATGGTGTAACCAGACACCGCCCGCGCTGCAGGCGAGCGACGACCCGCGTATCGAGGAGCAATCTGACACTAATTGACGATAGCTTGACGTGGGGAGGGGGGCTGACTGATGCACGCTGGAGTTCCTACTTAACAGAAGGGAACGGAGAATACGGGACTTATACTGCTGACGGACGCGACGTGTGAACATCGGTCGAGCGAGAAACATCGAGAGGAGCGACCAGCGGCGGCGGCAGAGTATTAGTCCGTCAGATTCAGAGACTGACGCGAAAGAACGATCTGTAGTTAGGCTGTACGAAGCAACATTTGAGATAGTCCGATTTAATTTCTAAACGCTTTAATACTACGCGGAAGTTCCCGTAGAGTTAGTGTACATATATTTGTTTCTTTAATTAAATTCATTTATTAATTAAACAAAGTTCGTCGTGAATCTTCTATAGAAAAGTTAGGCACGTTAAATAAAAGTGCAAGTAAAAGAACAAGCAATCGAGGGTCGACATCAACACACGACAGGGCGACCTCCGATTGCGACACTACTACTACTACTACTACTACTACTACTACTACTACTACAACTACTACTACAACTACTACTACTACTACTACTACTACTACTACTACTACTACTACTACTACTACTACTACTACAACTACTACTACTACTACTACTACTACTACTACTACTACTACTACTACTACTACTACTACTACTACTACTACTACTACTACTACTACTACTACTACTACTACTACAACGAAAGCAGTTCTATACAGCGCCCCTTCAAGACTGCGTACTCAAGAGCACAGCAATCTTAGCCCAACAACAGTCGAACAATGCAGTTTTGAGGACAGTAAGAAAGAAGGTGAAATGACCAATCGGTATTTTTCGGAGCGTGGTAAGGAGCCCATTCCAGTTCATGGGTCCAGCCACAGAGAAGGCAACGCGCTGCCGTATGGCTGTCCGCGCGCGGCGAACAATAATTAATTAAGTGATCAGCTTGCGGAGCTGAGCTTAGAGAGCAGCAACGATGCGAACATGAAGTGGGACAGCAAAGCTCCAGCAGGAATGAAGGGGCCAAGCTCTCAACGCACCGCTGGACCAAGGCAGAGATTCGATAAGTCAGCGGTTCTCAACCTGTGGTCCGCGGACCACTGGTGGTCCGCGGCCATCTGCCTGGTGGTCCGCGAGCAAGGCCAACAATTTATATTTTTTACAATTAAAAACATGCAAACAGACAAATTTTGTCAAGTTTAAAAAAAAGTTATTTCAATTGCTAGAATCGGCTAGATGGCAGCATTAAACTAATAATACAAATTTATGGCAAAAATTTTCTTTTATATTAATTTGTTTTTGGCACAATTGTTAGTGGTGGTCCGCGGCCGAGACACAAAATTTGTAAGTGGTCCTTGAGTCTCAAAAGGTTGAGAACCGCTGCGATAAGTGATGCGCTGTAGGTAGGGGAGAAAGTGGAGGACATCCTTCATATACGCAGACACTGCCAAACTTAGGGGTGCGTCCTACAAGGCGGCCATTTGCTGGATTCCATTCAGGGACTCAATCCGGCAGGTATACGGAAGTCCGTCATATATGGCGCTGCAGTAATCCAAAGGAGGAAAAACAATGCATAGACAAGCGAGGAAGCTGTAGCCTACCGCGGGACAGAGAAAGGAAGATCACTTTGAGCTACCGGAGCTGGTAATAGTAGCTGCGGGAGATCATGCAGTCTTGTTGTCAAGACCTTAAACCTCAAGACCAAGACCAAGACCAAGACCTTGAACCTCAAGACCAAGACCAAGACCAAGACCTTGAACCTCAAGACCAAGACCAAGACCAAGACTTTGAACCTCGAGACCAAGACCAAGACCAAGACCTTGAACCTCAAGACCAAGACCAAGACCAAGACCCAAAAAATCGCAATCAGGTCAAGACTTCAAAAATTGTCAAGTCGGAATATTCGCTATTTTAATGAAAACATGAGTCTTTTATTTTATTCAAGCAAGTTAACTTTAAATGCAAACTGCAGAGAAATCCGAATTTGTATTCAAAAGTCCTTCATGCAAACTATTATTCCAAATGCCTTTTGTATTTTATAAAAACCGATTCGCTTAGAATTTTCTGACCAAGACGTGCCTGGTGGGCCTCATAAAAATTCCGCCATGTGAAAAAATACGTTCTACAGGTGCTGAAGTCGCTGACACACACACACAGAGAAGCTTTTCAAGCACTGGATGTAAATGTACAGATAGTGAGTCCTTTTGAAATCTTCCAGGGTTTATCATACCGTCTGATACAGAATAACTGTTGCTGCTGCCAATGGGTTTTCCTGACCAACAAGACTTATATCCATCCATAGATATTGGTCGTATGATGCAAGCAGGCTTGATACAGAATTCTTGAGTTCTGTTAAATGACTGTTCGTATTGACAGCCGGTCTTGGTCTTGGTCTTGCGAGACCAAGACCAAGACTTTGAACCTCAAGACCAAGACCAAGACCAAGACCAAGACCAAGACCAAGACCTTGAACCTCAAGACCAAGACCAAGACCTTGAACCTCAAGACCAAGACCAAGATCAAGACTTTTAAAAACGAACTCGAGTGCACTCGAGACCAAGACCTTGGTCTCGAGGACAACAAGACTGGGGAGATGATTTATGTGCCGCGTGAATGTAGGTTCCTAGCCCTCGAATGTATCTACCTGTAGCCTGGTGTGCGTTCAAATGCATATGAATTTCGGTAATCCTTTCACATTTTTATTAAAAATCCGAGGCCGGTCAAATCACATCATAATGTACGTATTGCAATATATGCAGTGTAAGTTTAACGATGAGAGAAAGTTAAAACTAAAAGAAAGCATTTTGCAGAGCGCACCTGAAGTTATACATTACCTGTAGTTAGGCAGACAGAGCATTTCATTATCGGCAGCTAGAAGTAGCAAAGGGTAACTTATCATTTACTGATAAGAAACTATCCTACTCGTTTTAGTGATATCAGCTATAGAGGTGACACCTCTATAGCTGATATCTACCACACCTCTGGTAGATAAATTAACATACGGAGATAACATATGTGTGCGGTGAAGTAGTGATTGTGCCTCTGATGCTCCGGTTGACTGACTCTGCGCGAGTAATAAAAAGTGCAATATAGAGGGATCACATGTAGCTGAGGAAGACAAGCAAAAGCTTGTTTTATCACCGTGAACCAAAGAGTAGAAGGCCAGTATGTGGCCCATACAAGTTCGCGTGACAGATAAACATAGTTCAGAAAGTCAGACCACTGAGCGAAAGGTAGCTGCTAGAACGATTTTCGTTTCAAGGCCTTAATTCACAGATATCGAGACATTGAAATAGAGACGAAGATCGCAAACAGGTGAGAGACATTGTCTAATGTAATTCTGAAAAATTTAATAAAAGCACAAGAAGCAGTTTTGCTTGGCCTTTACTAAGTACTTCTCATGAAAATGAAGTTCCCTGACATGACATTATCTAATTTTTTAATTTTTCTATTCCGGATATTGCTAAAGCGCCTCTCGAAGTCAACTACTACTCAGAGGCGCTCCCGACTACAGCATTTGATACTGTGCCGGAGTTTTCACGCTCCACTGAACATAGCGGTTCGAATTAGAAGCTGATCTAGAACCGATTAGAGACGTAATTATGCCAGTTAATTATCAGCAGCGGGTTTTGTTTAACGACGTTATGTCATAGCAAGATGATGACCATCGCGTCCCTTCATTTGGCTTCGGTTATCACAACGATAATGCAGGTGAAGCAGGTGATAACGATAATTATGATGATGATCAGGGCTGTAGTGGTAAAATAAGAGGCGAGTACACGCCACCGGTTAGTTTTCCGACACAAATTGGAGGTGAGTATACGCAAATGGTTTGTTCTCCGAAACATATTAGAGGTGAGTACAAATATTTTGTGAGGTGAGTATACGGTCTCGAGAGGTGAGTACATGCTGTTTACCCGCGTATACCCTCGACTAGGCCCTACAGCCCTGATGATGATGCTGATAACAATGGTGGTGGAGAAGACGATGAAGACGAACAAGATTAATTTTAAAACTGAAATCATCACTAATGGCAGGGTTTATTTACAGAGGAAACAAATATAAGAAAATCTATTAGTGTTGCCTTCCTATCTCTGATGAAAGGCGCCTAAGCCTTGATTTCCTGGTCCCCGAATGACTTGGAAGAGAACAGAAGAGAGCGATTATGTTGATACAGGTAATCCTTTATCTGTATCTGTCTCAACATCCACCGTCTGTTACCCTCGAGTTGACAACAGCAGTGCATAGTGAGCGTTCCAGTTATTTATCTTAATCGACTATCTAATGGATTGCTCTAGAATCTGATGTTTTATATATACTCCAGTTCAGCGTCTGCTTTAAAGAAAATGCGATATAAAGTGGGACGTTTTATGATACATTTAAATAAATCAAAATTAGTCATTGATTACGACAGCATGAACAAGCCATAACATGCAGATTGTGGCCAATCAACACCGACTTTTGAAGAGGTTTCTATCTAATCCTATCATCAAAGGGACATCTGTAGTAAACTGGTATCAGATACAAACCGACACAGCCACAAAATAACCAAAACAAATTACGTAATTTGTTACATAACAAGGCCAAGTAAGTTAGTAAGTACAGTATATATATATATATATATATATATATGCTGTATCAAGAAGCACTAGCAAACGCACAACGCTGTAGATGATAAACACATTTCAATTAAACAGTAATCATTTATTCATTCATTTTGAAAATGTAACATTTTCAAAATTTAATATAGCTCTCCCTCAAGTTACCTACTCAGGAGCGCAGCCCAACCACGGCAAATAAACTGGATTTAAGTAGCTCGTAAAACGTAAGCGAACTATTCTTAGGCAACAGGCGTATCTGCAATGGGAGATGATTCCAGATGGAGGGGCCGACCACAAAGAAAGCACGACGCTGCCTTGTTGTGGTGGTAGCACGAGGAACCAAGAGCTCGAGGAATATAGCCTATTATAAAGCATGAAGATAGTAGAATTCGGAGAACCTAGACAAATCTGACAAAAGGGTTTTGACGGATTAATGCTAAGTTTTCAGGTGTTTAATTTATTAGACATCTAGGTTTTGCATTAGGGCCTATATATACCGAAGCAGAATTTAAGGTTACTCAACTGTATATGTTACTAGACAATTCAGTCACTTCTATAGCGCCGTTATCATAATGAACAACGCATCAATCGAACTGCCGGCATGGGCGTCCGCAGGAATTTTTCTAGGGGGGAAAATTTCTTGGGAGCACAACATTTTCTAGAAAGGCTAAAGTTTTATAGGGGCAGCAAAATGACGTTTTCTGCATGGAATAGCTAACTTACCTTAATAATTAAGTGTTCTTTAGCATTGAAAATCGTGTTGGGACGTACTATCGGAATAATCACAATAATCAAAAGATTTCATTTTTGTAAAATATTTTCCAAATCCAGAGGGAATCTAGTGCCCCTTTCCCCCCTCCGGACGCCCATGACTGCCGATGTACAAGTTAGTTGCGATTATAATGTAATGGAAGACTCTCTCATATAGTGTACTTTAAAAGGAATTCATCAGCTTCTCTGACCAAATGACACCAAAGGGTCTTCAAATAAGATGGTCTTACGAAGTTGACAGAATGGCTGAAAAGGATGGCTTATAACTTCTTGTTTTAAGTTTCTAATCAATGCAAAAATGACGAATTAGACCATAGCATAGTTCCTCTGTTTCCCTATTTCTTGAAATAATTAGTACCGGGTATCAAATGTCTCCTAAACTGACTCAGCTCAGCTTTGATATGATCCAGTATCTAATGCCTTTAATATTATCTCACTTCGTCGATAGTCGTAAGGATATAACACTAACACGGAGAACAACAAAAAAATCTGTTTGTTGATCTGATTAAAAGGTTTTCGGGGAAGTAAAGATGGCGGATGCAGGAGAAAAGGTTGGAAAACAACTTCGAGATATAACAGAATGTCCAATATGCCTGATTGGATTCAGGGATCCAAGAATGTTGCCATGCATTCACACATTCTGTTTCCAGTGCCTAAAACGCACTTCAGAAACGGCGCAGAAGAGGCCAGGAGACAATATGCCTTGTCCGTTGTGTAGAAAAGAGTTCACCATTCCTCCAGAAGGAATCGTTGATCTGCAGAAAAATTTCTTTATGGAAGACCTCATGGAGTTTAAGACTATGTTGCAAAGCAATCAGCCCATTTTGAAAATTGGAAGCGAGGCCGAGGAAGAAATAAAACGAATGACTAAGGTGAAATCCTGCATCAGACATTCCAAGAAACCATTAGACTTATATTGCGCCGACTGTAAGAAAATTGTCTGCGTTTCTTGTTTTGTTGAAAGTCATAAGGTACACGATTGCAAAGATGTCACAGCAGTCGATGAAGAACTCCGCCACACTATTAAGAAGAAAGTCTGGAAAATATCGAATTACAGAGATGAAATGCTCTCAATTAGAAAGACAACTGAGAAGAGAAAAGCAGAATTTCTCAAGAAATTAACGCAAGAAGAAAACGCAATTCATAAAAGAAATCAGGAGCTTAAAGACCTGATAGAAAAATGCACAAAATCCCTCTTGAATGAATTATCTGTAGTGAAATCAAACCATCTGAAAGAAATCGAAATTGGAATTGAAGAAATTGACAGATGCTGCACAATATTTGAAAGCTTCGAGGCTTATTGCACTAGACTAAGTTTGAAAGGATCGGCCAGCGACATCTGCAGTTCGGTTGACCAATTAATTGTTAGAGCGGATGATTTAGAAAGATTTCACAACGTATTCCTTGGTCGTCCAAATCGAACATTCGTGATTTCTTTCCTAGCAACAGATTTAAAAGAAGTATTTCAGAGATTCAATAACAACATTGTGGGACAAATTAAAGGTAACTTCTGCCAAAACTTTAACATAGAGCTTTACATTAACATAAAGGTTTTAGAATGGAGCTTAAGTTTCAGATTTTGTCAATGAATATGTTTAGCAACCTGTAGGCTATTCCTACTTCGGACTTTAACTCGTTCTGTTTGGATGGAATTGAAGCTTTGAAATCGTTATGCAGCTCCCAAAAACGCGAGGTCGCGGGAATGATCTTACATGTATTCACAGGCGCCCATTGAAAGTAAAATCGAAAACAGGTAAAGTCAAACCCCAAGATTCAGGGAGGCAACCGATTACGTTCGATGTTGTTTGGAATCAGAACGGCGCTGGAGGTGAGCGGTAGAGGAGAAATCAGGACAGAAATTGTGAAAAAGGAATGTTGTAAGTTTGAAATGATGCAGTCTTGGTTATTCCGTAGGATGGATCAGATGTCTGTCGTAATTCCGGAGATAGTTTATTGTGGAAGGGTGGAATAGCTGTGGCTATGCAGCAATTTCCAAATTTTACTAATGATGCAAAGGAGAAAAGTTTGGGCGGTAGAAGAATGGATTGAGCGGAAGAAGAATGGATTGAGCGGAGTGGTTGGAATGCGGTTTGGCTTATATTTATTACATTAAATTACATCACCAAGAGCCATAGTTTGTTGTGTGAATGTCGGCATTATGACATAATATTATGCAGTTTGATTATGTAATTTATGTCCTTAAGGAACAGGTCAACTACTAAGCGTCAGTAATCAATATATTTCTTTGACTTCTATGTAAACAGAATCGTAACAATGATGATACATGCTCAACTTGACTTTCAGTTGATAATAAAATTTGATTTTACAGCTGAAAGAGAAACCACTGCACAGCTTGAGAACTGTGCATTTGTCGTGGGTTTGCACGATGGTGTGACCATGACGAAGGATGTCATCAAAATAAATCTACATCGGCCAAACGAAGTCTCAACACAAGAACAAATTCCAACTGAAATGGCGTTCGATGCAGTCGCTGCCGTTTACTCCAAGACGATGTATGTAACTGGAATTGGAAAGAATAATGATGAAATCTGGAAATACAATTATATGTCTGGTTGGGCCAAGTGCGCATCTTTAGTTCAAGGCCGACATAGACACAGTGCAGCGTTCATCGATGAAGTGTTGTACATCTGTGGAGGATTTGTTGACTCAGATGGAAGTGTTCTAAACAGTGTTGAAGCCTACAATGCAGTCACCAACACATGTACCACAGTCGGAAAGTTGGTCCATTGTGTCGAGAGCTCGGGCAGTTGTGTCCCATACAAGAGTTCACTCTATATCTTCGGTGGATCAGATGAAGACAACAAAAGAGTCAGTCACGTTCAAGTGTATAACACGAAAGAAAACATATGCACTCTACTCTCGAGACCAATGCCTGATACTTATGTGCTGATGCGAGCTGTACTTTGGGAAACATCTGTTATTTTAATTGGACCATATACTTGTTTTGTATTTAATTTTGAAACGGAGAAGTGGAAAGAAAGAGAAAAGTTCAAAACCGACGTTGCTCACTTTGGTTTGGTTCTTGACAATGAACGAGTCTTTGTCATAGGAGGAGAAATTTTGCAAATAGACAAAGATGGTAAAGGGAAGTGGAAACCCAGAGACGACATACGTTCTGTCCCTATTCAGAATATCATAAAGAAGAAACCGATTGAGTGGAAGATTCACGCGACGTTGCCAAAACCATCCTTTGTACAAGCTTGTGCAAAAATAGGATTCACAATCTAGCTTATAGTAGTGAACTAGGTTAAACTTGAAATGAGTGTACAGAGAAGCGTCGAGTGCTTTACTACCGGTACCACTTATGGCTGCCTTTGAATTGACCTTGTATAATTATTATCGTTGGCTAAAGATTTGAGCATCGGGTTGGAAGAGACGAGCTGTATGCCCCTCGCAAATATTGACATGACAGGGTGGAGCCTGTCTTGTGCCCGCTGAGGTTTAAACTAAACCCGGGGTCAATCAATCAATCAATCAATCAATCAATCGATCAATCAATCAAATTCGTTTATTCAATAAATCAAGCTGACACAGACGCAACTTAGACAAGAGGTGAAGACACCCGATGAAAGAAACGAGGTGACTGTAAGAGTAGGCCTACTCTCTGTTTCTTTGTTGCTTTTGGTAATTTTTATTGTACATATATCATAGCTAGAAATGAATTGTAACAACATTACACTACATGCGGCACATCTTCTAGCTGATTTTAACATCAAATATGACGCGTTACTACATTCAGACCTTCGTCACGTGAATGTAACTGTTTCTGCAATAAACATGCATATTTATTGGTTAATGAGAAGCATGCAGTGTGTAAATCCGTGTTTTGTGGCTAACAAAAACTTTAGTAACAGCATTAAAATCAGTGTAACTAGTGTTTTAATTTTCGGGCGGTTGAGGGATTCAACCCCTTCCCAATTTTTTCGTCTAACCCATTAGTAAAGTTGTTGAAAAGAAGTCATGGTGTGTAGGTCGGGAAACTAAAATATCTCATGAGCATGGGCGGCGATCATGGGGGCGGGGGGTCGAGGGGACAAGTCCCCCACCTTTAAGAGTGGGGGACACACCATACATTTGTCCCCCCCGCCCCACTTTTTGAAGAAACACGAAAAAAGGCCAAGAAATGTAATTGCGCGTGAGGGTTTTCGCTGCCTTTTTGAAGAGATGAGGTAAAAACCCAATTTTTAGCAGAAGTGTCCCCCCAAAATTGTCAGAAAGTAAGAAGAAATTCCTAAAAAAGGTCATTGAATTTTTTGTTGGAGAATGTTTAAAAAAAGTCAAAATATTTTAGGGTTGAATTTCTAAAAAATGGTCATACATTTTTTAAAGTGGTAAAAAAAGGAAAAAAAGGTAATCACAGTGGTGGGAGACTCTTAACAAAAGTTGTAAAAGAGGCGAACGACTAAAAAAAGGGATAAATTTGTAGTCTAAATTTTTTGTGGAGAAGAAAAAAATTGTCTTCGGTGACCATGGCCCACTTTGTCCCCCCCCCCACCTCTCAGACAAGATCGCCGCCACTGACGGCTGCTATTGCAGCACTACTTACAGATCTCATGGAACTTCTTCGAGAACACCAATACGTCCACCTCATTGCGCTCGACCTTACACAGGGTTTCGACATGGTACGACATCAGCCTAGCTGAACAACTGGCGATCGAACTGCCCATACGCCATACCAGACTCGATATACAATTGGGAAATCGCATTCCACACACACACACGCACGCACGCACACATCATCATCGGCGGGGAGGGGTGCTCTTAGTCCCGTTTGCCCGTACTGCAATTATGCAAACTCGCGCCTTCTCGGTGGTTGGCCCAACCATATGGAATGGTCT
The DNA here is from genome assembly GCA_963556255.1 of Allolobophora icterica. Taxonomy (NCBI): domain Eukaryota; kingdom Metazoa; phylum Annelida; class Clitellata; order Crassiclitellata; family Lumbricidae; genus Allolobophora; species Allolobophora icterica. The sequence goes on along the minus strand of OY744609.1, from coordinate 9,466,784 downwards.
CCCTCTTGAGCTTCGCTTACTTCCTAGTTCAAACTCTGACACTTTCTATGTCCGCCTGCAAACTGTTCTGGAGTCGGGAGCGTCTCTGAGTAGATTTCTTGAAGAGGCGCTATATAAATCTATGAATGAATGATTGAATCATCATCGTCATCGTCGTCGTCGTCGTCGTCGTCGTCATCATCATTGGAATCGTCTTCAGTATCACATCCATCACCACCACCACCACCACCACCACCACCACCACCACCACCACCACCACCACCACCACCACCACCACCACCACCACCACCACCACCACCACCACCACCACCACCACCACCACCACCACCACCACCACCACCACCACCACCACCACCACCACCACCACCACCACCACCACCACCACCACCACCACCACCACCACCACCACCACCACCACCACCACCACCACCACCACCACCAAACATTATTATCGTCATCATCACTACCACCACCGCCGCCGCTGCAACATGTTACAACAGTAGCAATAACAACAACAACAAATTTTATTACTACAACTACGACTACTCTTAAACCTGTTGTTGTTATTACTATAGATAGATCATTGATATTGCTGTACAGCGACAATATCTGACGACTAATGATCAATTGATGGAAAAAGCTCTTGTGTGTGAATGAATTGTACAAGGTCTTCATACTCTGCATGCGAGAATTGAACCCAAACATTGTGAGTGATGGCTCACGACCCATCGGCTGTCATAGCGCTGTACAAAATTTGAAAAATTGTAAGGTAATGTCCCGCAGAGCGGCTCGCAGAAATATTTCTTGCCGCGGATAAATATTTTTACTGCTACTATAATTTCTGCGGTTATTTATATCGTCACTATATTTTTATCTAATTATTTCTGAAGTCATATAATTATCTATCCCTGTGGTCATATGAAAATAAATTTGTGCGTTTAAAAATTGCGCCATATAAAAGATTCTCACGGCGGCCGGCGCTAATAAGATGAAGTCATTGTGACGTCATCGTCATAAGCGATTCAAGAGGTCGTTGGTTGGCGTGTATGGCGATTTCTGGAGATCTCTCATTCCGATTTGGCTTGCGATTCCTAGTTGTCTTTTCTCGATATATCTTAGATGTTTGGTCGAGTTCTTCGACATCTTTCCTTGGGTGGTAGGTCTTGCGATCGCGAGGATCCGGTGGAAGGCGTGGACGTGGTTGTCGATCGTTCTTCGGACGTTCTTTGAGTCTACCGCCGTCGTCATCCAGTTCAGGTAGGCCATATGAAGGTTCTTAAGGCTTTTTATATTTTTCTATTCAATAACCATGGGCTCAGCGCCCGTAGGTGTCTGATGCAGTGGCGTAGCTAGGATATTTTGCGCCCGGGGACGAACTATGAATTTGGCGCCCCCTCTCCCCCCCCCGTTTTACTATTTCACATTTTCCACATAATCGAATGGAAATTTTAATTTTTTTAATGAAATAAAATATGAAAAATACAGACAGTACATGCATGTTTCCCCTTAGTGCTCAATGGGGCGCCAAAATCATACATAAGAACTTATTTGTAAGTAATGAGGATATAATTGGATATATTTGGGAATTGGGGCGCTAAAATTAAATCTTATACATTCATTTGTGATAAATTGGTTAAAACTGCATCAAAATTAAGAGTAAAATTATTTATCTTAACCCTCATTTTGGCGCCCCCTTCCCTTGGCGCCCGGGGACACATGTCCCCCTGTCCCCCCCCCCAGTGGATAAAGTGGTTTGGGTGAGCAGTGGGAACGCCAAAGAAGAGCTTCATTGGAACGCATGCGTGAGCAGTGGGAACGCAAGCAAAGAATTTCGAGAGCAGTGGGAACGCAAGCAAAGAATTTCGAGAGCAGTGGGAACGCCGTTCCCACGCGTTCCCACCCACTTTAACCCCTCCCCCCCCTAGCTACGCCACTGGTCTGATGCCTTCCTTACAATGTCTTTCCACTCTGTTCTGTCCCGTGCCGAGTGGCTCAGTTCCTGGAGACTTGCTCCGCACCATTCTTCAATGTCATCTGTCCATTCCCTGTCAGGTCTTCCTCTTTTGTTTGTGCCTTCCATTATTCCAAAAATCAAAGTTTTAATTTTTCTGTCCTCCTTCATTCTGCAGATATATGCCCGAACAGCCTTAGCTTTCTCTGGATAACTTTTGCATGAGATTTTCAGTCAGATTGATTCCTCTGTATAATTCTTCATTGCTGACCTTTTGAGTCCATCCTATTCTGAGAATCTTCTCTAAGCCCCAACTGATCTGGTTTGGCACTAAACAGCAACTTTCTAAACTTGATATCCCACTTCTGTCGTCAATATACCCTGCTTTTTCATTTTCATCCAGTGTTCGGGATTTGGGTGTCACCCTTGATAGTACCCTCTCGTTTTCTGAACACCTCTCCCATCTGACACGTTCCTGTTTCTATCATCTGAGGCGTTTGAGGGCTGTAAGAAGATCAGTTTCTCCTTCACTGTTTACTACTATGGTCCATGCCTTCATTTGCTGCCGCATTGACTATTGCAATTCATTGTTTGCTGGGCTCCCTAAAGCGCGCCTTTCATCTCTGCAGTCTGTTCTGAATGCGGCTGCCAGGCTCATTGCCCGTTTTCCTCGCTTCTCTCACATAACTACCTTTATGACTGATGTACTTCACTGGCTTCCTGTTGCTTCCCGCATCCAATACAAGGTTCTTCTCCTGGTCTCTAGGACTCAACTGGGAAAAGCTCCTAAATACCTCTGTGACCTAATGCGCAAACCTCTATCTGCTCTGTCTTCCCGCCCTCTTCGGTCTGCTGACCGCCTTGATCTGCTTGTCCCTCGTGCAAGGACTTCGATGGCTCAGCATCGTGCGTTTGCCATCCTTGGCCCTTCCCTTTGGAATGACCTGCCCCCCTCTCTCCGTAGCAAGATTTTGCTTGGGATCTCGCCTTCTTCTCTCCGCTGCTTAAAGACCTTTCTTTTCCCTCGAGGCTGACACGCTGGGAGCGCCTCTGAATAGTCTATGCTGTGAGAGGCGCTTTATAAATAATTATATAAGATAAGATAAGATAAGAATCTTACGATAGCATTTTCGTTCGAATGCTAACACTGCACGGCTGTTCCTTTGGCTATGTGTATCCTTATTTCACTTTTGCAGTCCAAATTGTAGGTTATGTTGCTTCCAAGATATGTAAACTTCTCCACATTCTCCAACTCTATGCCCTCGACCACAATTTGATTATTTATCTCCTTGTCACCAAATACCATAGTCTTTGTTTTATCGAAGTTCATTCTGTTAATCTGGTGTAGAATTCTTCTATCTCGTCATCATCACAATCGGACGTTGGTGCATAAACTTGAATTATCGTTACGTTGAATTGTTGCGCACTAAATTGTGCCATCATCATTCGTTTATTTACTGGCCTGTATCTCATAAGTAATCCTCTAGCCTTCTTAATCAGCAAGAACCCCACTCCTGCTTCATGCGTGTCTGCATCTCCAGACCAGATGCCTCTTCCATCTCGTATTTCTCCAGCTTGTGTCCAACGCCTTTCTGATATTCCAAGTAGGCTATGTCACATCTGTATCGCGCCATTTCCTCTTCCAGCAAATCAAGTTTTCCCGTCGCCCAGAGAGTGCGGACATTCCAAGTGCCCACTGATAGTATTTCTCGGACAGGCTTCAAGCTTGATTTTCTTTCGGTAGCCAACTTCTCGATCCAATCCCGATCGCTCGATTGGTATCGCGGACCTTGTTTACCCGTGCGACATCCGAGCTGGTATGTGTATACATCTCGAGTTCCTGACATCAGATTTCAATCGTCTTGTCTTTTTACTGCCAGAGTATCGACACCCATCTGGCAAACCTTCCTCCTTTATCCGGGCTTAGGACCGGCACAGAATACTGCTGGTTTGCAGCTCCTGTAGCGGAGTTTCTTAAGGATTTGGCAGTGATTAATGTCGGGGATTCAAGCGATGCTTCGGCTGTTGTCGCTTTGGGATTGAAAGTTTGTGCCTGTTCACAGGCCTTTGAAGGCTACAGGGCTGACGCTAACAGCAGTTACAGGCATACATGAGTCGGGTCTCTTCTAAGCCTGCATGAACGTTATAAGCCTTCCTGATTGTCTCGGTAAAACATTCCAACATTCCATTTCGTCGTGAATAGGCTGATGTCCTGCGCTTGCAGCTTTCGAGTGGCGCTTTAGAAGTGTGGAGATTACAATTACGACAGACTTTAAAATGTTTATAACGTCTAAAAGACGTATTTAAACAATCAATATAGGCATGTTTTGCCTTAGACAAGAAATCCTAATAATGAACACATAGGCGTCATTTGTGGGGGTACGAAGAATGGTATTTATTGAAAGACAGCTTATTGATATTATTCGCTTCTTTTGCACAATCTTTAGTTAAGATACGGTAGTTCATTAGTTAAGATAGCTCTTTAGTTAAGACAGTTTTTAGTTAGGATAGTTGTTTAGTTATAATAGTTGTTTAGTTTAAGATAGTTCTTAATTTAAGATCTGTTTTTAGTCAAGATAGTTCTTTAGTTAAGATAGTTGTTTGGATAAGTTCGTTCTTTAGTTAAGGTAGCTCTTTAGTTAAGGCAGTTTTTTGTTCAGATAATTGTTTAGTTATGATAATTGCTTAGTTAAAATAGTTCTTAATTTAAGATCCGTTATTAGTCAAGATAGTTCTTTTCTTAAGATAGTTCTTTGGTTAAAATAGTTCTTTAGTTAAGAACAAGTTGTTTTAGTTGATATAGTTTTATTGTTAAGATAGTTCTGTAGTTAAGGTGGTTGTTTACTTAAGATAGTTCTTTAACTAAGATGTGTTTTTTTTAGTTAAGGCAGTTCTTTAGTTAAGAGAGGTCTTTAGTTAAAACAGTTGTTTAGTTAAGGTAGTTTTTAGCTAAGATAGTTCTTTCGTTAAGATAGTTCCTTAGCTAAGATAGTTTTTTAGTTAAGATAATTCTTTAGTTAACATATTTATTTAGCTAAGATAGTTGTTTAGTTAAGATGCGTTTTTAGTTGAGATAGTTCTTTGGTTAAAGCAGTTTTTCAGTTAAGATAGTTCTTTAGTCAAGATAGTTGTTTAGTTATGATAGTTCTTTAGTTGTTTAGTTAAGAGTTTCTTTAGTTAAGATAGTTCTTTCGTCAAGATGGTTTTTAGTTAAGATATTTCTTTAGTTAATATATTTCTTTAGTTTGAATAGTTCAGTTAAGATGTGTTTTTAGTTAAGATAGTTCTTTAGTTAAGATAGTTTTTTAGTTAAAGTAGTTTTTTTTAGCTAAGACAGTTCTTTAGTTAGGATAGTTTTTTTAGTTAAGATAGTTCTACAGTTAAGGTACTTCTTCAATTCAGATAGTTGCTTAGTTAAGATAGTTGTTTAGTTAAGCTGTGTTTTTAGTTAAGATAGTTATTAGTTTAGATTGTTCTGTAGTTAAAGTAGTTGTTTAGTTAATGTGTTTTTGTTAAGATAGTAAAGATATTTTGTTAAGATAGTTGTCTAGTTAAGGTGTGTTTTTTAGTTAAGATAGTTCTTTAGTTAAGATAGTTCTTTAGCTAGGATATTTTCTTTAGTTAAGATAGTTCTTTAGTTAGGATAATTTTTTAGTTAAGATTGTTCTTTAGCTAAGATAGTTCTTTAGAGAAGATAGTTCTTTAGTTAATGTGTTTTTGCTAAGATAGTTAAGATATTTATTTAGTTAGGATAGTTCTTTAGTTGGGATAGTCTTTTAGTTAAGGTAGTTCTTTAGTTAAGATAGTTCTTTAGTTAAGATTTTTCTTTAATTAAGATAGTTTTCTTAGTCAAGATTGTCTTTAGTTAAGATAGTTCTGTAGTTAGGATAGCTTTTTAGTATAGTTCTTTAGTTAAAATAGTCTCTTTAGTTAAGATAGTTCTTTAGTTATTGTGTTTTTGTTAAGATAGATAAAATATTTACTTAGTTAAGATAGTTCTTTAGTTAGGATAGTCTTTAGTTAATGTGGTTCTTTTGTTAAGATAGTTTTTTAGTTAAGATAGTTTTTTTAGTCATAATAGTCCTTTAGTTATGATAGTTTCTGTAGTTAAGATAGTTCTTTAGTCAAGATAGTTGTTTAGTTATGATAGCTGTTTAGTTAAGATAGTTCTTGTTTTTAGTCAAGATAGTTGTTTGCTTAAGATAGTCCTTTAATTAAGCTGTGTTTTTTAAAGTTAAGGCGGTTCTTTACTTTAGATAGGTCTTTAGTTAAAAGCTGTTGTTTTGTTAAGGTAGTTTTTTTAAGACTGTTCTTCATTAAGATAGTTGTGTAGCTAAGAGAATTGTTTAGTTAACATATGTTTTTTCGTTAAGATAGTTCCTTAGCTAAGATAGTTTTTTAGATAAGGTAATTCTCTAGTTAAGATATTTATTTAGTTAAGATAGATGTTTAGCTAAGATGTGTTTTTAGTTAAGACAGTTCTTTATTAAGACAGCTTTTTAATTAAGAGAGTTCTTTATTCAAGATATTTGTCTAGCTAAGATAGTTCTTTAGTTAAGATTTACCCTAGCTAAGATAGTTCTTTAGTTAAGAGTTAAGTTAGTTAAGACAGTTCTTTAGTTATGATAGTTGCTTAGCTAGGATACTTTAGTTAAAATAGTTGTTTAGTTAAGTTATGTTTTTTAGTTAAGGTAGTTCTGTAGTTAAGGTAGTTGTTTTGTCAATATGAGTTTTTTCTAGTTAAAATAGTTCTTTAGTTGATATAGCTTTTTCAATTAAGATGGTTCTTTAATTAAGATCGTTCTTTAATTAGGGCAATGTCTTTAGTTAAGATAGCTGTTTAGTTAAGATAGTTCTTTAGTTCAGATAGTTGTTTAGTTAAGATAGTTCTTTAGCTAAGATAGTTCTTTACTTAAGATAATTTTTAATTAAGATGTTTTTAGTTAAGGCAGTTCTTCAGTTAAGATAGTTTCTTTAGTTCAGATACTTCTTTAGTTCAGATACTTCTTTAGCTAAGATGTTTTTTTTAGTTAAGATAGTTCTTTTGTTAAGATAGTTGTTTAGTTAAGATGTGTTTTCTAGTTTAAATAGTTCTTTAGTTAAGATAGTTTTTAGTTAAAATATTTATTTGGTTAAGATAGTTGTTTGGTTAAGATGTTTCTTTTACTTACGATAATTCTTTAGTTAAGATAGTTCTTTAGTTAAGATAGTTCTTTAGTTAAAATGTATTTTTTTAGCTAAGCTAGTTATTTAGTTAAGATAGTTCTTTAGTTAAGATAGTTGTTTAGTTGAGACAGTTCTTTAGTTAAGATAGTTGTTTAGTTAAGATGTGTTTTTTTTAGCTAAGGTATTTCTTTGGTTAAGATTGTTGTTTAGTTAAGATGTGTTTTTATGTTAAGATAGTTCTTTAGTTTAGATAGTTTTTAGTTAAGATAGTTGTTTTGTTATGATAGTTGTTTAGTTAAGATAGTTCTTTAATTAATGTCTCTTTTTAGTCAAGAAAGTTTAGTTAAGACAGGTCTTTACTTAAGATTTTTTTTTGGGTTAAGATAGTTCTTTAGTTAAGATGGTTATTTAATTAAGATGTTTTTTTTAGTTAAGATAGTTCTTTAGTTAAGATAGTTTTTTTTAATAAAGACAGATGTTTAATGAAGACAATTGTTTAGTTACGGTAATTTTTAGTTAAGATAGTTCTTTAGTTAAGGTAGTTGTGTAGTTAATGTGTTTTTAGTTAAGATAGTTAAGGTTGTTCAGATAGTTATTTAGCTGGGAAAGTTGTTTTGTTAAGATGTGGTTGTTAGTTGAGATAGTTCATTAGTTAAGGCAGTTCTTCAGTTAAGATAGTTTCTTTAGTTCAGATAGTTCTTTAGTTCAGATAGTTCTTTAGCTAAGATGTTTTTTTTAGTTAAGATAGTTCTTTGTTAAGATAGTTGTTTAGTTAAGATGTGTTTTCTAGTTTAAATAGTTCTTTAGTTAAGATAGTTTTTAGTTAGTTAAGATAGTTCTTTAGTGAAGATAGATTTGTTAGTTGAGATAGTTCATTAGTTAAGATATTTTTAGTTAAGATTGTTCTTTAGTGAAGGTAATTCTTTAGTTAAGATAGGTTTTTTAGGTTGGATAGTTATTTGTTTAAGATAGTTCTTTACTTAAGTTCTGTTTTTAGTCAAGAGAGTTCTTTAGCTAAGATAGTTCTTTAGTTAAGATGTTTTTTTTAGCAAAGATTGTCCTTTACTTAAGATATTTTCTTTGATTAAGATGTTTTAGTTAAGGCAGTTCTTTAGTTAAGATAGTTTTTTGCAGTTAAGACACGTAGATGTTTTGGTTAAGATTTTTTTTATACTTAAGATAGTTCTTTTGTTATGATAGTTCTTTAGTTAAGATAGTTCTTTAGTTAAAATGTATATTTTAGCTTTGGTCGTTATTTTGTTAAGATAGTTGTTTAGTTAAGATAGTTGTTTAGTTAAGAAAGTTCTTTATTAAGATAGTTGTTTAGGTAAGATGTGTTTTTTTTAGCTAAGGTTTTGTTTCAGTTAAGGGAGTAACTGTTGTTTAGTTCAGATATGTTTTTTTAGTTAAGATAGTTCTTTAGTGAAGATACTTTTTAGTTAGGATCAGTGGCGGCGCCAGCTATACAATATCAGCAGGTCGCGTCAGGGTCATGAGAGTTATTCAGCAGGTCGAAGAAAATAATCAATGTTTGTGTTTGACGCATCAAGCAGCATATTCTCAATACAGGCGTCATATCTTAGATATATAAAACGAAGAAAATTATTATTGAATGCTTATTGCATATTCAAATTTGAAAAAATTCAGCAATTAACACGTTAAACTTGAGTTACTTTGAAACAAATCTTCAAAGCTCAAGAGTAAAATAGGCAGGTCATAAGGCAGGTCAAGAGTAAAATAGGCACTAGTTACCGGTTAGGATAGTTCGTTAGTCAAGACAGTTCTTTAGTTAAGATAATTCTTTAGTTAAGATAGTTCTTTAGTTAAAGATAGTTGCTTATTTAATAAGTGTTTTAGTTAAGATAGTTGCTTAGTTAAGAAAGCTCCTTAGTTGAGATAGTGCTCAGTTAAGAATTTTTTTAGTTGAGATATTTCTTTAGATAAGATATTTAGTTAGTTTAGATAGTTGTTTAGTTAAAATGTGTTTTTTGTTAAGATAGTTCTTTAGTTTAGGCCTAGGTAATCATTTGTTCAGATAGTTCTTTAGTTAAGATGTATTTTTTAAATAAGGTAGTTTTTGTGAAGATAGTTCTTTGGTTAAGATAATTTTGAGTTGTAATAGTTCTTTAGCTAAGATAATTCTTTAGGTAGGATAATTCTTTAGTTAAGATAGTTAATTTGTTAGGATGTATTTTTTTAGTTATTATAGTTCTGTAGTTAAGATATTTATTTAGTTAAGACAGTTGCCGGTACTACCAGAGGAAGTAGGACTGTGGGAGAGGTGTCACTTGTATCATTGTATGCCACCTTACCTCTGAGCCTATTATTAAACTATCACACAACTCAACAGTGAGTCCATGGCCTAAAGTGCAGACAGTCGCTGCGTGGACCTGTGTAACTGACACATTCTGCAGCTTGTCCTGGGGGGGTGTCAGTGGCGGCGCCGCCTATGTTTGTTGTAAGGCTTTTGCCGTACCACTTTTTAAGGTTTTATGGAAAAAACATAATTTTACCGTACACTTTTACCCAGACCCTCTAATTTGCCGTACCACTTTTCAAATCGTGGCGCCGCCACTGGGGGGTGGGGTGCATCAACTGTACACGCAGGTGGGGGTGGGGTGGAAAAAAGTACGGGGAGGGAGGTCCAATTTTCCAGGATTTTTGCGTAGGGGAACTAGGGCAAGATGGATCACTGTAATCCGTCATTGGGGCAAGATGGACCACTGTAATCCGTCACTATTTCTTTTCATTATGGTAAGCTTCCAGGCTATTCTTATGGTATGGGTCTGCTATTCTTGGGGCCCGCTATTCCGGGGGTCCGCTATATATGCCCTATATACATACCTACATACATACACACATACAGAGATGCATACATACATACATGCATACATGTATGTATGTATGTGTATGTATGTATGTATGTATGTATGTATGTATGTATGAATGTAGGCCCTATGTATGCTTATATGTATGTATGCATGTATGTTTGTATGTATGTATGCATGTATGAATGTATTTATGTATGTATTTCTGCATGTTTGTATGTATGTAGGTATGTATATAGGGCATATAATAGCGGACCTCCAGAAAGTTGACCCCCGGAATAGCGGACCCCCGGCATAGCGCACCCCGGAATAGCGCACCCCGGAATAGCGGGCTGGTACCATTCATATAAGGCGTCTGTTATAACAGTTATTAATGTAGTAAAGAATTTGATGTCGAATGAAAATTGTCATAGGCCTACCACAAGTAGAATTCACACACACCCATTGGGGCAAGATGGATCACAGGGTGCGCTTTGCCCCGTCAGTGACTGATCCAACTCGCCCCATGCAGAAGGTATAGGCCTACACTTTTCACTAATGAAAACTAATATCCGCTGTGCATCACGCCAATACTGAATTCGTTCTTCAAACACATAAGGGACTTCTAACAAAATATGCTTTTGTCAAAAACCTGTCACAATGCGTAATTGAATATTTAAGAAATAACCCTCAACTGAAGATAAGATCAGACAGGTCAAAAATCGATTTTTCTTCGTAAAAAACGAAAAACTGTCGTTTCTGTTCGCACGTGTAGACAAAGAACCAAGTCGTCAACAGTATTAAAGTATTTCAAACACATTCGGTAGCTGACGACACCATAGATAGGTTAAATTGAAGGGATCCATCATACCCCACTGATCCATCTCGGCCCGAGTTCCCCTACGTAGGCCTAATATATGGATGGCCCCATCAGTGGCGGCGCCGCCTATGTTTGTTGCACGGCTTTTGCCGTGCCACTTTTTAAGGTTTTACGGCAAAACATAATTTTGCCGTACACTTTTACCCAGACCCCCTAGTTTGCCGTACTACTTTTCAAATCGTGGCGCCGCCACTGGGCCCCATAGGCCTACGTTGAGTATGCAGTTGACTTTTCTGGAGTGCACAGTTGAGTTTTCTAAGTAGTCTATTTTAGGCACTGCTCCAAAGAAAGAGCTCTTGGCTCTGAAACATTTGGCTCTGATCACGATACTTATCTAACAACTCAGCATTGGCGGCTTTCAGGGGCGTAACTTTAGTCTAAAAAGTGGGGGTACCAATACTTTGGTCTAAAAAGTGGGGGTACCAATTTCTTCTCCACTTTCGCTTTTCACACGGTGGCCATTTTGAACATATTCCTTGTCAGTATTCTCATTAATTTTGGCTCTCGGTTTACCTCTGTATCTAAGTACTTTCGCACTTTGGCGCAGACTGCATTCTCTGGGAAGCCACAATAACAAAAATATTGATCGACATTGTTTAAAAAGTGGGGGGTACAGTACCCCCCAGCCCAAAAAGTGGGGGGTACGGGTACCCCTCGTACCCCCCACAAATTACGCCTATGGCGGCTTTGATTGACTAAGCGCAGGTGAATATTATGCTCTTTTCATACAGCCGCATATAATAAGACGTCGACAAATTTCGTCAACTTGCATTTTTAGGAAAATTGTGTTAATTTTACTGGTGTTTCGCTCAGCTAGAATAAAAACTAAGATTCAGTCAGCATTTTCACATAATTATTAATAAATTAGATTAGCAGTATAATTATTTTTACTCTACTATGTCTAGTTTGCGTCAAAGAAAATCTCTGCTATTCGTAATGTTTACTAAGAACGGCCCTTGACTTGGAGGCCGCCATCTTAGAGATAGTGGCACCTAAACAAATACTTCAGGGGGCGTGAGAGGTTAACGATGTGAGCAAGGTCCTTGCGATGTGAATACTGTGTTAAAATCTTTGTACTGTGCCCTACTTTTGTTGTCATCTGACCCCTCGATCGTCCAACGGCTTGGATATAAATTCTTGGTTACAGTTTAAGGGCTACAGTTGAATCCAAAGGCATCCTTCGTTGAATTCGAAAGAAGATTGTGAAGAGGAAGAAAATGTCTTCTGCGAAGAAAATTAAGACCTGCGCCGAAGAGTTCTTTCCAGGTAACGCGGCGTGCCTTGTCCATGTAGCATGGCGGTTTCATGTAACTTATAACGGTCAACGTTTTGGGGTACGACCGTCACCTTGATCGGGGTTCAAGGTGCCTAGGGTGATAGCTTCGTCTGATTTCAAGGTTCTGTTTGTCCAAAGCCCTCATTAGTGCAGTGTCAAATGCGCTTATCAATATTATAGCGTTCTGCAATTTGTAGGGTCACATGCAGTTTTCGGTGCATTGGAGGGGGCTGGCTTTACTGTTCCTTTGTCTCTTCTCGTTCGTAACCAAAATCTGCTGAAAATATTGATTTGCAATTTATAGATGCTGGCCAACAACAAAAATACTAAAAACATACACCATACATGTTAAATAATATATGCTCATGTGTATGTTGAACACTGAAATTATTATCTGGAAGACAGATGAAATTGAAGTTGTTGAGACCGAATTGTAAGCAATGGATTTGACCTTGACAGTGAAGGTCATTACTTGAGATAACCTTTGACATGGAGAATTGAGATTTGATGGTTTTCATTTAATTAAAAAGCTTGACTGTTTCATGCAAACGTTGGCTGCTGCTTTTAATTTGTATAAGTTGATTCAATTCTTGAAAAAAATTAAATGCACTTAGAAGATTTATTCTAAATTTTGTCTGCGACAAATTTAATGATTGGTGAAAAATGTACCTGTAGTCATTAGTTTAATTTTCTATGCTATTTTGAAGCACATGGTTTTGTGTAAAACAGTATGGTTGTTACTGACATGAAGTTGTTGACATGTTATAGTGCTGCCAATTACTAAATTCCTAATGAAATATTTGTTTAGATATTGGTTTAATTCCATTCAAGCCAGATGCCCGTCCGGATGAGTCGCTTGTCTTCAAGTACTACAATCAAGATGAGGTAAATCTTTGTTACTCTCATTTCAGTTGCTTAAATTACTTAATAATTTGTAAAATAAAAAGTAAACTCAGCACACTTATTTAAATGCTTGCATAGAAACTCTTAAATGCTTGATCCTAATGACATTGAAGGAGTAATTAGTTATGCCCTAGTTACTTTCAGGATGGAGAAATTGGATTAATTTAAACGAGAGATGTACAGAATACCAGTTTTTAAGTATTCAATCGAGTCAGAATATCAGCTTTCTGGTGGCCTTATACAAATACAAACACTGAAACGTAACAATTAAAACACTGTAGAAACTCGAAAACTAATTATTAATTGGTAAAATATTACATATTTTTAATGACCCAACGGTTAAACTCATGAAGTTGAATTATGAACTTGGCACGTGGAAACTTTTCGATTTCCGGTTGGTACTAGCATCCATGATTGATTTATGAATTCGGCACTGGTGTTGGGAGATGTTAAAATTATTCATCTAAGTATTTAAGTTTTTACTATTCGAATTTTTTTTCTAATATAAATATATGAATTTTGTCATTCAGCTGAATACAAATTCGAAACGAATATTCGGTACATCTCTAATTTAAATGCATTTGTTTGAAGACAACGTTACTTTAGTTTGAAGACATTGGTATGTGAGTTGATAATGATACCAAGGAAATTTCCAGATTATGTATTGATTTAACGTTGGTTTTGTCCCTTTGTTGCTCATAGGTTGTACTTGGAAAGAAGATGGAGGAGTGGCTGCGTTTTTCCGTCTGCTACTGGCACACATTCCGAGGAACTGGTATAACACAGCTTCACATAATGGACTGTCTATTAATTTCATGTTCAATACCTTTTGTTTTATTATTTTATTTATATATTATTATTATTATTGTTATTTTATTATAGCATATGTGTACCATGTGTGTAGATTTCCATCAGCACTCTCAAGAGGTACTAAACAAATGCAATATTAGTGTTTTCGCATATGCAGGTATACATACATGTCTAATAAAAATAGAAAACTTGCAAATAAAATATCCATATTTGCACAAATTATTTGGACCCCTAGTGGAGAACGGCATTTAATTGGGACCAGCACTGGCAAGAAGTTCTATGGTACAACCGACTAACCAGATTGAGTGACTGTTTTCAGGTGCTGATCCATTTGGTTCCCCGACATTTAAACGACCTTGGGATGATCAGTCTGACAGCCTGGAGAATGCCAAGCGGAGAATGTGCGCAGCGTTTGAGTTCATGAGCAAACTCGGAGTGCGACACTGGACATTCCATGACAGGTAAGCTCACCTGACTGTAGTGTTCAGAGGTAATGGGAAAAGGCGCTATAAAAATGGTAGTGAACGATAGGTGGCGCCAGAGTACTGGAAAGAACAGAGAGAAAATAGTGCAGCAATGAAGGAAGGTGAAGATAACTAATAAATGATTAAACATTACACCTGACTAGATATATTGAATGAAAAAATTGAAGAGAAATGGTTTACTCATTAGCACAGGTTTTTTACTTGCAAAATTGTAGCTAATAAATAGGGGTCCACCGGAAATCGCCTTGGACATTTGCCTCAGCCGGAAATCTCATTTTCGGAACTATTCGCCTCGGCAAATACTCTAGATGCAAATAGTTGCAAAAACTTATTCAATAAACTTACGTATACAAAATTATAAATGTTCAGCCTTAAAACAATTACACATCCATTGAATTCAATTCCATTTTCTTTAAATTATGTCAATTTATTGAAACTAATGCAATTTTAGAAAACTTCACAACTGCACAGAAATGACTAAAATTCCAAATGTATCAGTCACTTATTACAAGTACACAAATTTATTTCGGTAAGTTTTTATTACATGAAAATGTGAAGCTTCGCATATGGAACAAATGGTACCCGGTTCGTTTCCGGATCCGGCAAATAGTACATCCAAATACTCGGATTCGGTACTCAGTGGAAAATGTCTTTTCAGTGGACCCCTACTAATAAATTACTATAAGAGAGAGAGACAGAGAAAGAGGATTGGTCATTTACTGAGAGGGTATTCTCTAGTCAGGTTTAATGTTTAATCACGGAAGGAAGAGTGGAGGGAAAGAGAAGGAGAGGCAGACCTAGACGGATGCTGCTGGACTGGATGATGGATGGATACAGTAAACTGAAGGAGAAAGGAGAGCTTTGAGAGGAGTGGCAGCATTGGAATATAACGGTGTAAGTATGTAAGAAGGTTGAGGTTCTATTTAAGAGTGCTAAGTAAACTGCAGTTATTTTACATGACAAGACGAATGTAATGTTTACATTTAAGGGCAAGGAGATTTTATTGTGAAACTTGTTAATTTCCTGTGCAGGGATATTGCACCTGAGGGCAAGGACTTGACGGAGACGAATGCAAACCTGGATGAACTGGTTGACCTGGCCTTGACCTTGCAGGAATCAACTGGCATCAAGCCACTGTGGGCAACGTGCAACCTCTTCGCTAATCCCAGGTAGCTGTTATTATTGTCAAAATTAAATAATTAAATCAATGAACTTGCAACTCAGTAAGCTAATAAATTCATAAAATAAGTTAAATTAATGGAAAAAAATTAATAAAAAAGAAACTAAGTAATTCTTTCAACTTGATTTTCTATTATGTTTTGTTGATTTTGTGATTTTTTGTAACCGTGTTTAAGTCAATCAGAAAATTAAACTGTTTTTCTCGTATTAAAGGTATTTTAATGTACAATTTGATTATTCGTCTTTTCTATTAATGTATGTTGACATACGCATTGATTTTTTTCGTATTTTCTATCAAGGAATATAGATTTATTTTCTTATCATGTACAAAGGACATAATATTATTGATTTTACAAATTGTTTCTTTTGCCTGTACAAGCATCTGGACTTGGCTTTTAAGCGTGTTCGAAGAGTTGTTTCTGTACGGTTATAATTGCTTTGGTTTTTAGGTACATGAACGGAGCAGCCACAAATCCTGAGGCTCACGTTGTTGCGTATGCAGCTGCTCAGGTGAAGAAGGGATTGGAGATCGCAAAAAAACTGGGAGCAGAAAACTTTGGTAAGTATGTCAGAAGCCTGTCGCTGTATCATTGTAAAAGGAATCGTGTATGTAGCTGTACATATCGATATTTACGGATAAGCTCTGACTCGCCAACCCTGCCAGCATATTCATAAGACGATGGGCCCTGTGGGTCACTTATGGGAAAGAGTCCCATATGAGCCTCATTTTGACAGGTTGGCAGAGGATGATGGGTGTTTTTACGAATAATAATAGTGCTATAGAAGTTACAACACTAGATTAGGTTGTTTAGAGCAGGCTACACAGTGCCATCTTGTGAACAATATGAAAGCCATTGATTTCACAGTCAGGAGGTTTGATTTATTGTGTGAATTATCCTTTTTGTCTCCTGAAGTACAGTGGTCTTTACATTTTGAGGAATTTTTCTGTTTCATTGTAGTTTTCTGGGGTGGCCGGGAAGGTTACCAGTGCCTTCTGAATACCGATCTTCATAAAGAGCTGTCAAATTATGCCAGCTTCCTAAAGATGGCTGTTGGTAAGTAACACTACTGTCCTTTCACGTACTATTAGTTCATGTGGTTCACAATAATACCGGGTGGCCCATTAAAAACGTTCCCAAACTTTGTTAACCTGGCAAAGATCTAATTTCAGAGATATCAAATTTTAATTCATACCAAAATGTTAAGCAATTATTTCTGTGCACAAATGTCACATTTCAAGAGAGTACGTTTATTATGCCACACCCTGCGGCAAGGTTATGACATCATACCTGTTTACAAATTTTGCACAAAACTACGTCATTTATTTCGCCACGAAGTAACGAGAGTATCTTGATTAAACTAGTCCTCGAAGTAGTAAACATTAAAACATGGTGTTTTCAAATGATGATTTCGCTGTTATTAAGATATCATTTTGAGGAGAAGGGTTGGCGAGACAAGCGAATCGCTTAGGAATATCCGCGTCAAAACTGGTCAAGACAAAGCATAAACCGAGTCATTAATAAGCTTATTGAAACTGGTAGCGTTGCTCGCAAGCCTGGAAGTGGTCGTCCAACAACTGCAACGACTGTTGAAAATGCTGAGAGTGTAGAGCAGTTGTGTCAATTTCGATGCACGATAAAACAGTCATCATCTTCATTGATCCTCAGAAAACCAGTCAATGGAGAGTATTACGTCGGCTTGTTACGCGATAAGCTCATTCCCCAATGTCGTAGACTCTATCCTGACGACAATACATCTTTCAACAAGACAGTGCTCCTTCACATCGTTGCAGATTGGCTCAGCAATTTCTTCAAGCAAACACCCCTGATTTTATCCACAGTGATGCCTGGCCACCAAACTCTCCAGATCTAAATCGTCTGGACTACTATGTATGGAACGCCCTTAAGGAGCTTGTGTATGCTGGTCGCAGAAAACCGTTTCTAAATACTGACGAACCTAAGCAGGTCATTGAAGCAAAATGGACTCTATTAGACGACACACAAATACAGAAGTCAATAGGACAGTGGAAACAGCGTTTAAGGGTCGTTACAAGAGAAGGCGGAGGATCAATTAAACATTTGTTCGCGTAAAACGTCATCATAAAACAACTGTGCAAAATTGTGACCATGGGTCATACAGTTCTAATAACAATTTCTCTCAAACTGTTGAGTATTTTGCGCTAAATTTTGGCTGTGTTGTACAAATATGAATTATGATTAGTTCGATATACTATGATTCAATTTACTTTAAAATTGTTTAATTGCCAGGTTAACAAAGTTTGGGAACGTTTTTAATGGGCCACCCGGTATAATGCATAAGATCATTGGACTGTCAACCCAGAAGTGAGGGACTCAAATCCTTGCCAGGGCAGAACTAAGGTTTGAGATCTCTGCTCCTCTTTTGCTTTTGTTAGCAGTCTGCTATGAGTATGGTAATGTGAGTTCACGCTGCTGGTAGGAAGATCAAGCAGTGAGGGAGAAGGCTTCCTTGTATGCTGGCTTGGGTGTGCACCCTGCCTTGTATGCTGGCGCTCAGATAGGTGAAGTATTGTATTGTATTGTATCTATAAATTTATAAAGTGCCTCTCGCAGAATAACTATTCAGAGGTGCTCTCGGCACAGAAGCCCCGTGGAAACAGAAATGCCTTTAGGGACGATGAGGAAAAGCCAGTCATTAGTTTGGCCCTGAGCAGAGAGGGAAGGTCATTCCAGATCGTGGGACCCACTACAGCAAACGCCTGGTGCTGGGCCAAGGCAGTTCTAGCCCTGGAAACAAAAAGATCAAGCCGATGCAGATAGCAGATAGTTCAAGAGATATTTCGGGGCAGTAGGCTGCTGAGATTTAGAGACAAGGAAACTAACACTTCATAGCAGTGGCTAGCATAAGAGCCAATTTCTTCTTCTGAGCTACCGTTGTTATTATGAAAGTTACATGATCCTGAACTATAAAATTCGAAGCGGGTCGAACCTAACCCTGATAGTTGAGTGAATTTCCTCTTTTGCTTAATTTTGTTTTTCCTGGTGTTGGGGAAATGTGATGCACACCGTAATAAAAACCATTAGTAGCTTCTAATCACGTTAAAATTTATCCGCTGCTGCTGTAATTTGAATGTTATTTAGAATATAAACAGAAGATTGGGTTCAAAGGTCAGTTTCTGGTTGAACCAAAGCCAAAGGAACCGACCAAGCATCAGTACGATTATGGTACGTACACTTAGTCCAGTTATTTCAGGTGTAAGTACCTTTAAACTGCAAACAATGAAAACCTGATACGTGACAATGATATTTATTATCGCAGCTTACACATGTATGTATTTGTGAGACGTGGTAGTCGATTGGTTAGAGCGCTCACCTTGTGAGCGGAGAGTACACGAGCACTCTTGTGTACTCGAACGTGGAGAGTACAGGTTCGAGTGTCCTCTGAGATAGTTACGTGAAGGAACCTTGAGCAAGTCACAGTTGTCCTCAGTGCCATCAATTGACACTTGGTCATTTGATAGTGGCGCTTAATAAATGCATGATAATAGCAAAACAACCAGCACCTCAACAAGACATCTCCTGAGAGGTGTTTCAAACCTGACGACACAAGCGTGCAATCGAATGGAGTGGTCTGCGACTGCTGGTGAAATACAGACAGAGAATTGAGAATAAACTCGTGCTGTTGGTTCTTAGATGCTGTTCCAGAATAAAGGTCTTTGTAGTTATAATTATTATTATAATAATTCAGAAATGGCCAGAAACCAGTTGTCTTTGTGTAGTGTAACTGTGCTATATAGATTTAACAATACAATATTAGCATTTTAGCAGAAACAATAGAATTATTTACACTGCTGCTAATTAATTCTTTGCAATAACTATCTTTTTTGGCAGTATGCGGTTGCAATTCTGCAAATTAGAATGAGCGCATGATTACTTGTCATAATATAACTACCGTGGCAAGTGCTTTAATGAAAGATCTGATATGTATGTGGTCATAGGAGATGTTTTGATTCTTTTCAGATGCAATGACTGTCATTGGTTTCTTGCGCACGTTTGGTCTGGAGGAGCATTTCAAAGTAGGTGCACTGAGAGGGAATTGGCAGAGTACTTGCAATGCCAAAGACTATTTGAGCCTAAGACCTTAAGGATTTGAGCCTAAGACTTGGAGTCTGTAACCTAAGAGACTTGACACTAAGAGACTCAGTATTAAGAGACTTGATGTTAAGATGCTCGATACAGACTCGATATTAAGAGACTAGATACTAAGAGACTTGAGACTGAAAGATTCGAGACTGAGACTCTAGACTGAAAGTCTCTGGACAGAGAGACTTGAGACTAAGAGACTTCAGTATGCATTCTGCTGGTAGCTGACTAGTTCTGTAAATTGAGACATCATGTTTATGAAATTATACCTAAGATGTGTAATGCAGAATAACAGACTGCAAATATTCAGAATAATTTCACAAAAACAAATATTACTGTATTGTGTTTCCATACGATTGTAATTCAATATTTATGTAGCACTAGTTTAAGCAAACTGCAGTTTTCAATATTAAAAATACTAATATTTTTTTCTTCTGGATTTTTAGATAAATGTTGAACCAAATCACACGACTCTGGCCGGCCATAGCTACGAGCATGACGTCATGATGGCATCCCAGTAAGTGAGCTGTGCTCAATGGCTAATTTAAGGCTAACTGACCGTTGCTCATTTCAAGCGAACTAGCTTAATAATGGTGCTGGTGGTGAGATACTAGTGCATGATGATGTCTGGATAATCTTGATGATGATGATGTTGTGATGATGATGATGGTGGTGATGATTGTGATTATGGCATGGTGGAAGCAGACTTGCAATATGATCAAAATGTGGTGAGATGGACTGGTATTGTTGTTGGTGATGGTGATGATGTCACAAATGGTGTTTCCATTGACTAGGTTTGGAATGTTGGGATCCATTGATGCCAACACTGGTTCCCCGGATCTGGGTTGGGACACGGACCAGTTTCCAATGGACGTCAGGAACTGCACCGTGGTGATGAAGGTAGGCAGAAGAATGTTTGGTCATTGCACCGAAGGATTGATCTTGGTTCCAATTATCATATCCGTCTTTTTAAAATACAATTCGACAAGATTCTATATTGCTTTGTTTCTGGTGCATGCATTTGATACAGAGCCATGCTTCCTAGGAGTTGTGGGACATGGTTGCTGGTGGGTTAAGGTGCTAGCCTTGTAACGCAGAGAGTATGGGTTCAAGCTCCGCTGAGGTGATAACTGTGCAGGAACAGTGAGGAAGTCCTTCACTCACAAGTGCTCGGCTCCATTGACTGATGCTTGCTCATTGGTAGTAGCGCTTAATAAATGCAGAATAATTATAATAATACTGTAGAGGCATTTTAGTAACCATTTTACCGTAACCTGTTGTTGTGTAGAGGCATATAAACAAGTCTATTACCATTACCTTTCTCGTTGTAGACAGTAATCGAGCAAGGTGGCATTGCACCTGGTGGACTCAACTTTGATGCCAAGCCACGACGCGAGTCAACCGATGTCGCCGACATGTTCATTGCTCACGTTGGTCAGTTATTATCGGAATTTTTTATTACTGTGACAACTTCAAGCCACATTTTGCTTGTTATTTTGAAAACCTTGTCTGTGGTTTGAAGCTTACGCTGTTCGCTGGCCTTAATGCGGATCTGGAAACATTTTCTTAGTATGGTTCAGGTGTTTAAGAGTTGTTGTGGAACAATCTGAATCTATGCAGCACAGTCATTTAGTGTCGTTGATTGATCGTTCACTGCCAAAAGGGCCAGTGGGTCCATCACTATGGAACAGTCTTTGATGTACAGTTCCAGCCGAGGTGCTTTGGGAAGCAGGACTGTTGCAGCTTGATGCCTTAAAACTCGCTTATTTTCTCAGGATGCTCAATCCAGGAGATGCTAGGAGTATTTCATTCATTAAATATATTAATTGCACTATATTAATTGACAACACAATTAGGTATGGTGGTGTTATATAAATAACAATACGGTCGGCCATAGTGGTGTTATATAAATAACAATACAATTGGATATAGTGATGTTATATAAATAACAATACAATTGGATATAGTGGTGTTATATAAATAACAATACAATTGGATATAGTGGTGTTATATAAATAGCAATACAATTGGCCATAGTGGTGTTATATAAATAAAGATACAATTGGCCATAGTGGTGTTATATAAATAACAATACAATTGGATATAGTGGTGTTATATAAATAACAATACAATTGGCCATAGTGGTGTTATATAAATAAAGATACAATTGGCCATAGTGGTGTTATATAAATAACATTACAATTGGATATAGGGTGTTATATAAATAGCAATACAATTGGCCATAGTGGTGTTATATAAATAAAGATACAATTGGCCATAGTGGTGTTATATAAATAACAATACAATTGGATATAGTGGTGTTATATAAATAACAATACAATTGTATTGTATATGTATTGTATTGTATTGTATATGGGCATTTATAAAGCGCCTCTCGCGGTATATACCATTCAGAGGCGCTCCCAGTGCGCGAGACCCCGAGAGAAAAAGCAGGATTTAAGGTGAGAAAAGGAAGAAGCAACGCTACCAGAGAGAATGGTGGTGCGGACAGAAGGAGGAAGTCGGTTCCAAAGTGAGGGACCTATGCAGGCAAAGGACCTCGACTGAGCCATAGTTGTCCTGACACGAGGAACTAAGAGGTCAAGACGATCAAAAGATCGGAGACGACGCAGCGAAGCAGCAGAATGAGGCCGTTGAAACAGATCACGTAAGTACTGTGGAGCAAAACCCAGCTGAGATTTAAGCACAAGAATTGGCCATAGTGGTGTTATATAAATAACAATACAATTGGATATAGTGGTGTTATTTAAATAACAATACAATTGGATATAGTGGCGTTATATAAATAACAATACAATTGGTGCTATATCAGCGGTTCTCAACCTTTTGAGACTCAAGGACCACTTATAAATGTTGTGTCTCGGTCGTGGACCACCACCATAAATTGTGGCAAAAGAAATTAATACAAAAGACATTTTTTGCCATAATCCACGTATCAGTAGTTTCATGCTCCCATCAAGCCGATTCTAGCGATTGAAATAAAACTAAAATTGTAAAAATTGACAAAATATGTACGTTTGCATGTTTTTAATTGTAAAAAAAATATAAATTGTAGGCCTTGCTCGCGGACCACCAGGCAGATGGCTGCGGACCACCAGTGGTCCGCGGACCACAGGTTGAGAACCACTGTGCTATATACATAATAACAGAATGTTTTGTGTCTGTTTGTTTGTAGGTGCAATGGATACGTTTGCGAGAGCACTTCGAAACGCGGTTCTGCTGATTAATGACGGAATTCTTACTGATGCAGTTAAGGTTTGTGTGGACAACGTTTGGTTTCTTTGCTCACGAGTTATTTTGTGTAACCAGTTGATGATGATGATATGCGAATGGTAACTTTTATGTAACTTTGAGTTTTACATAGCTTCACGGCTGTGTGCAGTTTATATAAACTGCTTCTATTTATTTCATGTCGGATTAGTGTTACAGCGTCATTCTTTAAATGTGTGATGCATGAAAATGCTGCGTGGAAAGACAGAATCTTTAAATTCATTGTTGGGCACACGTTGTGGCTGCTATTGCATTTTCTACACGAGAAGTGTTAAAAATGCGAAGGGTGGAAATGCTGGTTTGAAAGACAGAACTGCTGTTGTATTGTCTACATGAGGAATGCTTGTTTTTGTAGCAGAGATATGGCAGTTTCTCGGACGGACTCGGAGCAAAGATCACCAAAGGCCTTGCAACTCTGGAAGACTGTGAAGTCCGTTCATATCTTTTCATAGTGTTTTTATAGTGGTATCTCACTTACAAAGGCTGTGCATACCTGGTAGTTTTTTTTTAGCATTATCTTCATGTCCCGGTAGAAAGACTGCATGATATTTTAGAACATGCCTAATAAAATGTAATTTCATTTTGTCATTCAGTCAGATTTCACATTTGGAATTTTGGTGATGTTGTTGTAGCATACTTAATTTTGCAGACGAGCATTAACATAACAATAGATATATACAATGGCCATGGTAGAATCTGTGACTTTTTGGCCGTGATGGGTTCAGATTGAAGGTGTGAAGCACCAGTAGGTCAAGGGGTGTGAAATTCCTAAAGTTTTCCGACTGGGAAGTCTGGGGATTATTTCTGGGCATGACGTTTGACCTTGGGTATGTCAAGCCCACCCCCCATCCACACTCGCCAATACAACCATAGGTGTCTTGTATTTGTTCATTATTAATTAATGAAATTGTTTGAATTCACAGGAGTTTGTCCTGAAACACGGAGAACCTGAGTCAAAATCAGGCCGACAAGAGCACTTTGAGCGCGTCCTCAACGGCTACCTGTGATCGAACGCATCACTCGCAAACATGTCATGTCCTGCTTAAAAATATGTTTAACAGAACAATCTCAAGATGACAAACTCTGCTACGGTTGACTGCATGTAATGGTCGACTGAGTTAAACTCCGTTTTGTTTAGCCAAGGGTTTTTGTTGCAAGCGGGAACGCCTGCAGGCTTTAACGCATCTTTATTCAAACATCTTAAGCTGCTTTGCGAATATATTGCGTTGTATATGCAGAACTTTATTTTTCTATGGTTGGATTTATGTTGGGTACAGGATTGCATAATAATGTCGCCCGTTTTGTTTGTATGGTTCTGTTACTCTGTGTACTAGTTGGGGATTATAAACATTCGTAGTGGCTAACAGAATTTAAAATGGCAGACCTAAGTTTCAGTGCCATTGAAAACTTCAACGTATAGCAAGTAGTTCACGATTTTCCTTAGTAGTGACCATTGGCTGATGCCTTCAGCATTATGACCATGGCGATTTAGAAGTTCTTAGATTATCTATTGTAACAAGCCTTTGTGCTATCGATGATGTCTTTATTGACAATGCAGCTATATTAATTTCTGTTTAAATGGCAACTATTATTACCATTTATAAAGTCTGTGGTGCAAATCTTGAAGTGTGCTTATAACTTTTTTAAAGAACAGGTATTAAGAATTAGTTATTATTATTCATTTAAAGCACAGTTGACTTCTGTTGCAGAACCATACCGTATGTGGAAATGACTGCCTTGAATTTTTTATCAAGATGTGTTGTCTTTGTAATTTTTCTCTATCATGTGAACATCCGGCTACATTCCACACCTCTTTGTTTACAGAAATAAATACCCAAAGCATTTGAGAGCCATGCTTTGTATCTCTAAACCAGACCTTTTACAATTTCCAACTTGCTATGGTAGTTACTTAACCTAGATAAACATGCATTCCAAGCGAGATTCATTTGAACAAGTTAATTCTGTCGACCACCTTCAACTTGAGAAAACATTCAGGTCTTGTTACCTGTACAATAGGGGTTTCTTCACCCTACAAACATGTAGCATAATTGGCATTTCACTTCTCTTTATTGTAAGATTCAACTGTGACATGATCTTGCTGTTTTGAAAGAACAATTCATACTGTTTTGAAAGAACAATTCATACTAAATTAAGTACACTGTAACTGGTGCTGACGGATTTGTAGCATTGAACTGCTAATGTGAATTAATTACAGTAACTTCTATTGCACCGGTATCTAATGCACAAGGCACCAACCGATGGCACAACAAAATCAAGCCGTAATCTCGGGTCAATGTCCAGAAAGTCCATCCGTTAAACAGAGAGGTGGATTATGCAATTTGAAAAAGAAAAGGGATTTTAGAACGAAACGACATGTGATTGAACAGAACAGACAGACATGGGGAGAGTTTTTCATAAACTAGGTACAGCAACTTAAAAAGCTTCCCCGCCAAGAACAGTTGTTGATTTTACATATGACCAGAGAAAGATGTTGTGGCTTGTCTCCTCAACTGCGTCGTGGGCTTCAAGAGGCAGTATGCAAGGTTTAGATTAGTGGTTGCATCCGGAGCACTTTTGATATGAAGGCATCATATTTATGTTGAGATACATGCATTTCTGAGTATGAAAAAAGGTTGCTAATATAATATGTAGATTTCACCATTATGCACTCTAAACTTTCTGCCAAAACACACGGCATTTATCTTCAAGAGAAAGTAACCTGTCGAAAACCTGTCGCACAAGATCAATTTCAGCACAGTACCCACAAAGCAGGTTTACTGTTTGCTGTTTGCGAAACCCGAGATGAACGTAAAGGATATGAGATACAGGTCAAATGTCTTCATACAACAAAGAAAATAAAGTTTCTAACACTTCCCACTCGTGGCTGCCTCACGGGGTCAGTGTAGGACAGAGGGGCATAGGTCAAATTGAGATAGGGGTATGATACAAAGAGTAAAGCTCAATTTTAAATCTCGGATGGTGGCCACAGCTGAATTACAACCTTGGACCTGACGGTGCTTGGGATAACATATACAGACTCTTCTTCCAGACTTGCTCAACCTGATTCTTGACTCGCTCAACAAAATTTAAGCAACAGACGAAAATCCTGCACGCTGGATACCACAGACCTTATTAAAGTACTTATTCATGATGCGACCTACATAAAATTCATCTTCCACAACTCTTGCAGGAAACGTCCGTAAATCCAGTTGACATACGGAGTCCCTGTTTCACGGCATAGAAAAGAAAATACAAAAATCAAATCACGGTCTATATTACAGGTTCTTTAGCACGAGTGTTCTTACGATGCTGTCATCAGCTGCCAGACAATAGAAAGAACGGTGCATGTAAGCATGACAACGACGGGCAGGCGATGCGACGGTTCTTTGCCGGACCCCGTGACGCAGTCGATGCTTTCCATTCTCTGCATCGCGCGGATGAACTCCGGTCCAAGGAAGTCCTTGTAGTTCTGCTGGTCACTTGTGATTTCTACCAGACGGACGGTTGCGTCCTGGAAGATGAGGTCCTTGTGGTTGATCTCAGAGTCGAACATTTTAAAGTCGGGATTCCTGGAGAAAAGAATAGCCGTTATGTACCACTCAACCCAAAAGCACAAAGACTCAGAAGAGTGCTGCTGAAGAATATATTATGTATGTGTGCAGGTACTTAATATACATGTAGCACCTTTTAAAAGTATCTCATAAACGTGATGCCTTTGCTAGCACAAGATGCATGGCACCATAGATCATCATCATCATCATCAGTTCCTGACGCCAGCCATTTGGCGGCGATGGGTACGAATAAATGATCTCCATTGTCCTCGGTCATTTGTCAAGTCTATTGCCCCCCTTAATGTTAGTCCAAGTGATGTTATGTCCTCAGTTATATTATCTATCCAGCGTAGCCTTGGTCTGCCTTTGCGTCTTTTCCATAGATCATTTAGAACAAAAAGCTCAACGGTAATCCAACAATGCTAACATGGGCGTCCACCGGAATTTTTCAGGGGGGGAGAACAAAATGACATTTTTACACGGAATAGCTTGCTATTCATGAACCTAGAACACGTGACAACTTTAAAAATAAATAATGGTCAAGGACTTACCTAAATAATTGTTTTTCTTGCATTGAAAATCGTGTTGGGACTGGTGTAAAAATCATAATAATCAAAAGACTTTAATTTTGTAAAATATTCGCAACAACTACGGGGGCAAATGCCCCCTTGCCTCCCCCATCCGGACACTCATGAATGCTAAGGAACGGACGATTGCACTGGCAGGCTCCCACGCATAAGTAAAGCCCAACTCAATTACACAGTGTATATATACATAAATACTATATATATATATATATATATATATATATATGTATATATATACATATATATATATTCATAATGTAAACTAGGACAATATGTCAAAATGGTGCATTTATCTTCTAGTACGCTCTTTTCTACCATCCCGAGAGTTCCACAAAATCAATGCAAACAGTTAGCCACAGCATGCGGGTGCTCAGTTTGAAAGGGACCTGGATGAAATTTCCTAAAGACGCGATGGAAGACATCTTACGTGTCGGCATCAAAGAACTGTTCGGCAAAGTGGAGCAGGGTCCAGTAGATTGTTCGTTCATTCTCCGTCTTAAAACCTGCAGATCAACAACTCAGAGCATGAAATTTAAAACTTAAAATATCAACGAATGCGATCAGTTTTAACCAGTACTTTTTTTCTGGAAAAAAGGTTCTGGAACGGAACAATAGGTTCCGGAACGGAATAGTTACGGGCATGCTAAAATCCTGAGAAAAGCGGGATTGGGGGTTGGGAGGGGTCTCAATAAACACTGAAAACAGTTCAAAACACTTAAATTAAATTAAAACAAGCATCAGTAATTGTAGCATTGATTCACACGGAGTTGTATGCAATCAGTTCCACATGGAACTAAACCGCTAAGAACCAGAACCATTTTCAAGTTGCTCTAGCACATCCAATACTTTAGACTTGAAGTACTATTGCTTACCTGCTTACCTGACCTCACTCTACGCTTACCTGACCTCACTCATATGCTTACCTGCCTACCTGACCTCACTCATATGCTTACCTGCGGTCATGATGGCGTTTGGTGGCAAATGTCCTAGATTACAGTCAGCCCACTGGTCAATGTCTTTCCTTGTTCCGTCATTACAGAGAAGCTCATAGTCATCAGACCGACGATTTCTTGCCCAGTCGGCTAAATTTCTACCATCCGTGTTTTCGCGTACGGTCGTGTGTCGCACGAATGCCACATCGCCACCCCCTGAAAAACAATTAAATCAAACACATTCGGTAAACCTTAAAACAATATTCAATAAAATAATACAATACAATAACACAACATGGCAATACAATACAGAAATACAATACCATACTAGACTTCACTTGTAGTACATAACTAACTTTTGAAATAACATCTTTAAAATACGTATGATGACTGCAAGATTTCAACAATTTAACAAAATGAATTAGAAGTTGTGTAACTGAGAATGAAGGTATCTTCTCAGCCTCTCTTTTCTGCAAATACTTGAAGACCATTCTGTTTGACCGTGGTTTCATTGTGTTAGGTCAGAAGCGCCTCTCACGAGTCTCTAAGTGGCACTATATAAATTTGCAATGATCTTTACCATTACCAAGTTACACCAACGAGGAGTTTAGCACATCAACAAAACATGGCCCCGAAAACAAGCTCATACCCTTAAAGCCCTAGGTTTTAGGTTTGGCGGTTTCCCTCGTAGAATGAAGTGACCAACGACTGTAGGCGGTTCAAGTAAGCATCTGTCGGCCAATGGGCGTTGATTTCATTTTGGTTTACACATCTTACAAGCATAGGCTGCTGAATTTAATTATATGCATAGCCTAGGCAACATCGTCCGCTTTGTGGAATGGAGGCGAGGCGCAGGGACGGTCGGTCGATCGGTGGTAGCCCCCACCCTAGGCCCTTCACCCTCCCTCTGGCCTACCCCGATCAATTGACCACTTGTATATATAACCGAGCTTTGGGTCGTAAACCTGTATATAAATGCCAGCTGTTGATGCTGTCACCGTTGCCTTATTATACCCGGAACACTAAAGACAATAAGCTGTATTTCATATTCTAAGAATTTGCACCAGTATCAGATGCTAATATACAGCCTAAGGAAGAGAGACTAGGTCACATGCCAAATTATGCTAATGAACTTAGGAAATGAACTTAGGAAATGTCCTTTCACAATTGAGTCTTGGTTTGCAGTACTCATTCTAGTTTGAATTTCGCTGCAGCAGAGTTGAGCTTCGTAATTTCTTCACTTCATAGCCATTTTAAATCGCATAGTCGATACAGCTTATATCTCGTGTCTGTATATTATATTATTATCTTATTTCAGTAGTGGACCTTATAGTAGTATAACATTGTATTTCGTTAGTGGACATATATTAGTATCATTATATCGAACTATTTCCAAAGATGGATGGAGACTACGCTGTACCAACGACACCGACTTCAGGTGTTGCAGTTGGCAACATGCGAACATTTAAAAAACGGTTGTCTGATGGATCTACCAAGAGTTATAGCTACCCTTACGTTTCTGTAAGGAAACATTTTGAATTAACTTTTACAACCGACAGTGATAAACTTAAATTTGAGCAAAAATGTGAGGACATTCGCTTGGCGTTGGGAGTAAAAAGTTTGAGAGAAGTTCTGGTGAAAGTCATAATGGATGTTGACACCAATAAGCTCTCTTCTGCAACTCAACATCCGCAGCAGACACTCACGATGTCTTCAGTCACGGAAGAAGTAAGTGAATCAACTTCACTGACTGATCCAGCATCTGTCACAGCAGCAATATCAGCAGCTCCAGCAACAGCTTTGGAGACTGCACATGAGAATTTTGTTGGGCAGTGCTCCAGCATTGCCCAGTTGATCGACACAATCTCACAACATTCATCCACATGTGTGACGCCGTATTCAGTGAAGTCATGGACACACAGTGGTCATGTGCTGTCGGTGGATATGGAGTGTGCGAAAAAACACTCCTTTCAGTGGAGTTCCTCATCCACAATAGACAGCGAGCGGAAGGAATTTGAAGTCAACCACCGAGTGATGTTGAGCTACCTGGCCTCTGGTATGACACCCATACAGTACGAGCGCTTTAGCGACTTCAGTCGGTTTGGACTATTGTCAGACCTTTTCCGCAGGAGGAATATGGTTACATTTAGTGCCATTTCTGAGAACCTGCGAAAGCAATCTATATTTGGCGCTAGAGCGCAGGAGTCTTCACTGTCGCCTGATGGAGCTATCTCTATAATGACTGACGCACGACATCATTGTAGACGAAATAGTTATCACACCGACCATGTTGCTATCGGGTTGAAAACTCACAAAGTCGTTGATATTCAACACATTAACGGGAATGATGATAACTGTTCACAGCGTCACGAGGCAGTGGGATTCGACAGGATGTACGAGAGCCTGGATCTCAGCAACATTAAAGTTGCCCATCATGTGCATGATCGAAACATGACAATCAACAAGCGCCTACGTGAGAGGAAGCAAGCCAGGAATTCCAATGACCGCTGGCACTGCACCCGTCCTATAACAGCCGGGGTGAAAAAAATTGGGCAAGGAGCACAAAAAAACATTGGAAAAACATGGCATCCCGAGCTTTCTGACAAGGGTGCTGCCATTCGAAACCACGTCTATTGGTGTATGGACAATTGCAATGGAGATGCCCAAACCCTGCGTAAGCTCATAGAATCATGCATCCCTCATTTTCAGAACAACCACAGCAAGTGCCATGAAACTTCCCACTGCAAAGAGCCGGGGCATATGATTGAAGTTCGAATTGTTTCAAATGAGGCTGCAATTACAATGCTCCAGGACTTTCTTCGGTCGTTGGTAGTGTACAAGCACGCTGAAGATTATGTCAAAGGCCACGACACATTTTATGTGGAAAGTTTTAATAACGTTTGTCTGATCTATCTGGATAAACGGATACACTACGGGAATTTAATGTACGAGCTGCGGAGCAATCTGGCTGTCTTGGACTGGAACGAACACGTCGACAGACCATACACGTCTATATGCACGACTGTTCGTTCGAAAAACCCACGTCGCCAAATCGGGAAAAAAGTGTATCGGCGCAAGACCTACGTATTTGTTGAGAACATTTGGAATTTGTACATTGCCGTGTGGTCAGCATCTAAAGCAATATCGGAGTCTGTGACAGAAACTTCTGCAGATAAGGAGACCTGCCAGAGTGAAATCTCTTCGGACGAATCCGATGACGACCAATTAGGAGACAGTGAGAGCTTTTCAAATGAAAGCAATGCACCCTACACAGTAGAATAACCGTAAGAGCTGTGACAATATTGTATGATACACTAAAATCAAACATATCAGTGCTACATAACCATCAACCGTCATTACACATAACCACCTTAGCATTCTGCTGTCTAC
The DNA here is from genome assembly GCA_963556255.1 of Allolobophora icterica. Classification (NCBI taxonomy): domain Eukaryota; kingdom Metazoa; phylum Annelida; class Clitellata; order Crassiclitellata; family Lumbricidae; genus Allolobophora; species Allolobophora icterica. Next base: position 9,435,455 of record OY744609.1, on the reverse strand, counting down.
TCTGCTTGACCTCCCCGGATTTTGGCCTGGCATAGGACAGAGAGATGTGTGGCAGAGCTGATGTGTGGCAGAGCTGACTGCTATCACACGCGTCCACAGGTGGCGGATAGTGGAACGACCTCTAGAAATAGAGGTCAGCTGCGAAATAAGCAGGGTTATATCTGACGAATAAGCAGTCGCGGACCAACAGCGGCAAGGCTAGTAGGGCACACTGTAGAAAAAGAGTGGCATTTTGCTTGACAACTAAAAGCTGCAAATATCCAATAACAGCCTTGTGACATGGGAGCACATGACTCAATTTAAATAAGCCTGATGACCCTCTGCCTAGCGGGCATGTGTTCATCACCAAGACTAGGTCCACAGCGGAAAACTGTGGTTGATGCCACGAAGGGCATCCGATCTGTAACAAGATGCTCCAATCTGTATAAAAATGAATCTGTGGCTTACCCCCCCTCAACGAGGTCCTAATCCAAGCAAGAAAAAAAGAAGATTGAACGGACAAGGGACTGTGGCCATTGCAAAATTGATTTGACATAGCACTTATGAAAAACCTAGTCTCCGTAACGTGGTTTTCGTGTGGCGCCGAGCAATTGAGGGCAATTCAGGTTTAAATCCACCTCTGAGTAGGAATCTTGAAGAGGCGCTATATAAATTTAAAATGGGGGAATGTTATGTTACATTGAATCATAGCTATGACAGGTGTACATAAGCAGCTCACAATCGATAAAATTCTGCTTTATGTCAGAAAGTAAGTGTACAATAAAAATCTCTCTGTCTAAACAAAGTCCGGCGAATTATCCAAAGTATCAATGTTACTCCCACTTGTGGCCCATGTAAGGCGTGCCTGTTGGATTCGGATACAACGATCTCACTTTTCGCACTACGCAATCTGGCATTATTTCCCGCATGTGAAGTACACCGTTCGATTCCGTTAGTTTCTTGGCCAGATATAATGGGCTCGTCCACCCACCCAAGTTGCAAATGATCTTCCAATATTTTCCATAAATTACTCTTCGTATTGGACTGTTAGCTGCATGCGCTGCTTGTCCTCCGCCAAGCCAACCTGGAGATGCAGAACCCACGCACGGAGAGAGAAAACAAAGAGGACAGGCGCCTTCCGATTGATGATTTTCACCCTGCAGCTGCAAATGATCAGCTGACACTTGAATGTCATGACTGTTTTGAGCCTCAATTTCTGACTCTGTACTATTTCCATTGGACGCGACCAAGACCTCCTTCGAAGCGGCATCCATACAAGATTTTCTTCTCTTTGGTGGTTCCAACTCTGCAATTGGAACAAAGGCAGTTTCGATTGGTTGGAGATATATTTATAATGTCATCAACATACAATTAGCTCTTTCGACTTGACTTGAACGACAGCTTAGCTGGGTTATGCATATGTTTATTGTCTTATTACATATCGTAATAATAATAATCATGGTAATTTTAATAATTACATTTTTAATTGGCCATTTATTATCATTACTGCTGTTACTGCTGTTCACATCAGTTGTCATTATACTAACATTGCTGATGTTATTATTACTATGTATTTCTATAGCATGGTTTGAGCTAAATATTTGCAAGGATAATAAATGCAATTTAATTTAATATTTATAAATCTTAGTTCAATCTTATTTGCGCACGTATAGCGCTACCTGAAGAACAATAGGGCCTACTTGTACAGGGTTCACCACACAAAACAATTTATACAATTTCAGTATATATATATATATATATATATATATATATATATACGCATCGTCTTCATAATTACCAATTTTTTCAAAATTCCAGTTGTTGTGAGCAAAAAATGCCCGTATGGCTTCCTCTTGATCGCCATCTACCACAATAGTAAGTTCGTATTTGTTCATGGCAATCTAATCGCATATAGAAACTACAGACTTGTTTCTCAACCCTGTAAGTATCTTCATAGCAATGAACTCCATAGTAATATGAGTGTATGGGGGGTAAATTTGGATAATTGGAACAACTTGTATACATTCTAGAAGTACAGGTATGACCTCTAGCCAGCTTACCTGGCTTTCGTATACACAAATTAGTCGACCCACAGCTCGGTTATATATATACAAGTGGTCAATTGATCGAGGTAGGGCCTGTACGGGGTATGCCCTGTCGGGTCTAGTCTGCCCTAGCGATGCATCTCCATCCATCCGTCCGACCGCTAGAGGGCCAGAGGGAGGGTGAAGGGCCTAGGGTGGGGGCTACCACCGATCGACCGACCGTCCCTGCGCCTCGCCTCCATTCCACAAAGCGGACGATGTTGCCTAGGCTATGCATATAATTAAATTCAGCAGCCTATGCTTGTAAGATGTGTAAACCAAAATGAAATCAACGCCCATTGGCCGACAGATGCTTACTTGAACCGCCTACAGTCGTTGGTCACTTCATTCTACGAGGGAAACCGCCAAACCTAAAACCTAGGGCTTTAAGTCTAGTCTTTATTGGACTGAACATCATCCACAGCAGGTCCTTTGGCCTCAAGGACCTTGAAATGTTCTGCACAAGGAACATGTCTTCAGAAAGACTTAACTCAGAAGCGGCCATCGATTGATGCCTACTACATTAGGATAATGGAATGATAAAAGTAGCCAGATTAGATCATAACAGTGTCTAAGTAAAGTAAAGAGAACCTACTTTCGGTGAGGCACCGGAAAGCACCGCTTGCCCCAAAGTACAGTTCTTCATCGCTCCTCATACACCTGTCCGGTCCTTGCGTTCCGCACGCCTCGCACAGATTGACAGGATTTGTGCCGTGTGGATTGTAGTAGTCATCCAGGATTCCAGGGACACAGCTCTTGCTGAAGTATTGCCCTAATAAAAAAATTCCATCCATATTAAAGAATGACAAGGTAACACAGACCGCTATAATAATAATATTCTTTATTATTTCAAACTGACAGACACAGTAAGGTTACATTGAAACATGAAAAGTACAATCAAGATCTTAATCAAACACATGGTTTGGCAGCCATGCAAAGCGCCGCCCTAGAGGGAGGGGGTTGCGGGAATCGATCTGCGAACCTAATCTCTCCTGGCCATGAGTGTAACCATTACTGTATCCCTCCTCCCCGATAGAAACGCCTCAAAAGTACAAAGCTCGAATGGCAGGCAGAACTGTCAGTAAACATTCCAATCTAGAACCCACAGCATTTTTGACTGGCTTCAGCAAGTGCAATTAAACAATTATCCTATAAGAATATTATGGTAAATATAAACCTTACGTTGAGTTGTCAGTAAATCAAAAATCTAAATGACAAAGTTATTCAGAAGACACAACCACCATTTCGGCTTGACAATGTTCGTTTAACGACGCCTCCATGGAAAGATGATTGGCACGAAAAACGACTGGCTACTTATACAGTGAACTTCACACAAAGCTCCATCTATGACCCAGTCAAATGGCCAAACAACTTGGTCCTTGAAGACTTCATATGATATGGCACCGGTGTCGTACACTGGTCTCCATGATGGAAATCTAGCGTGGGGCTAAGAAATTTTAATATTGACTGCCTTCATTGATGCTCACCAACAGCGAGGTAAGCGTTACAATCCTTGAAATGAATCTGCCCGGTTTCTATCAGCTTGTCGACGGGGATGATCCAACCAGAGGCTGACATCACAGATGAATGACAGGAACGCCTCTCTATCAAACAATTAAATTAATTACAATTAACGAACAAGAAAAAGATGGAAGATAAAGTTAGATCAGAAAATATGGCAGTACTAATCGCCAGTTACTTCTGCTCAAGTTATGGTTGAGGAATTGTAAGGCAATTCTATGATGACCACCTCTGTGTATGCATGTATGTAGGTGGGATGCAGTAATATAGCAGTATGTTCTGTGCCTTGTAACCAGAGGGTCGCAGGTTCAAACCTACCTCAGGCCACTGTGTAGTGACCTTGGACAAGTGTTCACCCACAATTGTCTATGAGGAAGGCAACGGGAAATCATCTCACTCATTCCCACGTGGCGTACAGCCAATGGACCTGCCTTCAGGCAGAGAACTCATCATCATGTAAGTATGTATGTGTGTATGTATGTGAATATATATGCAAGTATGTATGCATTTATGCATGCTTAAAAGCCTATATTCATGTATGTCTGTATGAAGCGATATGTCACGCATCTTCGTATGTATTTATGTATACAATATACATGTATGTATGTGTCTATGTATATGTCTATATATGTATCTATCTTCAAGTGCCGCTTTAGAAGTTTGGAGATTACGATTACGATGTACAAGTATGAGTGTATTTGGATATTTTTATAGCACCACCTAGGTCGCACTGAAAGTAGCAAGCTGCTTCTAATACAGAAAAGCTTCAGAGCAATCAACTTTCATGACAATACCACAAATGCAAGTCTCTGGACATTTATATAGCACCTGGTGCGTTTACATTTCTACGCAACCGAGAAAAAGTCGCACAACAGGACAACACTCACGTTTCAAATTGAAAAGTGTCAGGAAGGAATCCATGCGACGTGCAACCGCCACAGCCAAATAGCCAATCTTATCTGGATCATCAGTACCACTGTAGTCCTCTGCAGCGATAGGTACCAATCCATAATGCCTACGATCAACCAATCACTCAATCATCTCGTCAATCACTACCTTATCTGTTTTCTTATTACTGCAAAAACAAGCTTGCCAAGAAAAGATCAAGGAATTACTCAAACAATCAGAATCAAGTAAAATAATTATTTAAAAGAAATCAAACAACAGATTGTGGAATTACAGGAGTTTAGCATCAGGTAATTAAATAAAAGTAAACTGTGATGACGCTTATTTTACCAGAAATTCACTTCCTAATCTCAAGCAATTATTCCCATATGAGCAAAACAAACTTAAGTAAAAGCTCAAGAATTTAATTAATTTAATTAAACCAAGTCGACCACATGAAGCAATCACAATCTGATGACCACTTACTTCCCAGCTGTGTACACATCAGAAGCATCTAGCGTGATGAGATCGGCGTCGCCAATTCGGATCTTCTGCATGCAGTCGAGAACACTGCTACCCATAATGCAATTGAGATCCGGTTTGAGACTGCGAGCGGCAAAAGCCATGATCATGTTTTCGCACTTTGCCATTTCATACCGTGACACAACGCACCATCGTGCCTGCTGGATCGGACACTTGTTCAGCACGACCATTCGCCTACGCATTTCCTCGCCTGGACACAGAAATTGTAAGGTATTGTTTTATTTCCGTGGCAGATTATGAATTTTTCCTTTAAATCTTTAATACAATAAAATACAAGAAAAACTGATATTGCCCTCCTTTCAATGCTCAGTAGTACACACATGGTATTGACAGCACTGCGCACTTGTGCGGTGTCAAAGACTTGCACAAGGTCCATAAACAGTAACCGCCTCAGAGAAGGATCAAATCCCTACTCTCCACATTACAAGCCAAGAACTCTAACCAACAAGTTACGGTACTATGCACTCCACGTGACAAGGCGCGTGCTCAACCAAACACACAAACTTACCTTTACTTCAGAAGACTTGTAATAACACAGAAAACAATTGCGAATCAAGGACTTACCTATCCAGGTGCAGCACAGGTAAGCACTTAGCTTTACCAATGCAACGACACAAAAGCAGTTAACAAAGCACTTACCTGCCCAGGTGTAGTAATTGGTTCTTGTTCCACCAGCCACCGATGCAACATCCTTCAGTTGTTGTGTTTCGTCGGTAAACATCAAGTTCTGCTTTCCGTATTTACTCGACTCGAACAGTTGGAAAAGGTCGGTGTTCGCGCCGGCCGCTCCAAAGTCCCAGCTCAACAGTTTCAACAGCAGCTTGTAATCACCACGGATACCAGCGTCGCGGACAGCAGACGACATGACAACATGTGATGAAATCTTACCCCAGTTACAGGTTTCGTATTCGCTGGCGGCAGTACGCCTTCCATCAGTACAAATCAATTCAAACTCCTAAAGGAATATAAATATAACATTGATGCTAAAAACAAAATATGAATTAATACATATATAATTGATACTAAAAACAAAATATGTATTATTAAATATAACACTTATACAAAAACAAAATATGTATTAATAAATATAATACTGATACTAAAAACAAAATATGTATTATTAGATATAACACTCATACAAAAACAAAATATGTATTAATATTCTGCTTCACATTAATTGTCGTGATTCTCGCTTGCAAACTTAAGCACTGGTTCATCTGTTCAGTTTTGTTGTCACTAGAATACAGTGTTAACCTACTTTAAGTCAGTTAGTAGGAACAAAGAGGGGAGGTTAATCCAAATGTCGATAAGGGGAAAAGGTTACATCAAAAGTTAACAACTGTATCTGAACTTACTATACAGTAATTTCAGCAAGTCTTTGCCATAAAGGCCAATTTCAGTCAGACATTAAACAATACCTGTACTGCATTGGTTCAATTAGAATCCCTCTGTCGGATTTCAAAGTATCAAAGTACCCCACTTTGCAGCATAGTTAGCACCCCTGAAAGATCAATAGGGTAGCCAAAGAGGCCTTGATACTCTGTTGGAGTTCGGACTCAGAGAAAAGGAATGGGGGAGGTAATGCCCCTTAGACAGCCCCAAGCGCAACAAGTCTGAGAGTTTATAAAAGGCTGTAGATGAGTCTTATGCATGTGTTTCTCCTTCCCATTGTGTCTGCAAGGTGTCTGGATGCAAGTGAGTGTACGTGGTTGCATAAGTTCTCAGTCTCTACGTCTCACTCCCTCTGTCAATAGGTCAATAGGTGCATCCTTCCTTGCACTCTTCTGTCACTGTAAACGTTTTATTTCACTCTTGTTCTTGATCACGAAATCAATAGATACCCACTCACTTTCGTGTTCCTTCCTTTCTCTCGCTGTATCTGCAACTGTCAGTACCTTTGTCCATCTCATTCTCTCTCAACAAATACACAGCTCCAAGTCTCTGTCTCTCTTTGTCTGTCTATCTCTGTCTCTGTCTTTCTCTTTCTATGTCTCTCTCTCTCTCTGTCTGTCTGTCTGTCTGTCTCTCTCTGATGTCTTTCATCTCCTTTCTAACCGGTTCAACAGTTGAACTCATTTCCCTCTCGTTAGATGGATTTGCCTAAATAACGAAGCCACTTACGTCAACCGTTAGTGATAAGTTGGTGTGCCTCAGCGCCTCTGTGAGAGACGAATTCCTGACGAAAGCAATATCTGCGTCTCCGTTGAACAAACAACTCATGGCTCCCGAATAATCTGCGTACGGGTCATTCACAGTGCATTTCTCGTAGAATGATCCCTTGCAGATCAGACAAACCGTATCCGGATTGTTGCCTGGAATGAAATCAATAGCAAAACTAGTTCTAAATAAATGGAGAAACACTATCATGCAGGTATGTATGTGTGTGCCTGGATACTTAGTACTTACTATAGCACCTCAAGTTTGGATAACATGATTGATGCTGCAGATGCTGGCTTATTTAAAAGAATCTGTTGCCAGCCTTACCATGTCCTTCGTGGTATTTTTCCTCCCCCACGACATAATAACTATGACTTAAGGACAAGAACTCACAATTTTACTCTTCCAGCTAAAGATAAATGTAATTTTATTCCTCGTGCTTTGTTCAAAGATGCTTATTAATTAACACATCCCTTTATTCTCCATTCTATTATTATCATGCTTCTGTAATCTGTTGTGTTATTGTCAACTGGATTTGTTGAATTAAACGAATATTGATTGATTGATTGATCTTAACCTTTTAATGACGAGAGGGATTAGTTTTCCATACATTTTAGGACAAGCTCAGCGTAAGTGTTAAGTGCTTGACATAAGACTGCCAGTGCCAATCTATATGATGTCAAATGGGGAGACCGTAGAGTAATCGATAACACACTGGCGTGAAGAGCAGTAGGTACCGAGATTGATCCCGTAGACCCCGCTAAGTTTATTCAGCCTTCCACTCGCTAGGTGGCGGCGGTGGTTGAATGAATAGTAGGCCGTGATTGGCGCCCTGGTGGCTGCCGTATAAAACAGTTGTATTCGACTCCTGTAAAACTGTTATCATGTGCTTCTACTGTATACATGTATTTAAGGCGCCCTGCATGGCTGCCGTTTCTACTATATGTATGTTCACTGTACAGCGCAGTGCGGTTAGCAGGCGCTTAAATAAAGAAAAGATTATTATTATAATTATCAATGTCACTGAGACAAAGATGTCCTTAGCAAGGAAAACAATGCACAGAAAACTAGAGGAGTCACCAGTGGTGTGACCAAGCACACACGTGGAGCCCAACAAACGTAGTTCCCAGCTGTAGTAAACAGCTCTGAATATCATGTTTGGAGTCTGGACCCAAGCTGTGTCGAAAGATAGTAGCATTTGCAGGTATGCTCAGATGCAGGCTAGGTGACCATTTTCTTAAGCTAAATATTAACTAAAGGAACTTGCAATACGATGTTGACAGAAGGCAAAACAATGGTAAAACAGGTGGCCAAAGAAAATGGTAAAACTGGTGGCCAACAAAATGGTAAAGCAGGTGCCGAAAGAAACAAAAAAACACATGGCCAAAGTAAACATCAAACAAGTGGCCAAAAACTGTAAAACACGCATCGAAAGCAACAACAAAAAAGATGGCCAAACAAAACGATATTCATGCTACTGACCAAAGGGATTGTAGAATCGCTCCAGTCCATCAGGAGCGCACATTGGTCCGAAGAAAGCAGCCGCAGACTTAACAGGAACGTTGCATTCGACGACGTCCATGATCTCACTCTCCAACAGGGTTGAAATGGGGTAAATCCAACCAGCAGCACGACCAACACCTACAAGAGCACATCAGACCGATGTAATGAGTGTGCCAGAAGCATTAATGTCTAATCCAATCTAATCTGAAAGGTCCATAGTATCACAACAACAGCACTGTATGACAACAGCACTGTATGATAATCATACAGTGACATTATGACATTATGCACTGCATGATAATCATGATAATCAGGGCCGGATTAACAAATGTGGAGGCCCTGTTCAGTAAAACTGTGGGGGCCCCAACGACTGTACACTGTAGGCTACACAATAAAGTTTCGTCATTTTATAAGGTGTCACATAGCACTTGAGTGTTCCGGTCATGTCAGAGGCGAAACTTTGGTCTAGAAAGTGGGGGTACCAAATGGCGCATCGCTTCCCCTTCAAGACCTTTAAATGAATATAATGGCGCCCAATGAATCTATATTTGGCGCCATTTATGCGCAAAGCCGAATAATAATGATGATGATGACGCTATGCTGATAGTAATAATAACAATAGCAATTAATATAATAATAATGAGAAACAGCGTAATAATAAATATAATAACAAAACAACAATAATGAAAATAAAAATAATAATTTAAAATTACTAACAATAGACGTGTTTCATTTTGGAAGCATGTGTCGATCATAATTGAAGTGACGTAACAATAGGTCTTTATTCTCTATTAAACCTAATAACAATAGACTTATTCATAACTGAAGTGACGTAAGAATGGCCATTATTCTATAAATCTAAAATTACAAACAGTAGACGTGTTTAACAATTAAAATGACGTTACAATAGGTCTTTAGGCCTATTTTTCTAAATTTAAACTTAATGACATTAATAGACTTTCCTAATTGAAATGACGTAACAAAGGCCTTTATTCTCTAAATCTAAAATTATTAGTTATAGACGTGTTCCATAATCGAAATGACGTAGGCTACTTCAGGCCCGCCGAGAGGGAGGGCCTGAAGGGAAATGCCCAGGGGCCCGGCGATTATCGGACGATTTTTATGGGCCCGGGCACAATCAACTTTTCTCATAATGCCTAATGAGAGTTTAGGGGCCCATGACTGCTCTGCCTAGGGGCCCGGAATTTCTGTCGGTGGCCCTGGGCTACTTAACGAATGATATAGTCTTTTATTCTCTAACTTTGAACAATAGACTTTTTCATAATTTAAGTAAGAGAATCAAGGCGTTAATTCTCTATATCTGAGATTAAAAATAATAGACGTTTAAACAATTCTAATTCTAAATTTAAACTAAATTACAGTAGACTTTTCAAAATTTAAATTTGTTAACAAAAAACGTGTTTCATAATTGAAATGATGTAACAATAGGCCTTTTTGTACCTCGGGTAGAAAACAGCAAGTAAAAATAGGTCTTATTAGCATTTCTGGCTGTTTTTTAAGATGAATCTGCCTGATAATGGAACTCCAATAGGGGTCCACACATGTGCGAAAGTTGTGTATATTAAATGAGTAGTTTCTAATAATTTGTTCCGAGTTTTTTGCTCATTTTTACTATTAGACTTAACAAATAACAATAATTATAAAATATTGAAAAATTTATTTTGCATGTGTGGGGGCCCCTCAAGTGTGGGGGCCCCTGTTCGGCCGAACATGTTGAACATGCCATAATCCGCCTCTGATGATAATCATTATGACAACCACACTGTATGATAAAAATTATTATAATCATTACGATAATCATTCTAACAACTGCAATGTATGATAATTATTATGATAATCACAATGACAACCGCGCTGTATGATAATCATTATGACAAATGCACTGTATGATAATCATTCTCATAATCATTCTGATAATCATTATGACAACCGCACTGTATGATAATCATTATGATAATCATTACAATAATCATTATGACAACCGTACTGTATGATAATTATTCTGATAATAACTTTGATAATCATTTTGAAAATCATTATGACAACCGCACTGTATGATAATCATTTTGATAACAGCATTGTATGGTAATGCAATAATCAAATGTTTTAACTGAAACCACAATCCATAATCACAATCCATTTTTCAACAAATTTTTCATTAGAACAATAGAATTCAAAAGAAGCTTACTCACACCCCAAATACTGTGCTGCTTAAGACTAAAGCAGAGTTATTCACACTTACCCGTCATGCACGCTCTGGCACCCTTAAGATTGTTAAAGTTGATGTTTGAATTCGATTTTCTCACTACGACAACTGCATAGTACGAAAGACCCTCGTCTCCATCACCTGTCATTAATTAAAATCATCAATCATTGAAAACACAGAATACACTCATTTTTATTATTATTATTATTATTATCATTATAATTATTATTATTATAAGTCGATTTGTAACGTGCAAAATACTGTAACTAAATGCACCGCAAACAGGCTTAAGCAGCTGCTATTAGGGTGACAAACAAAAGATTCTTCAGCATTCTACGAAAGCCCGCTCATTAGATAAGAAGAAAGTACCACTACTCACACCAGATACTCGTACCTACTCAAGTACTCCACTTCACAACCTACTCAAGTACTCCACTCTAGAACCTACTCAAGTACTCCACTGTAGAACCGACACAAGTGCTCCACTGTAGAACTTACTCAGGAAATCCACTCTAGAACCTACTCAGGTACTCCACTCTAGAACCTACACAAGTACTCCACTGTAGAACTTACTCAGGTACTTCACTCTAGAACCTACTCAGGTACTCCACTCTAGAACCTACACAAGCACTCCACTCTAGAAACTACTCAAGTACTCCACTCTAGAACACACTTAAATACTTCACTCTAGAACCTACTCAAGTACTCCACTCTACTCAAGGACTTGTGCCAGGTACTAGCACTTCTCAAGATTGTAATTAGTAACTTCTATCGCACCAATGTCCAGTGCACAAGGCATCTACCAATGTCACGCAAAAACCAATCAGGTCAATAGTCAGTAATCAGGTCAAAATCCAGAAGATACCAGTACTTACTCCAGTAATTAGTAATTACTCCAGAGACAAATAATTACTCCAGATACTAGTACTGACATGAGATACTAGTACTTACTCCATATACTAGTACTTACACGAGATAGTAGTGCTTACCCCATATACTAGTACTTACACGAGATACTAGTACTTACCCATATACTAATACTTACCCCATAGTACTTACATGAGATAGTAGTACTTACCCAATATAGTACTTACACGAGATACTAGTACTTACCCATATACTAATACTTACCCCATATACTAGTACTTAAACGAGATACTAGTACTTACCCCATATACTAATACTTACATGAGATACTAGTACTTACTCAAAATACTAATACTTAATCTAAATACCAGTACTTACTCCAGATACTAGTACTTACTCCAGACACTAGTACTTACTCAAGACATACTGCTCTGCTACCAGGGGCATCATGTTGTAGTACTCTCCAGCGGTGTACGACAGTCCCGTCTCCAGCTGCATGAGATCGGCCATTGGGGGAATCTGGGCGATCATCGTCATGCAGTCATACTGATCTGCTCCCAGGATGCACTTGAACTCAGGAAGATCCTCGTAACGCTTGGTAGTGCCGGCAGGATATGTCCGGTTGGCAAGGATTCTTGCCTGGATTGCCAGTTGCAGGCCGTTGCACTTGCTATACTCGTACTCGTTCATCGTACACCATCTTGCCTCTGAAAGCAGCAGCAGCAGCAGCCAATGGAAGCATGAGCAGAAGATGGTGCATTCTGGGGTAATTAATAATAATAATAATAATAATAATAATAATAATAATAATAATAATAATAAAATAATAATAATACCTTCTACACTGATAAAACCATCTGTGAAGACTAGCCATTCCAGAACAATGCCCCCCTAATTTTTGAACTCCCGAGAGATCACATGTACCTCAGGGAAAAAAATAATAACAATAATACTACTAATAATAACAATGCCATTGCCTTCTGTGGCACTTTTGCTGAGCCGGAACTTGACGAGTTATAGCCGTTCCAGATGTGATTTCATTGCCTTATTAATTATCATCAATATTATTATTAATATTACTACTAAAGGTTCATGTATTCATTTATTTATTTAAGGGAATTTACATAGTGCCTCTCCACAAATATAATCAGAGAGGCACGCTCGAAAGTAGATGTATGAAAGCTACCCTAAAGGTGTACTACACGTGTAACCCATGCCTACATCACTTCCAAATGTGAACCAATGTCGAAGTTACGCTTTGTGTTATTTGAATCTGCTGTATTTTGGCGGGTCTTCTCCAAAACGTATAACAATTTCTGAGAAAATTTCCGTTGATCGACCATTGAATGATATCTAGAGCATTATGAAAATGGCACCATAGAAGTTATTGGATCAGATCAAACTCGATCATTTGTTTGTTCGATCCTTTGATCTCCAGCTCTTGATGTCTCTGAGGGCAGATGCTCCAGGCTGCATCCAAAACATGAGCAATGACCTTACCTTACCATAACTTACCTTACCAAAGGGCGATAAAGGCACCTTCTCACTCAACACAACTGCTGCTTTAAATATTCGGCAATTGGGTTTGAGACCAAGTGCATTACACAGCGCTATATCAGTGCTTTAGATGTCTGAGATTGGGGTTTGACCTCATAGCTCTTTTCTAACCCATCAGCTAAGCAACTGAAGATATTGGGGAGGGGTGGTCAGGAAACTATTACCTCATGAGTCGTCTGCAGTTTCGTTGGTAACATATTAACAACATTTGATCTTGACTTGCGCTGGTGTACTTTGGTGATCTGTAAAATTTCGAACCCCAGCTCTTTTTGACAACTAAAACACTGCGTTATATGAATACCTGTTATTGCCGTTATTACCTTACAATACACTGAATCAGCGTATCGGCGATAATTATTTACGAGTAGTACAATCTGTGCTTTTATTTCAGATAAATCTCATTAAATCATACAGCAGTCGACTGAAAGCAGAAACGAACTATCATTAGATAAGCGTCACCTAAATATTTTAAGATCAGAACTGCGTGGAAGTTACCTTGTCGGATCTGAGCAGACGCCTTCCACAAAACTACGCCGAGAATAAATATAACAACAGTCTGAACAGCCTTCATCTTGCCCTAACAATCCCAAAAGACAACACTTAAAAATCGTACAGCTTTACATTAACACAGTATTCAAAACAAAATCGCCATAATATCACAGCATATCCCAAACCAACACAACACCTGTAAAAAGCACACACAGGCGCTAGGATGACCTTACTCAGCGCAAAATAGTCCGTAGTTACAAATCAACGAGCAGCGATTAAGACACACTTTTCAAACATTAAAATTCGTTCGTTAAATATTATACGCCAAATACGATCACTTCTGCTGATTTGTCTTTTGTTCTGCGATGTTTAGGAACATTGCATCTTGACGAGATCGTATAGGCCTACCTGTAGTTCAGGTAAAATTATTAGCATAGATGTTAGAAAAACGATGAACGGCACAAGTCGCTGCCTGCGCCACTGGAACTACTTTCTAAAATCAAGACGCTTTCCATCGAGTTCCAAAATATCAGATATAAACGGCTGTCTCCAAACCTGTTTTGTGACCAGAAACGTCTTAGACGCGGCCAGAGTTACGTTTAAATCACTTTTGGCCGAAAGACCCGCTTTATATTTCTTTGCTTTAAACTTTAAAGTAAAGGTTTAGAATTATAGGGTGAGGCTGAGCAAATGATTAATTCAGCCACAGAAGTTCGGGATAGTCTTAACAATTACATTATTACATATAGCATAAAATAATAATAATCATGGGCGGCGATCCCGGGGGTCGAGGGGATCAGACCCCCACCTTTAACAGTGAGGGGACACCCCCAATTTTGAAGAAACACCAAAAAGGTAGTTTTTTCGCACATGAGCGGCAAAAAATTTGTTCACCTCTTTTTTCACCAGGTCAGTTCAAAAGTGTCCGGTGTCCCCCACACCCTTCAAACAAGATCGCCACCAGTGATAATAATAATAATAATAATCATCATCATCATCTGCAGTCTGCTCATCGACTGTACAGAACATGTGTAACCCGATAACACAGGCCGACCATCATAGTGCACAATACTTACATTTTTGGACCTGTGACTCTGCAGTAGCATCATGTATGTATGCATTTATGTATGCACGTATGAATGTGTGTATGTATGCAGACACTTACAATAGCACCTTTTAAATACCTCACAAGAGCACTGCCTGCTTTTCTCAAATCTGAATATTGTTAGTCAGTAAGAACAAAAGTCAACCAATAAGCGAATGGTGCTCAGATACATAGACGCATCACCTCTATTATTAGTATTATTATTATTACAACATTTTTAACGTGTGTGAAGTCACATAGAAATGTGAATCGGACGCACAGTTAGGACCACAAGAGTTTATCTCAGCCCAAGAGAAGTTTCCATCCCCAAATCACACCCATGCAATGCGTGCCAGCAATGAAGCGAAATCAGTTGCTACAGAAACTCGACCTATGCATTTTCGAGCAGGTGTACAATCTGAACACAACACACCTGTATATTATCTGCTTCATTGTTTTGCTTTGATTGTATGCCATCGAACATGCTATGCATAGTTTCAATTGTTACTTATGTTCCTCTGAATAGTGTGGTTATTAATATTAACAAAATAAAATAATAGGGTTTAATAATAATGGCATCTGCATTCTGCATAGAACATGTGTATACAGATAAACAAGACTGATTCATTTACAAGTACTCCAAAGCAAATTAAAGGTCCTCGTTTCATAATATTTAAGACAATTATTCCATTTTTTTCCTCCCTATTATAGGATGGTCAGAGTAATGCCAATACTGTTATTATTATTATCATCATCAGTAACAGTGGTAGTGATTTTGGTAGTGGTGGTAGTAGTAGTATATGTTATTATTACTGTAATCATCAATATCAATACATGTATAATACAATACCATGCAATACAACTGCATTTTGATATTACTCTCTTCAAAAGTTCAGAAGTGCACACGACCATACGACAGAACATCAGTGGCACAGAGCAACTGTGAGTGAAGGACTTGCTCAAGGCTCCTACACAGTAACTGCCTTGGGTGAGGCTCAAACCCGTCTTCTCCGCGTCACAGGCTGAGTGCTCTAACCAATAGGCCACAGTATACATGTATTATGGTCATAATCATTATCGTTAGAACCAAACACTTATTATGTACACAGTCAGGCCAAAAAAACCTAGACAATTCTTCATCATCTTCCTCTACTAAACAATACTCGATACAAACTGCTAATTTGCATCGTTAGCAAAACGTGAATGCATGTAGCAGTTTCAGTTAGAACATCTCATTCTAATCCTCTCCTATGAATCTCCTACTTACTGAATCATCCAATTCAAATTCTCTCTTACTTCTTACTGAATAATCTGATTCAAATTCTTTCCTATGACTCTCCTACTTATTGAATCATTTGATTCAAATTCTCTCAGATGAATCTCTCAGTTATTGAATCATTTGATTCAAATTCTCTCAGATGAATCTCTCAGTTATTGAATCATTTGATTCAAATTCTCTCAGATGAATCTCTCAGTTATTGAATCATTTGATTCAAATTCTCTCTCATAATCACAACCAGCAGAAATCTCAAAGCCGAACACGACATTTTTCCAGAATGTTCCGAACAATTGTCTCCTTTTCCTGCGATGAAGAATCGTCAAGCTGTCTGGCCAGTACTGGGTTCACCTGAAAAGAAAACAATGAAAGTTAAGCTTTGGCCCACCTCTTCAAAGGCAATGCAAAAAACAAAACACCAATATTGGGCATAGTGCATAACGTAAAGCAGTTGCCACTTATTACATGTTTCCATGGAAACTAGTCTTTGGAAGTGTGGTCTTTGGTTGGGATAATCACAGATGGTTTAACACTTTAATGACGCACTGCATTGGTTTCCCAGTTGCTATTAGTACAGTCTCATCATTAAAGTGTTAAATCTTATCTATTGTAATCTAATGACTTCTACCGTGCCATATACTTACTTACCTACTTACTGTCATAGTGCATAAGGTAACAGTTGATGGTTGCTTCGAGTGAAAACCATAGCAAAACCATAATCCATTGGAGAAGTTTGGTTGAAATCTGAACAAGCGTAGGTTTAAGGACCTGCAGGGTCGAATTAAGGCTAGTGCGGGCCCGGGTGCTGTGATTACCTATATAGCCATCAGCACGGGGCCCAATTACAAGTACAATAACAAAAATTAATGTACTTCCGAAAATACAGGCCCCTCAAACTGCAGGCCCGGGTGCTGCAGCACCCTTAGCACCCCCCTTAATGTGGGCCTGATGCAAACCAAACCATAACCTCCTAACCTTCTATTACCGATCAGTGACTCAGACACTGCATATCAGTTGACAGTGTTTTTCTTTCGGAGAGCTTGTGAAATGCACCATGCAAATGCTCGGCTATAAACAATGCCTTCCACGACTCAATCAACTAGCGCAGGGATGGCGAACCTATGGCACGCGTGCCCAAAGTGGCACGCGTTGAAATTTTTTGGGCACGCGGAATTCAGAGCGTCCCCAAAATTTCAACTTAGTAATACAAAATCCCTGTAGGAATCTACATTTTCTTTGTTGAAGGACTTTATTTTAATGCCATTCAAAACTATCTTTGAAATAACGTCTTTAATTCATTTTTTTAAAATCTTTGTTAACTAAAACCTATGTGGGAAAAATAATAATATACTGTGCAAAATTCCGAGTGGCACACGACGGCATTTTTTAAAACGATTTAGCAGGATTTTGGCACGCCCCTTAAAAAGGTTCGCCACCCCTGAACTAGCCTGTTATTTAAGTGGCACTCCTCTAAAATGAGAACACCGACCGCACAGTGTCGCTTGGAAAACCAGGCGGTGAGAAGAACAGCTGGCCACTCACCATTCTATGTGGAGCCAATGAAAGTGAAGTCACTAACACTACCCTGTTTCCAATTGACTGCAATTTGGAATGTGATTTTTCTTAGGTAGCCATCATCAATTGATGTTTTGTGCATTACAATTACGTCACTGTAGAAGCTTCTGGATTGGATTGGATACATAGCCATGGCTGCCTCCCAAGGCAATCTTAAGGGAATGCTCTTCTTCATGGCAATCAAAATATTGGTAATTAGCAGAATATCAATTTCACTTCACTGAACACACAGAATAAACAACATATGCTACCTACGGTGTAAACATCGTAACCATGAAGCGTCAACAATCGCAACTCCATCTGGTGAAGTCCGAGAAGAACAGGTTTATTCAACGCATACTGATTCCATCCCAAAACTTTTAACGATATTCTTCAAAACAAAAACAAATAACACTCCTAACCATTCTCATAAACCTTGTACTTCTTCAGTGTTCAAAAAAGTGAAGTTGAGAAAAAAACTGCATTAAAAGGCAAACAAAAAACTCTCTCTTAAGAAGATCACTCGCTGTTCTGAAAATGCTTCACAAATATTTAACTAATATTTTAAACGTTTTCAAACATTTCACAACGTTTTACAAATATTTACTCATCTGTTATCGAAGGCCTATTCTGTTTAGTTGATTGTAAGGCACCCTTGTAACGGCAAGACTGTGTTCTGGCGCCACAGAAATTGTCATTATTATTATTATTATTATTGTTATTATTATTACCATGTTTCATAAATACAGAGTACATTTCTGTATCTCACCTTCTGTTCTTCTGGGGTTTCTGTGCCTCCATAAAAATATTTTGCGGCAACTCCCTAAAAGAAAAAAACACACCATTTATTTCTATTCTTTTATTGCCAACCATCCACTAAGGACTACCTTATGGTTCATACGACGTGATCATCTTGGATTTCGATCATGCTCCTCCAACGGATTACGATTCTCGATCACGATTTCACTTGAACCGACCATCGATCGAGGCCTTGTGCATTACGATAACGGTAATATAGAAGTCATCAGATTAGATTAGATTAGTCTTTCGGATGCACACGTCACATAACAAGATGATAAGCCATCCATCAGATGCCATGTCACATGTATGTTAAACTAAATACTCTAAGAATGGAAAACATACAAACGGAAGTATCTGCGTTTCTTTTGTGTAACGATGAGTAATACAACCATTCTCAGCTTCTGAGCCAATAAGCATGTCAGTATTATCATTAATAAGTATTATCATTAATTAGTATCATCACTGAATAGTTATTATTACTAATTAGTGTTATTAATTACTATTACAATTAATAAGTATTCTCATTAATTAGTATTCTCATTAATTAGTAGTATCAATACGAGTGGAGATTGGTGTTGAGAATGATGAGTCATTAAAACAAAAGGCGACAAGATCGAAGCTAGGATTCTTTGGTCATGTTATGCGATCTTATGGGCTATAAAAGGAAATGATGTTGGCTTGTGGTGAGGAAAAAAAGACGGGGTCGACCAAGGAAGAAATGGATGGATGAGATTCACGATGTAACTGGCATGAATTTGGAAGAACTAAGGGACCTGACTTCGAATAGGAAGCAATGGAGAATGTTTATCATGACGATCGCTAGAGCTCCAGGAGTTGACAGCACAAGGTGACAAGGTGATCATTAATTAGTATTAACAATAATTGTTAATTAGCATTATCGCTAATTAGTATTATCATTAACCAGTATTATCATTAATTAGTATCTTCAATCACAAGGCATCAACCAATGGTGCGACCCCAAACCTATACAGAAGCCATGGGATCTGGTGAAAGAGTCCTTCACATGTTTACAGAATGGGAAAATGGACAGCATAGTGTGTCAAAGTAAACCCCAGAGACAGGCCGACATGCAAAAAAGTAAAGAAACATCCGATCTTTCTTCAGGTGATAACTGATACACACTGAAAACCAGAAGTAAATTTTGAAAAGCGCCTCTGCATCAGTTTTTAATTAACGTTCTCCAATTCTAAACAATTCAATCGAGAAATGGCCAAAAGTTAAACTACAGACCAACCTTTGTGTTTCATCCTGATTCTCTTTAAGAAGTACTTGACTGATAGAACACTTTGATTGATGAGATAATCTTTTTCTATCAACATCCGATGCCACAGGGCAGAGCATGTCCTTCAGAATATCTGAATCTTCACATGTTGTGTTAAATTTAACTGGACGATTCGACGAATCGAGTTGTAATTCAACATCTGAAACAAATACA
The DNA here is from genome assembly GCA_963556255.1 of Allolobophora icterica. Classification (NCBI taxonomy): domain Eukaryota; kingdom Metazoa; phylum Annelida; class Clitellata; order Crassiclitellata; family Lumbricidae; genus Allolobophora; species Allolobophora icterica. Next base: position 9,415,472 of record OY744609.1, on the reverse strand, counting down.
GAGGGAGACTTGAAATCATAATCTCAAAATTTCTTTGAATGTGCTACTTAAAAGCTAGATGCAGGGCACCAGCTTATTCATGAGCACTGCATCGTATCAGAGGGTTTTCCAGAGGAAGTCCAAAATTTAAGGATGAAATCAAACCATAAAATTTTGCTGATTCACCAACAAATTCAACTACAGATAATATCATACAGTGCAAAAACAGGCTTAAGAATCATTTTTGCCTCATCTTAAATCACCCAAATTTTAATCTTTCCAGTAGTCGACTATAAAGGACGTCCATAAAAAATTAGCAGCATTGTACCCATCTCTCCCCAGTTTGCATTACCCTCCCATGCCCTTTTGCAGATGTTTGCACTCCAGGGTCTATTTAAATAATTGTATGTACTAAATTTAGATGCGGATGCCCAATCAGGCATAAACATCTGGGTGGCCCTCTCTCCCTTTTTGAGGACCTCCTTAATGGATGACCCCTCAAACTGCCACGTTTCAATACCTTTGACAAGTCCTAAAATACATTACATGTATACAAATATGCGGAAAAATACATTACGTGATAATGAAACAATTAATAACACCAAACAAACACAATATCAAAAGCAGGTAAAGCAGGCCCAAATGCAATGAGGCCTCATATTGCGAAGTCTTTGGGAACATGCGAAATTAAACAGTGTGTAAACAATGCCACATGTAAACAGGGATAATGTTGAAAAAGTCAACATCTAGTGCTACACTATTTGCTTTGTTATGACGCTTTAACCAGTCCAGCGTGCTAATAGCTCTGGGGGACATAACACCACTCTGTGGTGAGCAGAATAATGCATAAACCAGGAGCAATCAACTGAGTCCAGGACGTAATAATAAACAATTCAATAACAACTGATAGTTATCGTACCAGTTATTCTGGAGTGGTCGAGAATAAAATGGCAGCGGAAGAAACCGGAGTCTCCGAGAACTTTCTGCAGCGTCTGAACTAAGGTCAGCAGACCCTGGCGTGTTCGGAGTTCGTAGCCAAGATTACCGAACAGCTCTTTCGGACACGATCTTATATATTGCTATAACCAAATAGAACATAAAACAAAAAAATATTTTCATATTGAATAAAACACAATGCAAGACTTTTCTTGAAGATTCATGGACAGATCTTCTGGATGCTGAACTGATTACGGCTTGGTTTTGGTGTGCAATCTGTTGACACCTTGTGCATTAGACACCAGCGCTATAGAAGTTACTAAGTCACATATAATAATCATGTGCTCATAGTGCTCAGTCAAATTCATCCACAGGGTGTAGGTACACCTTGTTGCAACCCGTACTATAACCGTAAAAAGTAAAACATAAATTACGTAGGTTAAGATAAATGTGTGTAAATAACATTTGTTTACATTGCTATGAAACATCGTCCCAGGCTTGAAGGATCACTCTGCATGTAACTCCTCCATCTGTTTGATTTCATACACACTTCTCTGACTGATTATGATTTCTGACCACATAACATAAGTGAAAATTTGTAAAGCACAGCTTTGTGGGGCGTGGTGGCTCAGTGGTAAGTTTGGCGCCTTGTGACCGGAGGGTTGCAGGTTCGAATCCCACTCTAGCCGCTGCGTACGGACCTTGGGCAAGTCCTTCACTCGCAATTGCTCGTGGCGCTTCGGCGTGAAAACTCCGACACAGTATCAATGCTGTAGTCGGGAGCGCCTCTGAGTAGTAGTAAACTTGAGGAGAAATATCCGAAATAAAAAGAAAAAAAAGAAAGAAAAAGAAAAAACTCATCAGCAGCATTCCAACAAAAACAGACTTCAAGCACCTGCGGAACAAGGAAGGTGACAGACTGATTAGCTCACTTCTGATTTTAAAAAGACTATTCCAGGATACAGGACCAACAATGGCAAAACTTCTGTGTTGAGTAGTGGACGAGCTAGCCAGTGGGACGACAAGGATACCATGTGAAGCCGATCGCAGGGACACTTTATGTCAAAGTAACCATTGTCTGATGCCTTGTGCATTATGAAAACGGCACTATAGAGGTCATTACATTTGATTGGACTATGAGCTAACAGTTACCCTGTCCTTCTGACGTGAGAACAGAAACCGAACGGGTTCTCACTTGTGAAAGGCGCTTTCCATTGTATGACGGACATTCCACTTGAACTGCGCTGTTCAGAAGAAGAAGCTGAAAGTGTTGTTCCAGCACACGACCTACAGACGACACAAATTCAACTCTAAACATCTGTACAAAGGCACATTCAGTTACGTAGGGTAGGGTAATCGCCAAGTCACTACAGGCCTCAATCAACACGTGGTTGGCTGTGTACATTAGTTAAAGTGTACATCAAGACACTTCTGATTTGCATACCGATCATGGCTATAATTTTAGAGATTTAAATCTAGAGCTACAAGTATGGTTGGGACAATAGATGGTGTGGTGCCTATTCAAATGAGCACCACACCATGGGCAACATGAAAAACCTTTCACCTGAAAATACAAGCACAGTACATTTCCCCAGTGGCAAAACAAAATTGTTATCTCACACTAGCCCAGCCCAGAGAGGACAAACATGCAAATAATGAGCATGTGAGTAATATACTTCTTCGTACATACATTTCGTAAATACATAGATTCTACAGATTAGATCAGATGTTCCTTGGCTCACGTGGTGCTGCGAGCATCTTCTCGTTCAAACTCCTCAACCTTGCTCGGTCAGCTGTATTGGCTTCTTGTAGAATTCCAAATAAGATTTAAACTGGCCTTTCTTACCTATAAAACCCTCACAGTGATTACTTCTACCTACCTTCAACCACTACTACCTCCTTACATTCCTACACGCAGTCTGCAATCTTCAGGTATGGGTCGTTTGGTTGAGCCTAGATGTAGCACTGCCATGGGCTCTCGTGCATTTTGTGTTGCAGTTCCCAAGGAATGGAACCAACTACCAATGCTTGTTCAATGCTCAAACTCTCTTTCTTCCCTCAACAAAGACCTCAAAACTCACTAATATTTCTCATTGACTTAAACATTTGGATAACTAACAGCTCTTTGCCTGGAAACTGACTAACCGCTCATCAGATTCTCATTTCTGTGCGACTCTGCGAGCGTTACAAATTTTCTAATAAAAATAATGTTTTCTTACTGTAAGTAAATCTGAAATATCAACCACTGACTGACTTTAGTACAGTGGAATTATTCTCTGGATGATACAATAGCCGATTTGTTACAGTGCTAGCCATGTAACGTGGAGAGTACAGATTCAAAACTCCTCCGAGGCGGTTACTGTGTGAAGGGTCCTTCACTCATGACTGCTCCGTGCCATCCACTGATACTTGGTCCTTACACAGTGGAGCTGAGTAAATGCATAAGAATAATAATCAAGCTTTAAGCTACATTTGGTAAACTGCTTCCAAAAGCAAAATTGTGTATATCTGCAAGCTTTATGAGACTTTGATAGAAGACAGCTTTCACCTGCTTTCAATGACAGAAAACCTGGAGAAAATACACGGTCGATCAGATCGGTGGGGTAGACCTTGTTGACCGCCAACGCAACAAGTGCCTCAACAAATGCTTCTGGGTAACGTGTGGACAACTGATCGTCTTTCCTCATGATGTCTGGTAACCTCTGAAGCAGGAAGTCCGGTACAGGCTCTGACATCATCACAAACGACCAGAGGAGTCGCCCAAGGTCTTTCATCCGGCTCGTCTCCCATGAAGTACCCGACAACATCTCAACGACTACTCTCTTAACGGATCCTACAAAATTCGAGTGGACCATTCGCAGCGAACCAAACGTGAACGACAAAGTGGCCAAGTCACTTAGAGTCGTGTTCCTCGTACTCAATCGACGGCTAAGAACATTGCCAAGCTCTTCAAAGAACGCTACCCTAGAGAACTGAGCATGCCGCATGGTTTTCATGATGTTTACGATATGAACCAACCGGAATTTGTCTTTGTTTAGGTTTGTTAGGACGAGATTAGATAACTTGTCGAGGGTGGAAAAGCTGCGAAAGGCTGTGTTCGTTGTGAAGAAGGCATGGCATATCAGGCTGATTTCGCTGATCGTGAAGAGGTTCATGTTCTGACCGATAAATTCTTCGATTCTATGCATCAGGAAAATCGATGAAGTTCTGACAATGCTTAGGAAGAACACAAGCTGAAGAATGTCCTCCTTTGTCAAAACGATTCTGCTCCAACGACGGTCAAACTCCAGAAAAACTGCTTTGAAGTATTTTTCAGATCCTGAATTCAGGATGAAAAATGCATCGGCAAAGTACAGCATTGTGCGCTCATCCATGTTTTGAATTCTACTGCAACATTCATTCTCCAACATGTTGCAAAGATTCTTCTGAGATTCGGGTTTTGATAGATGCACGACATTCGTGGCGAATGCAACCAACTCCTCCATCTTTAAATTCGACAGGGGCAAATCATTAGAAGTTTTCTTGCTTTTAATACTCTCAAGAATTGCAGCAGATTTTGGGGACATCGTGATCCATGGTTTTTGTGCTGCAATGATTCGGTCTTTATACGCAACGTTAGCAAACAAATCCTGCCGAATGTTCTGAGACACAACAAGAGGTACGTATCTTGAGGGTGCTTGACCAACTGACTTTGGTTGTTTCTTAAGAGCAGTACTTGTGCACAACCTGGTCATCCAAATAGTCTGGAAGCTCAAATTGCTGCATGCATAACCATGAAAGCTAAGAATTCTCTTCACCGAAAACAGTGCCATTTTCTAAAATAAAACACCAGCATATAATTAATTTATCATTAATTTTTTGAAAAAAGGAAACTTAAAATCTTAGGAATTATTTGTGCGTGCCATCTACATGCTTATATGCATGTTACGAGTGACCGTTTCATTAACTCCCACTGCATTTTTCATTTCGAAGTTATATTTTGTAACATTGTGCAACAATTTCATTTCATTCTTATTGCTCCCTGTGTTACTGTTTGCTCATCCTCCTATCCCGCCTGTTAATTTCACCTCTCCTCCGCTTTCACTCTCCTCTGCTGCTTTCTACTCACGACTGAAAACCGAACTCTTCAAGCTATCATATCCTGATTCCAATTCTGCGCCACCACACAACCACATTCATCATCGATTACCACTGTAGTGCCCTGCTGTCTCCTCGGTTTGACCTCCCCGGACTCTTACCTTGCACCGGAACGGACAAGGCGGACATGGCTATTGCGGATTTGATTTGATATAGCGCCGGAGATAAGCTGGTCTCCCTGACGTGGCTTTTGTGTGGCGCTGAGAAATTTCGGAGATTTACGTTTATATTTACTTTACGATTCATCTGACTACAACAAGCCGGGTGTCCAATCAAACGCGATCTGATCTATAACTGCTCCCATGGTTAACTTAAACTAATGCTACGAAAACAACTCTCGCTTATACTATTAATTTTATTCTCACTGTTCTTTACATCATAATTTTATACCATTTACAGTTATTTTTACTCTAAGACAACATATTATCGCTCACAAAATGGTCGTGAACGAACTCTCGGAAACACGTGCTCTTAGTAGTATACGTTTAACGACTTCTGTGAGATCAATAATAATAATAATATTTATTCTTTAATTAAGCGCCTGCAAACGCACTGCGCTGTACATGTAGGGCCTACATGTTATGCGATAAATCTTAACTACTAACAGAACAGACAGCCTACAATACACGGCGCAAATTGCAGCCTACAAAGCATGTCCGCCTATGGGACTCGATTTCTGTACCTCTCGCACTCTACGCCAGATGTTATCCAATGCGCTATCGGGCCCCCCAAGAAAATGGTTAATAAAAAATCGGCAACTTTCATAGCATATTCTAGCAGGCTCGTTAACGACTTCTGTGAGATCGAAAAATGGTTAATAAAAAATCGGAAACTTTCATAGCATATAATTTTCTAGCAGGCCCGACAGTCTTGTATCGACTGGTGATCCGTTAAAAATGTCGACTCGACAAGCGTGGTTTTTAGGATTGCAGCGGCTAGGCTAACGACACCACAGTGTAAATATTTATACTGTGACGACACCCCAGTCTCTGGATAAAATTCACTCAAATCAGTTTAATTAAACTTTACTGAGTATGTGAAATTAATTTGTCGTTAGGCTGTCCCTATTTTGTGCGACACCGAAGTCAGTCAGTTTCAGTCAGCGCGCTGAGTAGCGGAATCGAGTATGAAGAGGAGACTCGATGCGACGTTTGTCTTAAGGGCGTTCCTCTCACCTTGATACATACTGTTAACCTCTACTATTTTTCAGAGCCACACAAAATCTACGCCAGGGAGACCCGCTTATACACCATATCAAGTCCGCAATAATCGGGGTGTTTAGTCCGTTACAGACTGTGCCATTAAACTCAAATTACAAACGAACAGTTTGAATAAGCAGTTAAATATGCAAAAAAATTATCTTTTCATATCTTTTCTAAGCAAGTACTTCACCAACTATAAGTTCTAATATCAGCATCCAGGAGCTCCAGGAGTCGAGGGCATGTAGTTTTGCGAGACTAATTGGATTTAAGAGATATAGTGAGGTTGGTTTCCAATTTTACTGCATCTTTTCCTTGAAGTTGGATAATCTTTAACCCAGCAGGGCAGTCTGGGCAGATCAGCTGCATGGAGACACACTTTCCGGCTATCTGTCTATCGAGCTTGTATAGGGCTTACTATGTTTCTGATTGTGTTAAGTCGGATGAAGCAGCTAGAAGGTGCCCTGCCAGCATTTCGGATCCATGGGCATTAAGTGGGACCCATATGGGTTCTTGTGGGTTCCTTATAGGAATATGGGTTCTAGTAGTGGGGGATCTGTCCGCAGTGCAGTTCGGGTGCAGGCCTACTGTCTAGCACCTCAGTCACGCGCAAGCACAGACTAAGCTGCAAACGGGTTTTGATAAGTTTTACGATGTTTGCAAACTTTGCATCACATGAAGTTGATTTCTGGGACACGATTGGTTAATATTGCAAGATTATTCTCTCTACTATTGCAGAGATGGAGTTGAGGACAACTCGCTTTGTTATAAATTAACTTCTTAGGCCTATGATTAGGCCTAATCATACTGTGGCCTAATGGCGTCCAGACGCTGATCGAGCCGCTGACGATTTTGAGGAATTAGCTATCGAGTCGCAGAATTCATTCATTCGTAAATTTATATAGCGCCACTTCAAGGGAACTACTCAGAGGCGCACTGAGACGGTGTTGACACGCCGGGGCGCCACCTATCGAATCCAAATGCTAACAGCGGGATAAATGATCCAACTAATGCCATCTCTCAAAGAGATATTACTAAATTATTATCTGAAGAAAATAAACTACTAAATTATTTATTACTTTATTTCGGTCTAAAATCAAAGCGCTATAGAAATTGTTCAGTTGAAGAATGTGTTTACTTTGCGGCTGCAACCGGAAATGCGATTGATTGCCGATAACCAAAGTAATGATGCTGATGGTGCCTAGAAATTAGTCATCGTTAAAGACCTAAAGCTGCCTAGAAATTGTTGATTTGATCGTTGTTATCTCGTATCAGATACGTATATCAGTAGTGTATAAAACAGAGCGAAAATGATCGCCAGCTACACAAGGTAACCGTCTAAACTCGATCTGTGGTTAACCTGGTTCTGCTGCTATCATGTAGCTGCGTTATCCTTCTGATCCACTCGTAGTTCTGACGTGACCATCTGTGGTTATTCGAAGTGTTCAGAGTATAAGTTTGGCTTAATTATAGTCGCTTTCTTGGGATGAAACCTCAAAGTGGCTGTAATTTTGCCTTCCTGGACCAATGACTCTGTTTTTGCCGTGATGTTGTTTAGCGCCTGACGTGGATTGGGCGTGGTACTTGTGTTAGTAACGTCACGTTGCGCATGTTAATTTGACCGTTACTTTACATTTCCTGTTATATTTGTTACAACTGGTATGTTCGTAATTATACATCTTATAAATTAACAATCATTGATATGAAAATTAAACGTATTTACTGGTTTGGATTCAGAAGTTAAAGTTGGGTGGGGTCAAAGGAGAAATGAGAAAAACATGAAGGGAAGTAGTAGTGTGCAAGTTTTGGACATTTTTACGTTACGCCCTTGCATCTGTTACTGATTGTTTATTGTTTATTACCAAGTCATCCAGAATGAGTAAAAGTTTGTATATTGTATGTGTAAATTCATTCATTCATTCAGGAATTTGATATAGCGCACCTTCAAGAAACCTACTCAGACATGCTTGTAGCTCAGCCACTGCAATAAACTTAGACTTCAGCTGCTTTTAAAAGGCAGACATGTTACCCCTGGGCAGCAGTTGAATCTCTAATAGAACACCATTCCAAATGGAGGGCCAAGCAAAATTTGAGAAATCCCAACGTTGCCTAATTGCGGAACGAGCCTAGGGACTAAGAGTTTTAAGCAGTTTTAAAGGACCTCACACATGTGCTGAAGCATGGTTATCGTACAGATCGAAACAAGTGCATCTTAAGATAAGATGAAAATGTTTTTGATGTAGACTTGGTTCGCATGCTCAGTTCACTTCCGTGGCAAACTATGCTGATGCTAAGCTTGCCCAGAAGTTCATATCGGCAATACAGACGGGCGATGTCAAGACGCTTCACAAGATCTGCAAGAAGGAGTTTGACGTGAACGCGCTGTTTCGTTTTGAGTGCGGAATGGAGAAGATGTCAGCCCTGCACTATGCAACGAAAGAGGGTCGAATGGAGGTCGCGAGGGAACTCCTGCAGCAGAGCTGCGACGTGAATTCCCTGACCCCCTTCGACATGGCCACTCCGCTGATGTTCGCGTGTCGCTTTTTCCGTTCAGACGTCAACATGGTTGCTGAGCTGTTACGATACGGCGCAGATGTCAACAAGACGGACCATGTCGGCATGACACCGTTGATCGTCGCCTGTGAACTTGGCTGTCTCGAGTTGGTTCGACTTCTGCTTGACAATGGTGCCAATGTCAACCACACATACAAGGAAGACGACCTGCCCGACACGATTTGCCAGGCACTGAGAAGTCCGTCTATACAGGAGTATGAGATTGACGAAATGTGTGATGCGTATCGCGGCAACGGACCGCTGTTGCAGGCAGCCCGCGAGCATCACTACCCAGTTGTTCAGGAGTTGATCCACCGTGGCTGTGACCTGCAGATCATTAACGTGGCTGGCAACACAGCTCTGCACATCGCCTGCCGTTCAGAGTCGAAAACTGTCTACAGTCCGCGGATGACACGCTCGCCGATTGCGGGCAACACACGCATCGTCAAATGCCTACTCGAGGTCGGATGTGACATCAACAGGAGGAACAAGCATGGCGAAACACCGCTTCAGCGAGCGATAGGCGGGATCAGCGAACTGGTCGCTTGGAACATCCCTCTTGAGCACAAGATCGAAGAGGCCAAGACATTCTGTGACATAATTCAGATCCTCGTGCACTACGGATGTGACTGCAGTCTTGATTCGGATGAAATGAGTCCAGTGCACCTGCTGCTGAAGCAGTTCTACGCCGTCCGAAACATCAACTCGGCCGAGCTGCAGTCACGTCTCTGCCATTGTCTTCACCTGTTGGCTTCAGCAGGTTGCCCAATTACTGTGGAGGACGTCGACTATGCCACTAGAAACCTGCCTCAGCGAACCACGGGGTTGTTGAGCTCGTTGCACGTGCTCTATCCACGTCCATGTTCTCTGAAGCAGCTGTGCAAACTAGTGATTCGTCAGTGTTGTCCGAAGCCTCTCGGCGAACACCTCTCGCATCTTGGCCTTCCACTGAGCCTGTCCGAATTTGTCGCACTCGAGATATTAGACTGAACTGTAGTCCCCAACCAAAGAGACAGCAGAGGCATTCAGTGTTTGATTCGTGAGAAATCGGTGCTGCAGAGTCGATCAAGTCTCGCGAGAAAGACATTTGTAGTCAGTCGGTCATGTGTAAAGGGAACTGTTGCTGTGGAATTATGTTAACCTACGTGATGCCGAGCATACACTAAAGAAAGGCTCATTTTAACCGTCTGCACCATGACAAACACATTCATCCGCACACTAGATTCAGGGTTACTGACCCACGTTAACTGACTGGAAATCAAGAGCTGCTCTTTGAACCACAAACTGTAAGATACCACGTGGTTGCAACACATTCAGAAAGTGGGCTAAACCTTGTTTTTCATTTCATCGCAGAGAATTTTGACACCCTTTGGGCATTCCTAAAATTAACTTTATGATTGAGACAGTTCAGAAGACTGGCCACTTGCCCTAGTCTGCTAAGAAAATTAAGTCACTGGCTTTTCATTCTAATGCCTGCAACTTAGGGGATCGCTCTTCTTCACTTATCAAGACGCCAATCAGATATGCAAAGGAATATCGATTAGCTAGGTGGGCTGCTTGCAATTCTGTGTTGTTTAGATGATGATTGCTCTAGTCGGTAAGTTTAATCTCGTTGTGCTTGAGAATTGAAACTGAAAGAAACTGATATTGATTTGCCTCTGTACAGAATGTTTCTTGTGAAGAGTTCTTTGGGTCCAACAGTGAACCGTGCCATGCATGTTGCAAGAATTACACGAAGCCAGACTGTTGCAAACTGGCATGTTGTAAATGTTTGAAGAATTATTTGAAACAGTGGTCTGGAAACCAGCAAGTCATGAATGATTGAAGAATTATACGAAGCCAGGCTTTCGAAAGCTGAGCACTTGCTGCGTTGAAGTGCTCTATTATACTACATCACATTAAGTACTAGAAGTATTTTCAGTTTTTTGGTGGATTTGAAGAATTAGACATCATTTTGTTTGTTTCAGGCTATAAATGTAAGGCAGCATTTATATAGCACCTTCAGTGTAGTGCTTGCGTTAAGGCAGTAGTTCCTGAAGAGTGCTGTGAGGGAGAAGTGACAAGTGTTGTTATGTGTTGTTATTTGTGCTTGATGAGCTTAGGGTGTAAATAGTTTTCAGATGTGACAGAGCATTTCTCATGCGCTTGTTGCATCTGTAGTGACCAGTAGTGTACAGTGGCATCGTCTGCAAAAGCCAGTGGGAGGAAGCTGGTCTGAAAGCACTGGTGAGACAAGAACAGCACCAAGAGTCAGTCTACAGTGGCCACGTCTCGAGTAGAGTATATTTAAGAAAATGTCAGAACATTGCCTTCGTTGAAATTGGTTGTACTGAGTTTCTTTGGCAGTTCGTTTCATTTGTACTTTGATACACACGTGTTTTATGCACTGCATTATATGTACAGACGGTTGTGTACTTATTATTTATTGTTATCATTTATTACGAACAGTTTAATGCGTGCAGTCACACAGAAATGTGAAGTCTGAAGATTTATAATTAACATTTATATAAACTTTAATTCCTTCTTTCTGCTTCTGGTGACTGTCCAGAATTCCCTTTATGCTCCGTTTGCATATTTTCCACTTGTGCAGATGTTTTTTGGTCTCTTAAAACAAACTGTGAGCTTCTTTTTGGCTACATGACAGAATTTTTTTGTTATTTATTGTCTTCTTCCTTTGCATGTTCAATTGCATTTATGTAAAATATATCTATCAATCAATCCATGACATACATACATACATATATGTGTGTATATCTGTGTATATACTGATATTTACTGTTTGGAAGCCTTGGCAATCTCAAAAGCTCATATGAAGGTTACTTACTTGGTTTAGAACACATAGCATGCTGGGGCTTTGTTATTGTGCCATGACATTGTAACGTGGTTTTGGCATATAAAGTTGAATTAAATCTGGTATCCATGTTGCTGGCTGTATCATTTCAGATCTCATGTTTAAGTAGGATCTGGTGTAGCTTCTAACTGCAGTAATCTCAAAATCACTGTAGGCTTACTTACTTACTAGTAGAGGTGTCAAATGTTTGATAAAAGGCTGCCCGAGTCATTTCCGGTCACTCCATCATAAGTCATTCACTGGGACGCATACGAGTTATGGTATGCACTTAGGTCTAATTTAAAGTTAGTTAAGCATTCAGCGTAAGCGTTCCACCAGGCCACAATATATCTTTCAACCCACTAATACTACAGTGCACCAATTTCTACTATACACTTCCCTGATTGATAGCTGTCAAGTGCAACCCAATACCTTTGATTCCATGACTTTACGGGTCACTCACAAATGTGTATTTTTCAGCTGTGAACCCATGACTAACACAACAATCTGCTTAAAGTAATCATTATACTTTGGTTTCGGGTATGTGATTCAGGGTCCGTGTGTTACCATTTTCAGCGGGTGTCTGGACCTCCCTGTGCCTGCTGATGGGTGTCCTTGCAGGGTAATAAAACGAAAGATATTGAGAAAAATCCTCAATGGTTGCTGATCTCTGATGATTATTTTTGCATAAAACTGCCTCTTTGTGTTGATTGATCAGGCTTGGCCAGTTTTTCAGTGATTGAAGCATGTATTGTGTTGATAGATTGTTGATTGATGCAGTTTGGCCAGTTTTTCAGTGGTTGAAGAATGTATGAACCAGTTTTAGATTGTCTTCTTTGTGGCATTTTGTTGTGCTGAGTTTAAGATTTTTTTCATAGTGCTTGATGTAAGACTGATGTAATCTGTATAAACTTTGAAGTTTGGCTTTATTTTGTACAGTTGATTAGTTTATGCAGTTAGTGAATTTGAAGCTGAGACTTTGGTAGGCGCTGTCGAGTTAGATGATTGTGCGCTTGGACATAGTGCATGGGGCTTCACAGAGTCGGTGCCGTCATGACTTTGTTGTCAAACTGTGTAATCTGTAAGGAAATATTTTATGCTGGCCAGAAAATCTTGATAATGCTGTTTTGGGAGCCCTATCAAGAACCACTTTATAATAGGTTGATGTTGTACTGAAATCATTTTCAGTATCTGCGTAATTTGTGCTCAACTGATTTTGAGTGTGATACTGAGGTCTTTTCCTATAAGTGATCTAATTTTGACGGCTTTGTATCAGAATTTTTGTAAGAACGAGGTGTGTTATACTGAAGCTCTGGTGTAGTTATCTTTGTGCTGTAGCCAGCCTCTGAGGACTAAAATGGACCAGTCTGTGTAATAAATGAGGAATTAGTGATTGTTGTAAAACTGCCTTAATTGCTTAATCTCATTATATAGATCAACACCTTTGAGCACTGATACCGTTTAACTTGGAGGAGATTTCTTGAAGAAGTTCTATAGAAATGTGGAGTTATCATTACAAAGCTGTGTAATAAATAGAAATTACTGTAAATCTACCTTAATGGAATGTAGCTGATTGTGTTGGTCAATTAACCAGGGGCAGCACTACACCAGGGCGAGCCAGGGCAAATGCCCTGGTAAAATGTCTTTGCCCTGGTCGTTGCCCTGCCAGAATTTTTGCCCTGCCCAGAATTTGTTCGGGCATAAATCGCCTTCTGCACTGGTTACTTGTATGATTGCTCTGGCTATGCCCTAGTTACAGAAAGTGTCTGGCGCCGCCACTGCAATTAACGCTTACGAACTTACCTTTGAGGACTATTGGTGTTTAACTCAGTCATCATGAAGAGCAACTATTTAAATGTTCAGTGATTAGGAAGTGATAAAATGAGCAATTGCTTTGGGATGTGGACTGATTTAGGCAGATCGTGGTAGAAGAGTGCACAATGTAGAACCGAGGTGTATTTGTTGTCAAATGCGTTTCGTAATGTGAAGCTTAACGATGGCAGATGGAAGCTGCCTTGAATCATTAATAGGTTTGTTTTAGGCAAGTGATTTAGATTTTTGTTTTGCTTTGATGTAGTTTTGATTTTCGTAAAATTTCTGGTTTAATATGTGTACGTGTTTTGTGTGAAATGTTGTCAGAGAAGTCTTATTTTGCAGTGTTTGAAGAAGTTTTGAGACTTTTAGAGCTTGCTGTGTTGCTTCTGCTCCAAAGCAGACCCTAGTCAGTATCTGAATGCGTTGTTGGCAGTGTTAGATGTGATAATTTTGTCCAAGCATGCATAACATGTACGATTAACTACTGTGCAGTGTAAGTGCTCACCCAGTGTCACCCACTCCAAAAATGTAAGTTTATGTAGTGCATGTTTTGCCATCTGCATTTCACCTCAAACCAGCCAAACGTGAAATTACAGTTTTCAAAACAAAACCAAAATTTTTGTTTTCTCAACCATGAAACAAATTTTTAACTGGTTCACCATTCATCGTGAGTATTTCTGCTCAGTTTTGATACCTGTGAAATGAATAACATACATGTTTAAAACATGCTGTTATTTCTATATTGAGCCCGGTAACCGATTGGTTAGAGTGCTCACTGCTCACTTTGTAACACAGAGAGTATGGGTTCGAGTCTCCCCTGAGACAGTTACTGTGTAGGAACCTTGAACAAGCCCTGTACTCACAACTGTTGGCGCCATCAAATGATGCTTGCTCATCATATAGTGGTGCTTAATAAGTGCGTAATAATAATATAGTCTCGGCGTGAGAGTCCAAGACACAGTCTTGATGCCTGGTGCATTATTCTAGTTGAGGTGGGGCATGGCAACCGAGCGATTAGAGCACTTGCCTTTTAACGCAGAGAGCATATTGAGCCTTCCCTGAGACGGTTGTTGTGTAGGGACTTTGAGCAAGTCCTTCACTCACAATAATTGCTTGCACCATCGACTGATTATTAGATAGTGGTGCTGAATTAATGTAATAATTTATTTTAGGAAAATTAAATATAAATATTTGCAGTATGCTTAATATCGAATTCTCCTAGTATTCCTAATGCGACATGGTTGTGTGATGTAGTCGAGGAATTTTAAACAGTTGTTTCAGGCAGATTTTGATCATCTATGTTGTGATCTTTTGTTGTTTGTATTGTTGTCTATATTAGCAACATTATGTTGTCCGTTGGCTTTCAGTTGTCATCTTCACGTTTTTGTACTACATTTGAAATGATCTTAGTTCGAATAAAAATAATTTTAATTCTTTGGTATTCTTTTAAATGAGAGAACTGCATTCTAGTCTAAAGCCCAAAAGTGTTCTGCTATACTTGGAACTCATCTCGGGGGTCAACATTTATGGAATTAAATCCCATGACATAACATTTAGACATTTATCACTTTTGTACAGAACAAGTGGACTGAAAAGTGTTGGATGATTTTTAGGAATTTTTACTTTCTGGTTTTATATTTATTACAGCATTGTTTCGATTGTTAAAACCGTGTTGATTGTTGTGCTGTTATCTGACTCATTTAAAGTTTTATTTGTTTTAGTCTTCTCTTGATTCTTTAAAATATACTCATTTTTTCTTGATTTCATTGCTTCAGTTTTGATTTGTTTAAATCTCGTCTTGATTGTGTTGTTTATTTTTGTCTTAATCGCGTAAAGTTTAATTTTTTTGCCTTGATCTTGATCATTAAGGTTTAATTTGTTTTATTCTTATCTTGGTTGTTAAAAGTTTAATCACCATTTTGTCTTCGTTGTCATTTTAAACTCTAATTAGTTTTTAAATGCGATTTTTTTTGTTTAAGTTAAAGTTTAGTCTGGTGCAAAATAAAAAAAGAAAATGCATGTGTTGGCTTTGTTAATGTTTATGTCTGCATGGATAAAATGCAAAAGCTGAAGAAACGTGGAAATTGGGTAAATAAAGTTGGTCTCCCAAACACAGTTTCAAACATTTACATTACATTTTACTGGGAGGCAAGAAGAATGAAAATGTAGCTGGTTAATGCTAACCGAGTTTCTTCGTTAACACAACTCGGTTGATTCTGTACATCGTTCGTACAGTCCTTCATTTATGTACGCTTTCAGTCATGCACGCATTGAGTATACGTTCAATAAGTGGCTTGCGTGCTAGACTCAACCTAAAGGTTGAGGATTCAAAACCCTATGGGGTCATCCATAAAGGATGTCCGCAATTAGGGGGAGCGAGGGGCATCCAAAAGGGAGGAGGGGGTTATGACTAGTGGGGACATCCGCATCTAAATCTTTACATTTGATAGTTATTTAAACACCACCTTGTTTCAACCTTCCCCAAAAGACGAAACTGTCAGTGAGGTGATTGCCTAAAACGCTTTTCTTACTGCACATCCTGATATGAAACCCGAAACTCACTTATAACGAGCACAGGAACAGTGGAATAAATGACGATGACATTAAAAATTGGCTTTGGCGTGCGGACGTCCGCAAAGGGGAGTGGGGAGGTAAGGTCAGATGCGGACAAGGGGAGGGAGGGATCCAAAGTAGGTCATATTTTGCGGACGTCCTTTATGGATGACCCCTATGTACTCGTGGCTGCCTCCTGGACTTGGCTTAAGAGAATGGACGACCAGTGGTGTAACAACCTAGCCGGAGGCCCTTAGACATTTTAAGCTTGGGGCCCTTTTTAGCAGTCATGGGCGTCGGCAGGAATGGGTAAAAATTTGTAGGGGGCAAAAGTTTTGAAGGGGAACAAAATGACGTTTTTTGCATGCTATTTATGAACACAGAACATGTGACAACTTTAAAAATAAATAATGGTCAAGGACTAGGCTAGGGCCTACCTAAAATAATTAGTGTTTTCAGATTTGGAAATCTCGTTGGGACTGCTGTAATAATCATACCAATCAAAAGATTTTATTCGTGCAAAATGCAGGAGGGGCAACTGCCCCTTGCCCCTCAGGACGCCCATAATATTAGCAGTCCATTTCTAGCCCTGAGTATGAATGGTTTTTAAATTTTAAGTTCTCATATTCGGCTGTATGAAAATCTGTTTTATTTACCAGTTGATCAACCGATATCCAGTTACATGTAGTCGAAATATAAATCCATATGTAAGACAAAGAAGGAACAATAAACTCGAAAAAATAGAATAGGCTTGGACCTCGTTTGGACTACTCTCTGGAAACCCCTTTTGATTTGGTTTGGCCTCATGGAAATCGGACTTGGACCTAGATCTTTTGGACCACTCTCTGGAAACCCCCTCTGATTTGGTTTGGCCTTCTGGAAACCGGACTCGGACCTCTTTTGGACTACTCTCTGGATACCCCCTCTGATCTGACGTAGCGCTGGTGAATATGCTGGTGCCCTGCGCTTGGCCTTCGAGTGGCGCTTTAGAAGTTTGGAGATTACGATTACAATCTAAGTCATTCAATCAAGGTGAAGGAAGAGCTTGTAGGCCTACAAACAAAACAGTTCAGGGATTAAAAGACGGTTTGCAATGTCATCACGTAATACCGAATAAATGGTGCCATATTTTACAGAAGTTGAAGTCTGAAAGAGAATTTATGGCGGTGCAGTACCTAGTAAATAAGTAAGTAGGCCTAGCCTCTATTTACATCTGATAGGCGTTGCATTGTAGGCCCTATAAAACGATTACATAATAATTAGGGCCTAAATATATATATTCACAACTACACTATAAAGGTCGATACACCGACTAACAAAACTATTTTCTTATAGTTTAGATTGAACAATTTGTAGCATGAAAAGGTGTTCTCTCTTGCGAAGAGGTGACAAGAACTGCGCCAGTTTACTCATTCTCCTATCTCGCCTAGCGGTTATTTTCACCTCTCCTCCGCTTGCAGTCTCCTCCGCTGCTTTCCACCCACGACTGAAAACCGAACTTTTCAAGCTAGGCCTATTCCATCCTAATTCCAATTCTGTGCCACTACACAACTACCATCATATCATCGCGATTATTACCACCCGTATTATACAGCGCCCCAGTGGCGTCACTAGGGCTGGTGTCACCCGGTGCGGTAAGTCATGGTGTCACCCTAAAAAAGTGATGACCTTTTTTAGGAATTCGTCTCCAAAAAAAGTGATGACTTTTTTAGGAATTCGTCTCCCAAAAAATTTGATGACCTTTTTTTAGGAATTCGTCCCCCAAAATAAGTGATGACCTTTTTAGGAATTCGTCTCCCAAAAACTTAGATGACCTTTCCTTTTTTTAGGAATTCCTCATCTTCCAAAATTTCTTCATTTTCTCATGTTGGGTGTCACCCCCTCTGAGGGTGTCACCCGGTGCGGTCCGCACCCCCCGCAACCCCCTCGTGACGCCACTGCAGCGCCCTGCTGCAGTCTCCTCGGCTTGACCTCCCCAGACTTTGATCTGGCACCGGAACGGACAAGGCGGACATGGCATATAATAATATATAGCGCCGGTGATTATCAGCTGGTCTCTCTGACGTGGCTTTTGTGCTGCGCTGAGAAATTTCGGAGATTTACATTTACATTACAACCGATGAATAGCCTGAGGAATTGTAGGCCTGTATACACGTTTTTTCATCATAGGTCTTCAACAGCATATGCTTTGTATCGTAGGCCCTATGCATTTTTTTGCCGGAATAATTTGGCTTTGATAATGCTATTAGAATGTCTTTGGATCAAATTTAAGTTGGTTAGAATAGATGTATATACGCCTATTCTTAATTAGGCTATTTGTAAGCACGGTTAATAGGCCTACATAATATTAGGGGTCTATCATTAAGAAAGCGCTCACAAAGAATTTCAGCTGTTATATTGTTACACACTACTTTATTTGCCGCAATGTTCGCTTAAATACAGTGATAACGGAATTCTAATACTGTGATTAACGACCGGAAAAAAAATACGTAAAAGCGTAATGATAATGCGATTAGATTAATGTCGATCAATTTGGTCCTTCGCTGTTTTTAGACGGACGTTATTATACGCTGCCTCACTTTGGTTTGGTGAATGTTAGAAAATCCATTCTAAGACAGATTTTTATACAACTATGTTCTGAAACAAGCAAGTTTTGTGTTTAAACCTTCATTCAGACATTTGCTCTGTATATTTCTGGCGATTTATTATGAGGAATTGTAGTTGCTCACTGTTGTTGTCGCGGCACTTTGCTTACAGGCGGTGCTGCAGTCACGGATATCTGCAGTGCTAAGAGCAGGGTATTCGGACTAAAGTAGTGCCAGTAGTCTCATGGGCAGAAAAGATTATTACAGGACTTATTTAAGTGTTACTGTAGTTATCGTCTAATGTAATGAAATTATTATGCAATAGCTTGTTAACACCAGCAGAATGTCTCGTTACCGTAGTGTTCATGATAGTCCTTTTGCTATGTTGCTTCGTACTGACACGCCAGTTGAAAAGGGACATTAGACCGCGTGTGACCAGTCATATATACAAAATTTAGCCGCCCCAGACTGGAAGAGAATAAAGTGCTGCAAGCCCGCTGGAAGCAATAATAGTACAACACTCCCTTCCAGGGAACTCGTATCCCACATATGGCGAGCTTATTCTAATCTGGAAGTTTGGTAAATGGCATTTTTATGTTTTCTTGTGTTTCTTTTCATTAGACACTGACACTATGAGTAAATGAAGCAGCATTGTCCCAAAATAGAACACAGCAGCAGCACTCTTGTCCCACTTTCAGCCCTTTTGCCAAAGTCCCAACACAGGGCTTGTGCATTGTAGAACTTGGCATGTCTTCTTGTGCAGACCAGTACTAAATTCAACTGCTAAATGTTACAGATGCTCACGTGAATATAAGGATCAAACAATTCCGAGCAAAGGGCTTTTCTGTTTATGCACAAGGAATAGTTTCTGACACTCAAACAGTAGATAATATAAAGATCTTTAAAACTTACAAGGAAATTTGGATGTATTTACTGTGATCCAAACAGATCTGTGGTGGCGTACTGTTTTAAGCGGAGGGGAGGAAACGGGATCAGTCTGGTGACAAATGGAGCGACAGCTGTGCGACTCTCAAGATGCGTCACATCCGTCTCAGACCGTGTCACGAAATGCTGCACAGAACGCGTCGCAGACCATTTTGCACAATGTGCCAGAGGCAAACGCAGAAACCGGCCGAAGCCTGTCTGTGCCACATAACATCTATGCCCTACAGCCGAGCGGTGCTTTGGCTCAGGGAGACAGCACAAGACCTCAAATGAGTGTTTCTAGCGCAGTGTCAATGCAGGTAGAGTTTACAGTTCTTAGCTATATGCTGCACATTTTGTCAGCATCCAAGTCATTGTTGGCTTAGGAATCCTATTTTGGTAGCAAATTATGATGCATAGATGGTTTGAAGTCTCTCTTCTAACGTTATGATAGACATGGGTGTCAGATAATTTCTGCACATATATAGGTGATTCAAGGAGTTGGTACAGCTGCTGTGTATTGCCTCCTATACTTCTGTACCTATAAAGTACCATAAAGGTGCTATATAAATACTTTTATTTCATGTCGTGATGCTTAAAGTCACGTGTTACTGCTTTTGGTGTATGATTTTTCTCCTGGTTCAGTTGTGATTGAGCACCTCTGAGTAGCGAACACTGTGAGAGACGCTTTATAAATGTTCACATACAATACAATACAATCATGTCTAGTACCTTTTATAAGAACCTTAAGACTTTTCTTTTTGACCGGGCTTGGGTCGGGAGTGCCTCTGAGTAGTTGCCTTGAAGGGGCGCTATATAAATTCCGTTGATTGATTGATTGAATACATGTAGAAATTTTGTATAGGGCTTTGTTAAACTCTTTCACCTCGAACCCGTACTCTCCTTGTTACAGAGCTCTAACCATTTGGCCGCCATGACCGGCATGATAGTTTAAATTTGATAGTTTGCGATTGATGTTAATCAACTTTAGGGTCTATAATTTTTGTTTTCGCTTTCTGTGCTCCTTGTTTTTGCAGCAGAAGAGCCCTCTGTCGACTATAGCAGGTCCAAACAACTGCTACTTATTGTATCTAAACGTGGCTGACAATGCACAGGTGATGATGCCAGTGGCAATGGGAGTTTCGGGCATTGGAATCAAGGTATCCAACCAACAACCACCCCAGACCTCAGATGCCAGAGATCACCAATCACCCGATGCGGCCGGTCTTCAATCTCCCGTTTCTGTCTCACCCTCGGGTGTGTCGTCTGTTTGTGTGCAGTCGGATGAGGTACCAGCATGTCAGTCGCAGGACAAATGCAGGCCACCAGTGGCTGTTGTGGTACCGTGGACTAGCATTGCGAGTAGTTACACCAACAGCGTGAGCCTGCCAGCGGGTGAGTTTCCTCGCTGGTTGGGTTTGTTTTGACTAAGCAATCGATACCTAAAGATTATCGTTGTCATGACCATACAGGATTGTTTGGCACTTTCATCGATGTATGTTTGTATCAAGACATTTTATGTAGCACCTTTTAAGTAGCTCACAAAAAGCGCTGCATAGATGGCTATATGACTGAGTGCCTTTTAAGTGCTAATTAATTAAGTGCATTTTAAGTGTGTTTTAAATGCTAACTAAGTGAGTTCCAAGTGCATTTTAAGTGTAACTATTTACATTTTAAGTGCTAACTAACTGTTTATTTCAAGTATGTTTTAGGTGCTAACTAACTAAGTGCATTTTAAGTGTGTTTTAAGTGCTGTCTGACTAATTGCATTTTAAGGGCTAACTAGCTAAGTACGTTTTAAGTCAGTCTGTAAACGTTTGCTGCACGGAGCTAAATGCAACCATGTGTAAATGCGATGGAAGACTGTTCCAGGTGGAATACAGGATGGGCTCGAGTTAGAGTGCGGAAGTGTGGCTCCTCCACCAGTAGCAATCATTGATGTGCTAAAGATTTGCTGTATAAATTTCTTTATCATGTTTACCTGGAATCTATGTCTCTGTCTTGAATATTTGATCTCTTATCTTTTCCTTCAAATCATGCGTATTCTGGTCTTGCCTTTGCATGACTCCATCAATTCACTTGCTTTCTTCCGACTCCTCAAGTCCTCCCTCTTAACCGTGTGTTGGCTCGGAGCGCATCTGGGTAGGTCTCTTGAAGAGGCGCTATATAAATATCCAGAATGAACGAATGAATCTTGGCCATTGGTGAACACTCATCCAGGCATCAAATTCAGACTTTGCTGTACATGCGAATGAGCAGTTCAGATGGATAGGTAAATAGTAAATAAATAAGCGAACGTTGTGTTTCTGATTTCCTAGACGAGCGAATACCTGGCCAGGATCTAAGGAATCCCCTTACAACGTCATCGACGCCATCTTCTGTGATGATCTATCAGACTGTGAACAACCAATCGTTAGCTGTACAGCCTCGGATAACTACCAGTCTGCAGAATCCCGCCCAATATCCTGCGTTACAGCGAAATCTCAGCCATCATCTCGCTCTCCAACAGAGTTTTGTTCATCTGCCATCACAGCAAGGCGCTCAACTACGGTTAGCACAGCCTGGGAATCAGCAGCTGTTAGCCCAACAACAGGGCAATCAGCAGCTGTTAGTTCGACCACAGGGCAGCTGTTTGCAACCAGAAAACCGCCTTCAACCACCGCCACAGCAGGGCGTGTATTTGCAAGCGGCCAACAGAGGTCATCCTCAGCAGTTGACTGCACCTCATGGCGGTCAACAGCCAACTGGAGGTCAAGGCAATGGTCAGCAGTTACAACAGGCTAATCGTCAACATATAACCTCGCAAGATGGGCTTCAGCAACAGTCGAACTGTCCGCCGCCGTTCATTCCTCAGAATAGTCATCAGCAGTTAGCCGCACAGCAGAACAGTCTTCAGCAGCTGCCATCTCACAGTCAGCAGTTGGCGTTTCAGTCGGGCAGTCATCAGCAGCTGCTTGCGCTGCAGCTTGGCGGCTCTCAGTCATTAATGTCACACCCGGCTAATCAGCACTTGGCATTGCAACAGGCGATACAACAGCGGCTGACGAACAGCAACCAGCGTCTGACACATTCGCAAGCAGTTCATCAGCGTCTAAACATCATTCCAGCGTTAACGCCGGCTGAAGCCCTGAAACGCAGCTTGGTTGTCCAGCAGCAGTTGGCCGCACAGCAGAACAACCAGCAGATGGCGTTTCTGCTGCGAAACTGCACGCAGGCATCAAATCCCCGAGCGATGGTGCCAGCTGGCAGTCCCGAATCGGCTAAATTGCAACTGGACAATGGTTGTCAGATGCTGTCGTTGCAACCAGGCAGCTACCGACTGACGGAGCTACAGCAACGCCTCCTACAACGCAACTGCCAACTGCCGAGTGAACTGCCAAGAACACCGCAGATGCTGAACAGGCCGCTGAAATTAGAGAACAGTTGTATGCAGTTGGAGCCACAGCAACAACAGATGCAACAGCAAATACAGCAGCAAATACAGCAGCGGCAACAGCTATTGCAACAGCAAATGCAACAGCAGCAGCAGCAGCAGCAGCAAAGCAGTTGTCTGTACAGAACGCAGGAAGGCATTGATACCAATCAAGCAGTGAAAGAAGAAATAAAGAGCGAACTATCGCACTTCCATCATGAAAACCGCGACTACAAACTGCTGTCCAGCTGCGTTTCAGACGCAGAATCCAAGTGCCACGACACGTTACAGAGTCAGACAGTTGCAAACAGAAATGTTGAAATGCCTCAGTCGTTTAAAGAGGAATCAAATTCGTCTTCAAAGTTCATGGACCAGAGTCATAATTTTGGCGTCGGTGGCTTCCGTTTCGGCCTTTCTCATTTGACTCCTGATACTGAACAAGTCGTAAGAAACATCGCCACACAATCAAATCGTTTTCCTAGCCAATCCGTAGAGCAGCTGTCACACCTGTTTGCCAACCGTGCACAGTTTTTGAACGCAAACCACGTCCAACAGAACTCAGATCCAAAAGCCAACAACTTTACAGCTTCATCCAGCTTTGGATGTAACATTCCCGTTCAGGGAACTGTCCCAAACGAACAAAACCAGATGCAGCCAGTCTCCGTTCCGTCGTGTGGTGCGGCTGTTGTCTCCGGTCCTCACCGCCCAAATATGTATAACGTGGCAAAGACGCCTGATGGAAGAAACTTTAACATTAACCCACAACCCGTCACTAACGCCGAGTCACCAAATTACAGTTTTCCGCAATTAGGGCCCAAGTCTGTCGACGTGCATCAGCCGAACGTTGGTGACAATGAGCAGGTTAAGAATGCAGGTGATGGAAACACTAAAGCAGGGCAGAACAAAGTCACTGCATTGGGAAATGGCTTATCGTCAAACAGTTACCGACCGTCGACCGTTGTGCAGCTACGATTGCCCCAAGTGGCAGGTTCAAACTACGTTGCAGCCACCCCACACGTTGACAATGCCCAGCAGCTGCGGCCGGTGTGTTATTCGCCTCAGGTCGCTGTGTCACGGTTTTCACATTCTCGTCTGCCGAGTTACGTCTTGCCAGTCCAGCAGAACTCGATTTCTTCGAGTGCTGAACCGTCGAATTCTAACGGCCCAAGGTCTTACAACAGTCCTATTACAACGGCCACTCAGTGTGTCAGTATTCCTTCGTACCAAGTTTCAACGCCAGAAGCTAATCAAACATCTAGCGGGGTAAATCTTAAACCTAATCATACATCTAGTAGGCAAACCTTGAACGTAATCATACATGTAGCAGGGTAAATCTTGAACCTAATCATGCATGTAGCGGAGTAAATCTTGAACGGTAATCATACATGTATCAGGGTAAACCTTGAACCTAATCATACATCTATTGGGTAAATCTTGAACCTAATCATATATGTAGCAGGGTAAATCTTAAACCTAATCATTCATGTAGCAGGGTAAATCTTGAACCTAATCATACATGTAGCGGGGTAAATCTTGAACGTATTCATACATGTAGCAGGTTTAATCTTGAACCTAATTATACATCTAGTGGATTAAGTCTGGGACAGTCAAGATTATAATCTATTTGAATGATGTTACATTTATGAATTTTTTGTAGTTACATAAATAACAGTTGTAGGGGTTGCTTTTTTCACACTCTACATCCATACATACTTTGTTGCTTGGATACATTTTTAGTTTTACTCTGGAAATGCATTTCACTTTAGAGAGCAGCCTTTCCAACTGGGACAAGTGCTTACAAATTTTCCTTTACATTGCGTTCTTGTTTACTTCAGGTGGCAATCGTATCTGATGGGAAGGGCCAGGAGTTGTTGGCAGGCCTTCCTCCACCCAGACAAATGGGAGTTGCCAAGGTCTTTATTAATGTGGCAAACCCATCCTCGGGCATCAACGCCCTCAGTCCGACCGACATTTTGGGGGAAACTGCGGGAAAGCAGCTCGAGGTGGGACAGGAATGCGAGCTTCGCTACATCAATGGTCCACGTCTTGCGACCATCTGGGATGGAAAGTACTTCAAACTCAAGCGGCCCCTCTATCCGAACCAAGGTACTCTATGAAGTAGCTGTAGTATGTATGGACATACTGGATTTGAACTGGACTCCAGACGGGCGACAATGGTTATTGACAGTTTCACTTGAAGCCGTAATACAACTTATGATTTGAAAACGTTGATTTTATTTTACGTCATCTTCATATTTCTGCTTAGGGGTTGACTTTTTTGTTGATGAACTTTGTGTAATCAAATCAATTGAGTTCTGTAGCATTGTTATCGTAATGCAAAACTTTAACTAGACTGAGTATCTCTTCATCAATTGTGATTGCAATTACAATCAGGACTTCTCAGTTTTACACGTACTAAGCCAGGGATGCCGAACCTTATTAAGGGTGCATGCCAGAAGTACCGCTAAATCATTTAAACTCAGAATTTTGCGCAGTATTTAAGTAAATTATTTGTTCTCATAGGGTTTTTAATTAATAAAGCGTAAAAGTGAAATAAAAGACATTGTATTTATATTGTAAAAGATGCCTTTAGGAAGGCGTTAAATTAAAATCCTTCATAAAAGAAATGTGGATTCGTAAAGTGTTTGTGGATTTCAAAGTTTGAAATTTTGGGCAACACTCTGAAATCTGCATGCTCACAAAATTTGTATGTGTGACCATTTTGGACACTCATGCCACGAGTGTGCCACCCCTGTAGTAAACAAACCTGACTGATGGCTGTTGTGCTTGCAGATGCTGATCAGCCAGATGTTAATGCTATTCATACGGCATCGATTAAAGGCGGTGGGGGAGTGGTGCCAAAGGATGGACATGAGTCGGCCTCAGCAGGCTCTGCCTCCGAATCAAGGTTTTTCTTTGGCTAAATTAGCATGGGCTTGAAGTTTATCATCAGTGTGATTTCTATTTGTTTACCTGGAACTGTTAGCGATCTTTGAATTTTGTCAGGTACTTTATACAGTGGAAACTTGTTTTAACTCGGTCTTTGAGGCCATATCAGAAGTTGCCTAATAATGAGGTTGTGTTACGATGAGGTATTTTTCTAAGGTGGAACTTGTTTCCGACTTCTATGTTTTTGACAGTGTTACAGCGGAATCGTGCTATAAGGAGGCTCTGGTGCTTTTGTTTAATGTCTTTTACAATTGTAATTGGACGTTTATAATGCACCACTAAAAGAGCAAAACAAACCAGAGGTGTTCTCTGCACTTGCTTATATGATGTTAAATGTCATGTAGAACTAGACTGTTGCATCAGTTAGCAAAGCAATGCACAGTAAACTGGTAGTCACCAGTGGCAAGCCCACGCACACACGTGAAACCAACCAACGGGTTCCCAACAACAGATGTTCAGAGTCTCTGGACCAAGTATCGTAACTTTTCTAACTTTTTTTGGTTATGTAGTGATCTCTGTTCAAACTTGAGGCATGTGTTGATGATGTGCAGTTGGTCAACGGCAGTGAGTGGTGCGAAAGGGTGGACAGGAGTTAGTTAAGCGTTAGTTATGTAGACATTTAATGTGGCACCTTTTAAGTAACTCACAAGAATGCTGCTTATGGTAGCTTGAAAAGCTGAGATAACTAGAACAGTTGCCACTGGCAGGTCCCCACAGATGCAGGTACCCACAGGTGCAGGTTTCTATAGACACAAGTCCCCATGTTGGGTAAAAGTTAGGTACTTGGCCAAGCAGCTGTCATGTCACAGTCTAAACTGTTGATATGTCTGTGTTCTGAAGGTGAAATTGTCTTTTTAGAGCAACTGTCAATGATTCTGTCACATCTCTGGCTCGTCAAGAGACTGATGGCTGTAACTCATTGACGGTTTCATTAGCCAGGTAAAAACCTGTTTCACCTTGATGGTTTCATTACCGAGGTAGAAACACCTGTTTCACCTTGATTAGCCAGGTAAACATCTGTTTACTGCAATGGTTTCATTAGTCAGGTGACTACACCTTGATAGTTTCAGTAACCAGGCATTTCTCTCATTTTGATGGCTTTCTAACCAGATTGTCGAAACTTTTATACCTATTACTGAACGCCTGTTGAGTAATAAAATTGTTTCACAGAGATCTTGTTAGTATATTAGTATCGCCATTAAATAAAGTTACCATGCCTTTTATGGCTTCAAATAATTTTTTTTACAATTTAGGCCGCCTCTGCACCCACCAACAGATGAACAATCAAAGCCTTCAGGTTGGTTATAAATTTAGTAGCAATGCTATACCAGAAAAGTTTTATAACATTTTAAATGTGAAGTCTGATGTGACATGATCGAGGTCATATATACAAAAATTTAAAGTGGCTTGGGAATGTGACCTTGTTATAATATGACGTTGTTGTGACGTGTGTGTGTGTGTGTATCTAGGCACTTAACCTGGCACCTTTTAGAAGGATAAGCGCAGTATCTTAAGCAGTCTGAGAGGCAGCCATGGGTATGAAGTGTTAGCGACTTCATTTTCTTAATCTCGGCAGATGGGCGGTCTGGACTGCATTGCCATAATTCAAATCTGTTTAGATCAGATTTTCATAGCTGTTCAAGAATCTTTTGTTTATTGACACTGGGTGTGCTCGTAACCAACTCTGGTCATTTATGTTAGGATCAGGATCACCTTCAGAAGGTGATGTGAGAATGTTCAGTTACATTCTTTGTGTTTAACAGGTAGCGCTTTGCCTGCACAGCCCGGTTCCAATTCAGCTTCTGCAGCGGTAAAGAGAACGGTAAGCATCCTTTGACCGAGTATAATAGCTTCCACGAGCATCAGTATTATCTGTTTTTCTTAGATCTTACATTTGTGTACACAAAAGATTCCATGCATTGCCAGCTTATTCTCCTTTTCTCTGCATTTGTGTGGAAAAACTCTGCAACTTCTCATACTCTGGCAGTGCCAGTCCCAAGCCTGGATAAAGGAGGAGGGTGACACTAATCATCTTTGTTATGACACAGCGTCGTTAAACAGCAACTAACTTGTGTGGAAAGCTTAGTAGTCATGATGGTACTAATCACAAGGTTTTAGGAGCTTAGAAGGTTGGGCCATAGGACTTCTTCTTTCCCTTCAGGCTCGAATTAATCCCTCTTTGGAGAGGGGTCAGCCACTCGGATCCTTCTCTTCCACTTGTTTGAAAGTGTATGAAGATCCATTGAAGATTTTGGAGCAAAGTTTCACAACCGGATGCCCTTCCTGACGTCAACCCCTTTCGGTTTGGAACCTAGCCTTTGGTGCGAGCACCTACTCGCAAGGCAGCGAGGGCTTCAGGCTTATTTAAAGGCGGCCTGTACTCGCCTTGTCACATGACCGTCATAGAGCATCTGCAGCTTTTATCATAGGATGCGGTGCCACCCACATCCCATACCGCGCCCTGATAGCCTTGCCGCTGTTGGTCCGCGACTGCTTATTCGACAGGGTATACCTGCTTATTTCGCAGCTAGCCTCTATATCTAGAGGTCGTTCCACTATCCGCCACCTGTGGACGCGTGTGGTAGCAGTACAGCTCTGCCCCACAGAAGGTTGGGCCATAGGACTGATGCATTATTATTTGAATTAATGCTAAATTTTGTTGTGGAACTTCAACACAACTTAAGTAATTTAATCCTTTAACAATGAGAGGGATTAGTTTTCCATGCATTTTAGTACCGAGTTTGCTAGGAACCTTGAAACATCTTTCTGCCCTGGCATGGATTTGAACCCTTGACCTTTCAGTTGACAGTCTAGCATGCAGTCAAGATTATCATGCACCCAAATTGAATTAGGATTAATTGCTTTGTTTTCTGATGCCAGAGAGAAGAGGGCAAGTTTGCCGTCTGCAAGCATTGTGGGGCGTTCAGCTGTGATTTCGACCGCTGTGACCAATGCCGTCGTGACCTACCGCCGGACGTCAAGATCTACGACCCGGTTAAAAAACAAAAGTTGGACACGGTCAGCCATCCGCCTTCTACGTCACTGGCTTCAATCAATGCCTCAACAAAGACACAATCACAGAAGACAGGTGTTCAAGCGCATGGCTTGAAACGACCCGTTCTAGAGGCAGATGTTAGTACGTTGCCAAGGACACCGAACGCTGTGAAAGTCTCCCATTCATCCAAGAAACCGTCGGCAAAGCAGCATAGGAGACAGGAAACAGGTGAGCTTGACAGGCAGGTAGACTGACAGACAGAGAAGGAGAGAGACTTGCAAGCAGACAGACAGGCAGACAGAAGAAGGCAGACTTCAAACCAGACAGACAGGCAGAGTAGGAGAGAGACTTGCAACCAGACAGGCAGAGCGAGATGGAGACAGGCAAGCAGGCATACGGGGTACCAGACAGACAAAGTCTGACAGGCATTTGGACTGCAAGCATACATACACAAGCAGGCAGACGCACAAGCAGGCAAACACACAAGCAAGCAGACACACAGGTATGCAGACACATGTGTAGGCAGACCCGCAAGGACACAGACACACAAACAGGCAGTCACACAGAGAGCTGGGCAATGAAACAAACAGACTGACAGGTGGGTATTTGTCACTGCATTGTGTTCAGGTCTTTCCACATGTTGACCAAAGGCGGTTTTTGTGCTTATGGCAGAAGTCGTTCATATTTTGTCGTCAGACGATGAGGAGGACGAGGATGAGGATCCGCTTGGCTCCACCTCAAAGAAAAGCGCAAACGCATCAAAGTCACCTGCTAAAAACAAAACCAGGAAGTCCAAGGTACGAATAAACGCACACATGTATTCTCAGCTGCTTTTAGTTTTCATTTTAGAGTCTGAATGTTGTCATGCTTGGTGGTCTTGACACAGCACCAGCTGCATCTTTGGCATGTCTGCAGTTTCTAAGATTTCTTTTGAAGTGACCATTGATGATGCTCTATGCAAAATGATAGCCGTGCTATGAAATCTTATCTGGAGACTTCTATTGAACGGGTGTTTCTTGATGCACAAGGCATTGACTGTGGTCGGTTCTAAGCAAAATTGCATTCCAAACACCCATTGCATTGCGCAGAGCGAAGATTTGTAGGATCTTTAAATTCTTCGACGGACTACGGGGGCAAGGTTTTGGATTTCAGTCCTGACCTTAGCAATTTCACAGAACTAGCGAAGAGGACAGAAACTGGAAGTGAATCCAAGAACCGAGGGCCGGTGACAGAGAAAGATCGAGAACCCTGTATGTAGTGTTTGGTTTGGTTTGGGGCACAATGGGGTTCAGAGCATCCTGTGAGCGAGTGCAGTATTTGTTAGACTGAATGGTGAGCAAGGCAAGAGAAAAGTTGGCTGGCCAGTGTTTATAACTATGAGAAAGTTTGTTATCTAAGAGCTATTGTTGTGACTGCAACAGAGAAGTGACTCATTGCAATTTAGGTTTCTAGATGTCGTTAGATATCGTACAGACCTTGTGGAATTGTCCTGATTTGTCGATGGGCGTTGAAA
The DNA here is from genome assembly GCA_963556255.1 of Allolobophora icterica. Lineage (NCBI taxonomy): Eukaryota > Metazoa > Annelida > Clitellata > Crassiclitellata > Lumbricidae > Allolobophora > Allolobophora icterica. The sequence continues at coordinate 9,385,092 of OY744609.1, read as the reverse complement.
CAGAATGCCATGCAATCCGCGATGTGAACTTCATGCTCTTGCTTGCTACTAGTTTTACATTAGTGTTATTAAATAATTATTAAGTAGTAACTTCTATAGTGCCAGTGTCTAGTGCACAAGGCGTCAACCAATGGCGCAACAAAACCAAGTCAACATCCATAAGATCAGTCTGCTAAGAAAGATAGACAGCCCATGGCAGATAGGCATGATCATGGTCTTGTATTGTCAGGTGACAGTCGAGGGCACCTCTGATTAGTTTTCTGGAAGATGCTTTATATAAACAAGCAATTATAATTACAATTACCCTGCGTGAATGACTGACGGTTGGTGCATTGTTTGAGTGTGCTATAGAGACCTGTGCAAGATTAGATTACATTGAGATTAGAAAATTTTACTGTGGTTGAATCCTAGAGTGTTTTGGCAAATCTTATGTTGGTCGGGATGGATCTTGTGTTGTTTTATCTTCTTTGTGACAAGTCTAGTTTGTCTATGATGATTCGTTTTGTTTTCAAAAACTCTAATGGTTGTGTATTATATTTGTTATAGAGGCTTCTGGAGCATTTTTTTGGTAGTGAGTTATTTCTCCATGCTTTATGCTGTGTCAAATCTTTTGCTGTTTAGAGCGAATCAGAGGCAAGTTCATCGACTGCTAAAAGTGCCGAACTGAAACCAGTTCCGAACTGCCAGTTGGCAAGCAGTGACCAAGCAGCGTCATGCGGTGCTCTATCGAGGTTCAGCAAATTCCCCGAGCCTTCTGTCCTGACCGCTGACGTTCTTCATGTATTTTTTGGCTTCATCAGATACGAGAAGAAATGCTTTCTGACACTTGATCAGACGACAATGGCACTGCGGTCTGTCGATGCTAATGGTAAATTGTTTAGGTTACAAAATAAAAAATTAACTTGGTAATAAATAGTTAATTATTTGGGTAAAAACTTTAAAATAATTAGTTACTGAAAAGATTGCAGATTGTTTGGGTTATTAAACGCCGTTGCTCTCTCCGCTCAGCTGCGCAAGCTGAATTTATTGTTCCCCGCACATGGACAGCCATATGGCAGTGCCGTGCCTTCTCTGTGGCTGCCCCCGTGACCTGGAATGGGTTCCCTACCAAGCTCCGTCAAATACCGATTGGTCATTTCGCCCTGTTTCTTACTGTCCTGAAAACTGCGTTGTTCGACCGTGGTTGGGCTGGGAGTGCTCCCGAGTAGGCAATCTTGAAGGGGCGCTATATAAAACTGCTCTAATAATAATAATAATAATAAATCTAAATCAATTGGTGATAAATAATAAAATTTTTGAATTACAAAGTGTGAATTCATTGACTTTCCATGATAGTTTGAATGTATGCCTATTCCATGTAGACGGAGATTCCTTACTAATCGGAGCTTCAGAAATCCAGATGGTCGCAGGACATGTCAACCTGAAACAGTGCTTGACCTGTTTATTTGTTCTCGTTACGGCCGAGAAAGCATCCGAACTTCGAAAATTGCTGAACCGTGACGGAACCGTTTCTTTCAATCCTGACGGTGGAGGTGAGCAAGTGGATCCCATTTCTCTACTTCCTTCAAATGCAGCATTACACTGTTTTCTACCACTGATGCTTAACACCGATTTGGCAATGACACTACCAGCTACTTTCGTATCACCAACACCTGCCTACTAACTACTTTCATGTGACCGAGATAATACTATTTCTGGAAGTGAAGCTATTTTGCCTGAAATGTAGTGTCAACAGATAGAGAGGTTCGATAGAAAAGGCAATTACCAAAATAGCCCAATACACGTATGTGCTTACGTACATACATACATACATACATACATACATACATACATACATACATACATACACAGATACATACATACATATATACGTACATAGATACATACATACATACATACGCATATACATACATACATACATACTGGTACCTGTTTTTGTTAACTGATGCCTTGTGCGTTTAGATAGCAGTGCTATAGATGTTATTGGATTAGATTAGGATGAATCATTTCAAGCCCCAGATGCAGAGATGACAGGCAGATTAATTGTAAGAGATTTAAAATAATTATCAACTTCCGCAGCACTAGGGAGTAACCGATAAGCATTTTTCTTCCGATAACCGATACCGATAATTTGGCACGTTTTATTGGTAATTCCGATACCGATACCGATAAACACAAATATTTTGTTGAGCTTGTGAGTGAAGTTGTAACAATATGATGTTTAGGTTAAAATATATATACAGATATATTAAAAATGTGTGGCATTTCGTTATGTGTTTTAAAGTTGTTTTTGTTTGCAAATTTTAAGAAAGTTTCAGCGAATATGAAAATGACAACCGGTCAATTAAGGTTAGGTTTCGGGTTACAGTTGGGGTTAGGGTTAGTTTATAGTTGTTTGGGAATTTGGGTTATGTTATGGCACCTCTCTTCACCTTATCTTTACAAGCTACGCAGCTCACCTTCGACTCGTCAGTTGAATTAATTTCGAAATAATTCCAGATTTTACTTCTGGCTTGAGACATCGTCACACCATGAACTAAATTACTTTCTATAGTATCTAAATTTATAATGTCGTTATCGAGCTGCAGAAGTTTTCGCTTGTCACCTGAATCCGAAGATCAGGTAAGTAAACGAGTTTTGTTTCAGCAAACTTATTCTTGAAAACGTTTTCTTAATTTTATAATATTAATTCTTAATGCCGCAACTTGCGGAAGTTAACTTTCATAAGAAATTGTAATATTATTTATGTTGCAATCCAACGGCAGAAGAAACTTGTACGCTTTGTCACCGCAAATGAAAATTAGGTCAGTAAATAAGTTTGTTTTATTTAGCGGAAATTTCCGTTGAGTCAAAAATTATATCAGCTAAGTTATTTTTGAAAATGTTTTGTTAAATTTATCATATTAATGTCGCCATCTTGTTGAAGTTGTCGCTGATCAAAAATTATAATATTAATTCGCAATCGAACGGCACAAGTCACAGGAAACAAAAATGCGGTAAGTAAACAAGGTTGTTTAAATTAGCGCCTCTTGCGATTGCCTTTAGAGCTAAGTTGCGGAAAGTTTCGGTCGACGAAAAACTACATCGGCAAACTTACTTCTGAAAATGTATTATCAATTTAGAACTTTAGATTAATTTTAAGTAAATTTCAAGGAAGTGCACTTAAAATTTACGATTTTTCGAACTTTTTTATTGGTGATTGAATTATCGGATTTTCCGATAATGGAATTTGAAGTAATTATCGGTGCTTATCGGTTTCCGAGCCAATAACCGGTTACTCCCTACGCAGCACCAGTGTCTAATACTCAAATCATCAACAACAGCTTTGTAACTGCACTTTTGATCGTTCTGCTTTGCAGAGGACTGTGCCAAGTACGTCGTGTTGTTCCTCACCGAGCAGAGATCGAGTTTCCTCGGCAGCGTCGAGCGCATGATCTCACAGATGCGGGTTGTCTGCGGTTCAGATAAGCCGTACTACAAGCAGATCGACACGTTTGACGTCAAGAAGTACCTGCAAAACGTCTGTCCTGCTGACGAAATTGAGAGCTTTACGTGGAAATCAAGTAATCGACAGTCGAATGCCGCCGTCAGGGGCACCTGTAATGATGCTGGAGAGCCCCAGAGGAGCCAGGAGAATGATCCAGATGATGAAGATATGGATTATGGAAGCCGGTCACCTTCGCCGGTGCATGTCCTCTTTTCTGGACAGATCATTAAGTATGCGTAATTTGGTTTTTAGTGAATAATATATGCCTTGTTTGATCGTGGTTTATTTTGATTGGTTTATTGTTATAGGCTGTCTCTGTGTATCAGCGAACTGAATTTCTGGTATTGACCTGATTCAGTTGTCAAAATTATAAATTGGTTTATTATAACATGGTTCTTGATATAGCTACCATGGTCAGTGTTGTAACGAATTTCCAGTGTAGTTACGTACACTCACTTGTAGGATTACTGCATAAGAAAATGAGGCCCTGTAGTTATTTTCAGTTATGTTACTTTGCGTTGTATTTCACACAGGTTATTCACTTACCCTCCGCCGCCGGCAACTGGGGGAATCACAGTCACTAACGAAGATCTCTTCTGTCTTAACGAGGGAGAGTTTCTGAATGATGTCATCATAGACTTCTATCTCAAGTAAGACTTCTTATTGACGCTTTTAGATTTTGTTTTAAAAATCTTTTGATAATGTTTGAGATATATTGATTTTTAAAACCAAAGGTGTGTAAGAAAATTCAGTATGTGTGGAAAAATGAACGGAGTCTCTTTTTTATCAGGTATCTGATGACTGAATTCCTGTCTGACAAGGTTAACCGAACGCACGTCTTCTCATCGTTTTTCTACCGTCGTCTCACTCAGAAGCCGTCGCGGAGACACAAAGAAGAAGAAGACGCTGAGTGTACAAGGTTGGATCTGAAGAAATTGTGGCTTCAGTTTGGAGCGCCATTGGTTGATTCCTTGTGCATTAGACTCTGTCAGTGTAGAAGTAAAGTTAATAATAGTAAACATAAAACTCGTTATAATGCTGGCTTTAGGATTCATTATGAGAACTGCCTTATGAAGAAGACTGTTTATACCTAGCAGGTTATTTGATGTAGCTGGACTAACTGAGTCCATGTCCCTGATCATGATGTATCCGAATTCGTGTTGTAATGATGAGAGTGGCTGAATATTAAAACTTGCCCCAAGTCTGATAATTAGTATGAATTAACATTAAGTCAGTTTGCATTACCAGTTAGACTTAATCTCCTGCAATTATATAACAGTAGTTAAATAGTTAAATGATCGACTAAATGACTGGCTGGCTGGTGGATTGGCTGGCTAAGTGAAAATGTCACCCTATCTGGCTTCAGCAGGTAATAGTAAAAGAGATGGTTTCTTTTCCCCTAGACTTCCATAATTAATAGGCCATTCATCATTCCTAGTTAATGTTGTCGATTGATTTCTTTAGTCTAGTGCAGTGATCAGTTGACTGTTGGAGATAACGTACTTACTTACTTGCATTGTCTTGCCAGCATCCAGCAAAGACGCCATTCGCGAATTCGCACGTGGACGCGACACGTTGATCTGTTTGAAAAGGACTTCATTATTGTTCCAATCAATGAAAGGTAATCTAATCAGATCTAATCTGATAAGATCCATGGATCTGATCAAACTGTTATCAAGCTTCTTTATCACATCTTATTGATTGGATGCCAGCTGGTATGTCTAGTTGTGGCTGACCTGCTAAGGTCAAGAGGCTCCTCTGATTTCCTGAATATCTACAGTATACAGTACAAGCCATGATTTGCTTGTACAATGTTCAGAATGCACATTGAAGCTGGGCAAGCATGTGAGGACCGTGAACAGACTGGAGGAGACAAGTTTAAAGTTTAGTTTAGTTTAATTGTCCATAGGAAGCTTACTGTAGGAGTTATGTAGTACCTCAAAAGCATACTGGTATAAGAGGTGTACCTCCCATAAAAATATACTAGTATGGGAGGTTTAGTTCCCATAGAACTGGTGTAGGGTATGTATAGTACAGGTAGAGAAGTATAATGGTTTGGGAGGTGGTGTAGGAGTGTGGTGTTGCTCTGGTAACCTGTGGAAAGTATGCTGGTACAAGTCTAGACTGTATGTTTTTATAGAATGTATAGATTTCTGTATGATCGCTTGGAAACATACCAGCACAGAATAACAAGTATGCAAGATACAGAGTTAGCCATCAGTTAGCAGTCCAGGAATGTCAATTTTAATATTAGTCTTTTTACTACTAATAATAATTTATCACCAAGTACTTATATTAATTAAAAACACCTGATGATGATGAATTATATTAATGCTTACAGTAATGCACTCAGTTACCTTTGCTTTGATTTTGTCGACTGTTCTTCTACAGTGCTCATTGGTACCTTGCAATCATCTGCTACCCGGGACTTATTGCTCCAGAAATGGCCTACCGGACCATTAGCGATGATGTTGGCAACCTAACTTCAGATACTAGTGCAAAGAATGATGGGAAGAAGGCGAATGAAGGCAGAGGGAGATCGCGAGCTAAACACGAAAACGTTGAGAAAACGGGGAGAAACGATGAAGCTCCTCAGGTTCACTTGATGTCTTTGCTGTTTTAAGAACGAGTGTAGAAATGTTATTTCTATTATTTTGGACTTGTTTGATCTGATCTGTAGTCATGGTGTGCTAGTTTTGGTCGTTGTCAGGGTAGGGTGCGTGGCTACAAGTGGTGTGAAATGCCTGTGATATGGACCAAATGGGAAAAGTGCACTCCAGTGGAGGGACGGTGATGGTTTGAACCGGTGTGAAGCTGCCCTTGCTCTTTTCCTTGCACTTTGGTCTTTGGCCACCCTCAGTTGTAGCCACTGTCGAAATTGAACTTTGTTTAGTGTTATGTTGAGATTTGATAAAACCTTAATTAATGGAATGTGTTTTTGGCTTTTGTAGAACACAGGCGGGCGTAGAGGTCGAGGAAAAGGAAGGAAAGCAGCTGCAACCCCGACTAAACCAAAGTCAGAGCAATACGTAAAGAAAATGTAATTACGCTGATTTTGTCTAAATACTTCTTATAAGTAGAAGAGTATGGTGGTATTCAGTTTGGGATCATGTGCTTTCAGTTGCTGTGCCAACTCACAATCTATGATTAAATCACTGATTCAGTATTTACCAGGCATCTGCATGACTTCATTGTGGATCATAGTAAACACTCACCTGCATACCTCCGATCCACAATTGACTAGCACATCCCTGCCCGTACCACAGGATCCAGTCATCTTCTGAAGCTTCGTCAACTTTTCTTTGGTAATACTTTCAGTGCACATGCTTTTAGCTCAGGCTCGCCCATTGTCTGGAATGAAATACCTTTACTTCTAAGTTCATCTCCAACAATCTCGACCTGCAAGCAAACAGTTTAAAACTTTCTGTTTCCTAAATCCATTGGTCACTTAGCTCCAATTTCAGCTGTCCATCTCCCCTCCCCTAGTAACTGACCAACCATTCCTCTGATTCAAGTACTGATGCTTGGCACGTTAATCTCATATTCATTCTTTCATTCACCCAGGGTTCATATTTACTGACTGCACATATTATAATTACTTTAAGAAATTAATTTAAGAAATGAATGTTACGACATATCTGAGGCTATGTAATGTATCTAACGTAGTGTTGTGAGGCGGAAAAATTGTCCGGAAAATTTCATATTTTTCCGGAAAATTTCGGAAAATTTCCGGTGTATTTTTCCGGAAAATTTTCCATATTTTTCCATCAGTATAATATTACTGAATAAGAATTTAAATGCATCATAATGTTTTAACATCACTCACTCTAAGCTATCTTATGTAGATATAACTTGTATGTTTATTCAATAGATAGCATTGTTAGTGCTTACTATTCAGTGTTCACAAGCTCAACATTCAACAACGACAATACATTTAAGAATTAATTGCAATTAAACTTGACTGTTAATTTAGAGAAAATATTTTTTATGATTTAGTCTCCTTAATATTTTTTAGTTATGAAAATATGAGAAAAAACAGCAATTGGTAGATTGTTTCATGTTTATTTTAATTCTTTTAAACATTTCCTGCAGCAGAGCAGACTGCAGACATACAGGCTACAACTAGTTTGATCAAACTAGGCTACTCTAGTCTGAAACGCTAATGTAGGGTTTAATGTTTATTTTAATTCTTTCAAGGTGAATGTTGCCTGCATTGACAGAAATACTGCAAATAAAATAACTTAAAAAACATAAATTTTCTAGTGTTGTCTTAAAATAAACATGCGGAAATAATAATAATGTGGAAATTTCTGATGTGGAAAATTGGACATTACGAGTTAAATGTATTTTTCCGGATCTACGGAATATTTCTGGAAAATTTCCGGAAAATTTCCCGCAAAATATTTTTCCGGAAAAGCTACATCACTAATCTAACGTAATGTGAAGTAATGTAACTCAGTTGGATATCAGGTGATATTTTTCTTATGGTTTGTCTCAAATGCTAAGTGTGAACGTGAATCATCTGGCCGATACAAAATCTTTGTCTAGTAATTGCAGACGTATAAAACTGTGATTCTGGCTGTGATGGAGAATTTGTTTTTAAGTTATTTTTACGTATCGTACATCTAAGGTATGACATATAAATATTAATGTCGTATTGTTCAGTTAATCATTGGATTCTTTTGACACTGATTTTCAGGCCATGTATTCTGATCTTTGATTCGCTCGCTGGCCCCGGAAGAAATGGCGTCATACGAATTCTACGAGAGTAAGTGGAGCTTGGCTGGTCTTTGTGTGTAACAATATTTTTGTAGCACCTTTCAGGTATCTTGCAAGTATACAGTTTTTGCATGGACTTCTCCAACCAATCTATTTAAAAAGGCTTCACTTGAAATAGACGAGTCTCATAAGCTAACCTCGAGAGGTAGTCATTGGTATGAAGTGTTAGCGACTTCATTTTTGTTAGCATCAGCATACGAGAGTAGTTGGACAGCCTTCTGCCTAGCCACCTGATCTTTCCACATAAAGTGTACGGTCAATGTATTTGTTATAGCCAAGTTTTCTTGGGCTTCACTTGAGAGGTCATTAAAAGGTACTGCAGAAAATCTTGGCTTTGGTAAAAAACTATAAGTAAATAAAAAATATTTACTTTTAAAATATAAATAATAGATAAGATAAAAACTGCATTTCTAGCACGCCACGTAAACCTTTAGTAGTCAGTCGCATATTATAAGACTGTTGGTTTATTGAGCTATTCCTGATGGCTCTTGTGTCCGAAAACATAACAGGTACCTGCAGGTGGAATGGGACGTGAAGAAAAAGGACTTGCTAGGGCAGCGACTCTTCACGAAGGACAGCATAAAAGGTGCCACTCCTGAATGTCCACAGCAGTCCAACTTCAGCGACTGCGGCATTTACGTCCTCCAGTATGTCGAAAGCTTCTTTACGGTGAGGCCAAAGAGAAACCTTTGACGTAATGACAATTGAACTTACTTGTGTAGTTGGTTGGCTTTCTGGACATTTGCATGTGTTTCATGTAGTGCGTTTTAATTAGCTTTTATACCAATGACTAGGTTTTGATTTACTGATCATTGGTTTTTGGTGTACTGATATTTAGTTTCTGTAGCACTGAAGCTCTGTTAGACCAAATTTTAATCACAAATATACCAAGGGAGCTCATGGCTTTTGCTACATCAAATTTTTAAGAATTTAATAATTTGTTATATTAACAATACATTGTTATCATTAGGTCTAAATATTTAATTACTCTGCACTTTGTGAGGTATTAAAAGGTGCTCGGTTAGTGTGTTGATACACACATACATACATTTGTTCAGGGGTTGGACTAAAAGTTCAGAGCCTTTACAAGAGATCAATCCAAGTTTCATCCATTCCTGGCCGTAGATTTCTTCACTCTGCTGCACAGAGTAACCTGGTTTTCTTGGGATGAACTTCCATGGTGCAGCGTGGAAGCTTTGCTGTGGTTGGGCCAACTTTCTGGAATAGGTTGCCTCAGACTCTAAAACATAAACTCCTTGGTCTTTCTTTACGTAAGTGCTTGGAAACTATTTTATTAGGTCCTGGTTTTTGCAATAGGTCAGGAGCATCTCTGACGAGTCTTTTGAAGAGGTGCTATATAAATTTGTGAATACAATTACATGTCAAGACAGGCTAGCCCCACCATGTACTTTAGTTTGACGAAATATTACACAATAAACGTTATCCTATTCTCCCTTTCATGTAAACTTGTCTGGGATCGGTCGCCTTATGAAATGATAGCGCCTTTGTGTTTTCTGTAGGATCCGATTCAGGACTTCACATTTCCCCTGAAGCTGCTTGGCAAATGGTTCGATGAGGAGAAGGTAAAGAACAAGCGAGCCGGTCTACAGCAGTTGATTCTCGACATGCAGAAACGATACAACCCATCACTCGACTTCAATCCAGAGAGAGATGGCTGCCTCATCAAACAAGATACAGACGAAACAACCGAAACTGCAGGTGGCACTAGTTGTCAGACTGCACCAGTATAACTGCTCGATTTAGTGACCCTGTGAATTTGCTATGCTTCTGCTCCAACTCGCACCTTCTGGAAGTGGGCTGCGACAGAATTTTATAGAAAATTACAGCCTGCCATGCCTTAGGAGCTGAAGATTTTTAGGAATTGCATACCAAACCGGGCCCTGCATCATCGCTGGAGTCAATGAAATGAACAGGTGCCAAAGCGTATTCCACCCCACCCGACCTCCGAGCGCTTTCCACAAAGTAAACTTGAAATAATGCTTTAAGGACAGTTTCACAGGTTAATGCACTGTTCCTTATTCGGAGTGCAACAGGTGCTTGAACCTGTGCACGTATGTGTGGTTGTGTGTGACGATGTATTGACTGTGTAATTAGGAATACAATGCCTTTTCCAAGAATGGTAAGGTGGTGGGGATGACGCGTGTTGCCTGTCGAGAGCCATTTTTGGTCGTTTTCATCGGATTTGTTCTGTATATAGGCGCCGTTTTTGTTAATTGTTTCCTTCTGTTTAACAAAAACAAGACCTTTCCGCTAATCTTGTCGTATTTGCTACTTCTGGAACAAAAATGAAATTGTCATGTAGTCTGCTTCGGACAGTGCTTGCTATAGCCACCAATGCAGATATATATTTATTTATTTACAACATTCTCCAGCTGTTTATTTTATCTGCAAGCAATGGCCACGAGTGGAATGATGTAGGTGGGTCTCGGGTCCGTCCATAAAGGGCATCTACAGGAATGACCTTTGAGGACGTCCAACCCCTTGTTTGCATATGCGTTACCATCCCAATCCCCTCTGCAGATGTTCCCACTCTTAACGAAGTACTAAGGCCAAAATTAGGCTACCCTGTTGATGTGGCCGGGCTAACTGTGATAATGGGTCGAGTACTTTGATGGGGCTGTGTCTACCAAAGGAACTCCAGATCCAACAAGTACAGGCTGTCTGCTGCTGAAATTGCTGGTCAAGGCATGGGTGTACTAAAACAGCTAACAAATTTAGATAGACATTTGCATTTTTCATAACCCTATTCCCCTGTCCGCATTTGTTTACGGCTACCTCCTTTCTGGACATCCTTGATGCCGTCGGCCCCATGATGACAATGTGTTCAGCCAAAGTAGCAATATTTCACAACAGATTCATGATACTGATACAACGTATGTTTAAGCTGACATCACCCAATGTCTGCACACGAGGTTCTGCAGGTCCAGGCCGTGTTGTAGAGTACAAGAAGCTAAATTATTACCAAGTGACTGCCTTAAACTTTTGTTATGACATGTTAAGGCATCTGTGCACATATAGGCAACTTTCACGGCCCAGGAACTTTCCAGGTTCAAGTTGCCACGATTTGCCCAAACCAGACACCAGCAGGGTTTAAGGACCATTCATTATGCCACCCAAAGAAAGGAGAATATGGAGGACGTGATGGCCCCCAAATTTTAGTTTTCCCAGTAGCATTTTACAGGACAGTCCGTCCTTGCTCAAAGAACAATAGTTTGCAAGAAACAGATTAACACAACATTACCGTAAAGAAATTATCTTTCAACAGTTAAACTGAACTATTAACAGAAATTTAACACTCTAACGACGAGTGTGTACTACATGTATGGAAAACTAATCCCTCTCTACTTTAAAGGGATAAACAATCTTTCTGAAGGAATACATTGTTTAGATGAAACTTGCAAAACAGGTGACAAGCAAAGGAACTTGCTAAATATGCTTTGTGAAGGAAACTGTTGAACTAGTTTTGTCAGTGGGCCAAAGTTTTGATTTTGCAGGCAGGTGGAAGATTTCAGCACAGTTCATTTAACGTCTATAGTAGGCCGAGTGGGGTATTACCATTAAAGACCTGAAATGTTCACTTCACTTTTTTTTCTTCTTCTGAGCATCATTTGGAATACTTCTCTCTGTGAAGCTGAAGACTGTTAAACCTTGGGTGGCAGTATCATTATCACAAAAGGCAGCAGATTCAAATGCCAAGAACTCATTCCTTTTCCTGTTATAGCTCATTCTGTAGAAGTGCATATTGCCTTGGAAGGAATCTAGTCGAAATTTGACCTTTACAGAGTTAAAATCATAATCTAACAGTCGCATTACGCCACCCTCATCAGTTATTACGATTCTATCGTACTGGTCTATAGCACCATAAAGATATTCTCCAGATGGGCGCTTGTACTCGTACAAGGTGTTTCCGTCTCTCCCAACTTCTGTGAGAGTTGTCTTCTTCACAAGGACAAAGTTTCCATATGATTTTGATAAGACACCATTTATGTAAGAAATGGGTTTCTCCAACTCCGTTTGGTGCTCTAAGGTGCCATCCACATCATATACTGTGATTTTCGCTGGGGCAGGACCTTGGAAGAGAATCAACTTACCGTCTCCAGCTACACACAGTCTAGAGACAATCTGAGGTGAGCAAGTGATAAAGTGTGACACTTGAAACTGTTGGCCTTCTTTGGAAATGCGCAAGATTGCAATGTCTCTTGAAGCTTGGTGCAATACGTAGAGACAATCCGACACGCTGCACGCCACCAAATCCCATGGTATCGTTACATCAGGCAATTGGATAGTTCTTTTCACTGTCCATAGATCATCGTGAGAATACACTTCGATGTAAGCCTGCCGCTGCGGTTGACACAGCACATAAACTTCGTCATTCATTGCAGCAACTGTAACAATTTTAGAGAGATGACGCTTCGCCAGAACTTCGAAGCAAATCTCAGCTTGAGCTAAAATGAGAAACAGTGATCTGTCACACAAAAACTAAACCGAAATTGACTGTACATGTATATAGTTCCATTTGAAACAATCTTTCTGATAATTTCAGATATTTCAAATGCTACAGACTTCATCAGCCATCATCAACACCTGTCACCAAAGCAGGTCTGTCTAGTTCTCTGAACAGCAGGGTATCGCCAATCAACACTGGATTGGAATCCATGTTTGCGGGAGACTGCCCGCAGTGACTTTGGTTATCCGAGACTTGTTTGCTTACTGAAGAACTTTCAAATGATGACTCTAATAGCATTTAGGCAGTGGTAGGCAGCATTTGTATGATGAAATGAAAAGACGCTATATTAAGTGGCTGGATAGCTAACTGCTGTAGCATGTTGGTTTTCAGTAGCCACTATGCTGATAGAAAAATGAATTATTACAGAACACATGTAGCTGGATGTTGGTTGCAACATGGTTTGCTGTTTAATGGCAAACATGAAATTATAACAAGACAAGGAGATGGATAAGCAGGCATCGGTTGTAGGCCTAATAAGTTATTACTTAATGACTAACTTTCCAGTACTTCACAAATCTGAATGCTATGACAAAATTTTACAACAATGTAAAGTATTTGTAAAGTACTGCCCATCCAGCCAGCCACTTAGTATGTTTCGTGAACTCAAGCAGGGGCGTCACTTTGGTCTAAAAAGTGGGGGTACCAATTTCTCTTCCACTTATGCTTTTCGCAAGGAGACCATCTCTGGGAAAGCACAATAATAAAATATTGATTGGGATTGTTTAAAAAGTGGGGGTACGGTACCCCCAGTTCAAAAAGTGGGGGTACCCACACAAATTACGCCTATGAACTCACCGAAGTTGTTGATCATAAAGTCATGAAGCCTGTGTCGAAATGATTCAGTATTCAGCACACGGTCCCACTGTGGACAGACATTTCTCAGTCGCTTCAGAACGCGACCACCCGATCTTTTCCAGGCGCTTCTGAAGATCTTCCGATCTCTCACCTCAGATACAATGGCTTCCATGAAGATGCGCTCAAGTAGTTCCATCGGAACATCCTGCAGCTGGAAATAGCACAGTAAATGTGACTTGGAACATTTATTATGCTCATTTACCTGGAAAACTTCATGATGTTCAATTACTTTGCAAAACTCTATGCTCATTTTCCTTGCAAAACTTATCTAATCCAATCTAGTTTAATCTAATAAATTCTAATCGAATGACTTCTATAGCACCGTTACCGCTCCTGAGTAGGTCACCTTGAAGGGGCACTATATAAAAGCTCCTTAATAATAATATCGAGCTACCCAGATATCAATCACTGTCCACTTCAAGTTAAATTGCAATAGAAAATTCGAATACACTGGAGAAGGGGTTGCAAGCCAGGTTGTACTTCGATAGATCACAGAACCTTATGATGCTAAGGTACCTTGAAAAATTTATGATGCTCAATTGCCTGACAAAACTTATGATGCTGTTATCTGCTACAGTCACTGCTATGCCAGATGAAAGATATGTTTTCTGTTATGATAATGATATTTAATAGTATCAGTAGTATATTTTGAAACATCCGATGGTCTAAGTATAATCTCGACGTCAAGGTTTAATTTCAAAGGAACTTACCATTGTGGCTGTCGGTGATGTAACCTTCGCACGTTTCGGCTGGACCTCCTCATCTTGGGATTTTGGCTGGACCTCATCTTGGAATGCAGCTACAAGAGAAGTGTAACAATTCACTGATTTGATCAATTGCATAAGTTTAGGTATATAAATGGCATTTATGTACTTTCTTCTAGAAACTTCTTACAGAAACTATGATGAAAGTGATCTAGTGAGTTAACGAATGCAACTATATTCCTTAATAAGGTTCCGTCCGTAGAGACTAAGGTATTACATTTATATGCAGTAGCTAATTGCTCTTACAGTAAGCAAAGATACTGAAGTCATGAACTAAGAACACCATCATTAGAATCTTTGAAGGGTCACAGAAGTCACTACAAAATTTCTGAATATATACATACATGCATGCATGCGTGTGGAGTCTGTGGACATACAAATGCACACATACATGCATATATACATGCATACATAACCACATGCACACACAACATACATACAATCACAGCCCTTTTGTAAGTTGCTCAAAAGCACTATAATTGATAGGTTACATACATACATATATAGATAGGCATACAATACATACACACATACATATCTACATAATCACAGGTAACATATGTTTTTGGCCAACAAGGATTAATATTTTTGTAGATGTTGGCCTGTTTTGCTTTTAAGCATGTATATAATTATAGGCCCTTATGTCATTTGATTAACTTAATTAAACTAGCTTATTTGATTTAATCCAAATAAATCCTATGAAAAAATACAAAGAAACTGACAGTGTAGTGAAATTATGTTTAACTTACAGGCTGTGTTTGTTGTCATTTGCTCATCATCCTTGACTGTTTCTTTCTTTTCTTTCTCAGACATAGTTGTTGCAACAGAGCAAGTAGTGGATCTGTAATACAGATTCAGAAGCTTACAAGGGGAAAAATCAGCAGACATTAAAATTCATTTTTAAAAAAAATAACCAATTTTAGGCTGTCAACAATGTTTTACGATCTTTGGGTCAGCACAAACTTCATAACTTTTCTCAATTTCTTAGGCTACTTTTTCTTGTATACTTTCTCATATTTACATGATATTCCTCGAGTTTTACAGTTTGAAATTATACACATTTTTAGTATCTTTGTTTCTGTAGAGCTTTAATTTGTATCCTATTCTGTTATTAAACAACCTCACCCAAGCCTGTATGCGAAAAACTACATGGCTTGCCCCTAAAGAATCCAGCTAAACATCTAATATACTCTAACCTAACGAATTCTCTAACGTTTTTATCACAAAACACAAGGCATCAATCGTTGGTCGCTTTTTCGAATGAAACCATATATATATATAGTCAACAGTCATATTCAAAGTGGATATCTAAGCCATGTCGAAATCCAATGAAAAAGAAATTAGAACGAAACGGTCAGTGCCTAGATGCCCTAGACTAGAGCTTGGATCCGCCGTTCTAGTTTTTTATTTTCCTTTGTTGGATTTCTCAAATAAGCCTCATCGGACTGTATAATCTTCGTTTAATATCTTCAAACTGACAACAACGCAGTATGATTACAAATCAGTACATGTTATGCGATAAATCTTAACTACTAACAGAACAGACAGCCTGCAATACACGGCGCAAATTGCAGCCTACAAAGCATGTCCGCCTGACGTTTAAATTGCGGTTCCCTTTGGAATGTCATCGATTGATGCATCATGCCTATAGTTCATTATCATCACAATGCTCTCAGATTAAACTTGATTAGATTTAGGCATTACTTGCGTGGACGTCTAAGAAAACGGCTAAACCGAGATCTAACGCGGCTTTAGTAGGCCTATTAGCAACGATCAGTCGACGCGATAATTGATGTATACCTGTTAATAACTCACATCAATAATATTGTCTCAAGTCTTTATCGGTTGTACTATATATATTTCGACGTAAATTCAGAAAGTAGGCCTAAATTTTACAATTAAACAAAGCGTAAAATTTCCAGTTCAAAAATTAATTGACGTCAGACAACACAAAATTTCGTGACGTCATAGCGTTGTGCTCCCATCAAGTGCCCCATTAAAGCAGTGGCGGCGATCTTGTTTGACAGGTGAGGGGGACATTTTTGAACCGATCTGGTCAAAAAAGAGTTTTGAACTGATCTGGTCAAAAAAGAGGTAAAAAAATTTAGTCCTCAGTGTTGTTGTAGGCCCTAACGTTTAAAATATTTGATGTGATGGATTCCGGTGTATCGGCGTGTAAACGACTAAACGACTCAGTTTCAAAATGACGGTCGGTCACACATTCTGACTGCTGCATCTGCCGGGAGTCGACGTAGGCCTACTGTGTAATTATACTGTGGTAGAAGGCTGTAGAGTGTAGACTGTGGCATCAACACCTCTTAGCCCGAACACGGATCAAAGATTGGAAAACAAAGTCATAAACAAAAAAGCTAAAACAAGCTAAACTGTGAACGAGGTGGATATTCTGGAAGTTACACATTTAGGGATCTGTTGGAAAGAAAAGGACAAAAGTTCGAGGAGCTTCATCGTCTTGTTGGTGTGACATCTATGGTCATCACGTGAGCTACGATGACCCACGTGGTCTGACGAGGAAGTAAATTGCTCGCAAGACACGGATGCCGTGTTTTCGGAGGACCGTACTAAGACACGCCTCTCTATCCACCAAGTTCCTTCTGTGTTTTGGCGAATCTACCCAGGTGAGTTAAGAGCTAAAATTCGTTCGCTTTCGAACTCAGGGCTGCGTTTTGGTTTGTCTTCAGGGCGCCAGGGAAGCGATCGCAAGAGACGCTGCCATGCATTCGGACAAAGGGAGGATTTATGTTGGATTTCGGCGCTGATCACTACAGAGGATTAGTAATAGGAACTCGATCGGGTCTCCTTCCGTGTGACTCATGTTTGTTTCTTGGCGAGGCCGAATTTCAAGTCACGGATGCTTTGAAGGTGTCCGGTTTCTTCGTCGTCATAACCGAACATTGTTTTGGAATTCAGAGGTCCTTATAGTAGGGCGGAAATTAATTTAAGAGAAGGCGTTACCAGGCGCCTAGTCTAATGTAAATAATGTGATATCATTTGTAAATTTATGTAGCGCATGCATGTGTTATTGTTTTCTTGCAAACGCAGTCTCACGTCAAGGAATGTGATTATGATGTTCATAAAAATAAAATTTGGTGGTACAAGTGATGCTTAGCGATTTTCATATGTTCAATGCATCCTGCTAATTTCTAATTTTTGTGGTTGGTTGAAGACTTTAACCTGTCAGCTAGTCTAACCTAGCACATCTCTAGCTTCATGCTAACAAAGCACTGGGCATCAGTCGATAGTCGCAAGCTAAGATTGTTCAATGATAGTACTTTGAATTTGAGGACTTGAAGCAAGAAGCTAGTTTATAGCGTTGCTAGCAGCCTATAATAAATCAGCAAATTTACACTTCATTACTTTTTGTAATGCTGCAACTTTGCCAGCCAAGCAGTAAACGAGAAATTGTCAGAATTACTTTTCATGTTTATAATGCCTCCAGAAATACTTATAAAATGTGCCTTTAAAAGATGCTACATCAGCGCTCAGTTACTGTATATTACTTTGCACTGTAGACTTGTTCATCGCCTTGAGCATCATGTGGAAAGCAGGAGCCGGGCGAAATGTTGCAGCCAACGCCGCCCAAGATGATGATGAATGGGATACAGATCCAAACTTTGTAGTAAGACGAAATTTGGGATACAGATATATAACTTTGTGGTAAGAGAGAGTTTGGGATACGGAAAAATTGCAGATCCAAACTTTGTGGTAAGATGAAATTTGGGATACAGATATAAAACTTTGTGGTAAGATGGAGTTTGGGATAGAGTTTTCTCTACAATGAAATTAACCTCCATTCCACTGATTTTGTATATCTGTGTAATCTGTGTATGTACTGCTTTGACTCTCGTTTATTATGACTTATTTGCAGAATGATGTGTCAGAAAAGGAGCAGCGCTGGGGAGCAAAGACAGTTGAAGGATCAGGTCATGTTGGGTCGATCAGGTAGGTTTTAGGTCATGTCAAGTAGGTTTTAGGTCATGTCAGGTCAGTCAAGTATGGTCCAACCACTGTCGGCAGAGTGCAGGTTTTGTTTGTAATTCAGCCAACAGAAGCCGTGACAATGACTAGAAAGGCAAATACAGATAATAATTATCGAATCTGTTCTAATTATCAACTTCTATAGTGCCTTTCAATAATTATGCATTAGGCATCAATTGATGGCACTCCAAGACAGATTCACAATCCAGTTAATTCCAATGTTCAACCTGATGGGACAGGAAGGCACTCTGCATATACATACATACATACATAAGATACATACATACATGCATACATACAAACATGCATGCCTCTGATTAGCGAACACTGTGAGAGGCGCTTTATAAAATGTTCAGGTAGAATACAATACATATGCATAGTTGCTACAATATATATATATAGGTGCTACAAAATATATAAAGGTGCTAACTAACAAACTAAACTGATTGATTGCTGCACAGATGTATATAGAGGTATAATGGTACTAAACACAAGTAAATGCACTACATAAATGTTCATATACAACACAAGTGTATTACTGCATTGTTTCAGTTTCGGTTAACGATAGGTTTTTGGTTTATGTTGGTTGTCAGTTTGGATAAGTTAAGGGAGCAGGTGAAAACGGAAGATACGACTGTCAAAAAGCAGCAGTACGATTCCGGGCCGAAAGCTTCACATGGCTACGGAGGACAGTTTGGAGTCGAGAAAGAAAACATGGACAAGGTAATGCGTCTATGGTTTTGTGAGGGTGTTGATTTGGGGCAGGGGTGTTGAACCTTTTTTAAGGTGCGTGCCAAAATGCTGATAAATTATTTAAAAAATGCCGTCGCGTGCCCTTCGGAATATTGCACAGTATATAATTATTTTTCTCATATAGGTTTTAATTAACAATGGTAACAAAAAATGAATTAAAGACGTTATTTCAAAGATCGTTTTTGAATGGTGCTAAAATAAACTCCTTTAAGAAAAAGAAAATGTGGATTCCTACATGGATTTTGTATTTCTAAGTTTGAAATTTTGGGGACACTCTGAATGCCACGTGCCCAACAAATTTGAACGCATGCCAGTTTGGGCACGCGTGCCATAGGTTCGCCATCCCTGATATAGGGGAAGGAATTAACAGCATCTTCTCTTGAGCACAGAGAATTTTCTGTGCAGATCATTTTCCGCTAAACGTAAGATGCACGTTGTTAGGTCTGTGAGATATCCATGTTGCAGCATCTGAGCAGTTCCTAAGCGTGGTATGCAAATGTTCAGAGACATATATATGTATGCACACGTACACTACACGTGTACATACTTCAAACGTACCTGACATGTATGTAAGAATGATACCCGGTCTTTACTTATACCAGAGGTTTCTCTTTTCTCGCGATCGTGGGCTGTCCTAGACTAGGATCTCTCCTTGACTGACCATATCAGCAGTGTCGGCCACTCGTGCGTTTACCACCTCCGTCAGCTCCGTACCATCTGCTGCTCCCTCTCCTTTCGTGCTGTCTCTACTTTAATTCACGCTGTTATCTGCACCAGGGTAGACTTTGGTAACGCTATCTTTGCTGAACTTTCACTAGCTAATTTTCGACACTTCAGTCTGTTCTTAATGCCGCTGGCCATCTTATTGAAGATGTCCCCAGGTTTGGTCATATTGCAACCTTAATGCAGGATTCTTTGGGTTGGCTCATCATCCTGCAGCATATTCAGTTTAAGATCCTAACTCATTTGCATAATTGTCTTGTTGGCTCTTCTGCATTTTGGTCTTCTCAGTCTCGGGTTGTGGCACCCTTTGGTCAGCTGCCCATGGACTCCCGATTGTTCCTTGTATGCATACTGGTAAGCTCCGTCCCGAAGCTCTGCCTATGTTGGACCCACCAGTTGGAATCGCCTATCTCAAGAGCTGTGGCTCAAGCTCAGTTTGTTCCTGCCACAGTTTCGCAAACGCCTGAAGTCTATATTATTTGACAGTGATTTCACTGGTCAACATCAGGAGCGCCACTGATGAGTTTATTCTTTAAGTGGCGCTGTTAGATTAAATCTCCGATTACAATTACAATATGTATACTCATATGCATGCTTGCACTTTCTATAAACACTGGAGAAGTGTTCTTTTCTGCTGGATTGGGCTGTGAGCACCTCTGAATAGTTTTCTTGAAGTGGTGTTATATAAATGCCCTGAGTGATTGAATGAAAGAAACATGTCCAGCCTAAGTAAGTTCTAAGCATGTGCTATATAAGTAAATAAGTAAGTAAGTATATCCTTTATTAATCCAACTGCTAACCGCATTTTGGTTTACACATGTATATCACATCCAGATTAAAGTACTAAGGCCTATATTCCGGTGAAACTCATCCTAATTATGAAAGATTTACGAGCTAGACTTAATGAGATATGTAATCGTATTTGCGTGAACATATATGCACTGTATTTTAGACCCTGAAAAATACTTATTACAATATGTTTTGAGTGGTAAATTTTTTAATGTTACAGAGTGCAGTTGGTCATGATTACAAGGCACCCTTATCCCAGCATGTGAGTCAAACGGATGCTGCGAAGGGTTTCGGGGGAAAGTACGGCGTCCAACAGGACAGGAAAGACCAATCGGCTGTCGGCTGGGATCACCATGAGAAAGTGGATAAACATGCTTCACAGAAAGGTTAAGTTCGTTTGTCCATGAAATCTGCGCTCTTTTGTCTTGCAGTTACTAGTAGTTCTGTTATTGTATTTATTATTGTTATTTCTTTATTTATTAAGACGCTCGAACTCTTTCTCTGCCTTAAAGAAACGCCTTATGGATCCGTGTTTCTCACTGGCTTTAAAACGTTTGGATGTCTAACTGTTCTTCACCTGGCTACTGACTAACTGTGCCTCAGATTTGCATTCCTGTGTGACTTTGCACATATTAAATTTTGTTTTATAACAATAATAGTAAAGCAAGCATTGACTGATGACAATAACAGCTCTTAAAAGTTTCCAGATTAGATTAGGGTAGATGTAAGCACTGGCGTAAACTTGCCCAGAATATTGGGGGGCATTTGGTTATTTTTTCTATACTTGTTGCATTAGATGTACAGTCCATCTCATTTATTGGGGGGCACGTGCCCCGGCTGCCCCCCAGAGTCTACACCTATGGATGTAGGTACCTCTAAGTAGGCACTTTGTGGTTCCCAACATTACAATACGTTACATGACACTAGTAACCATGACCTGTTTCTCAAACAGATCATTCCGTTGGATTCGGTGGTAAATATGGTGTTCAAAAGGATCGCGTCGACAAATCCGCCAAGGGCTGGAGTGAGCAAACGAAACCAGAGATGCACCCGTCACAGACCGATCATAAGAAGGGCTTCGGAGGCAAGTTTGGTGTCGAGACGGACAAGGTGGATAAGTCTGCGAAAGGATGGGATGAGAAGAGCAAACCGGAGCTTCATCCGTCGCAGGTCGATCACAAGAAAGGCTTTGGTGGAAAGTTTGGAGTGGAAACAGGAAATGTGGACAAGGTTCGTAAAATGATTAAGATTATGTTGTAAGAGTTGTGTAAACCATGTTAGAGTAGGTAAGATTAGATTAGGTATGGATTGTTGGATGGACGGATGGATGGTTGGATGGATGGTTGGATGGATGATTGGATGGATGGATGAATGGTTGAATGGATGGGTTTGGTTGGATGGATGGATGGATAGATGGGTTTGGTTGGATGGATCGATGGATTGTTGGTTGGGTGGATGGGTCATTGGATGGATGATTGGATGGAAAGATGGATGGATGGATGGACTGACAGACAGTTGAGCTTAGTCAGGTTAGCTTTGCGTGGATTTGTGCCACATTAATATTTCAAAGATAAGCTTAACTAGTGAGACCTTTAAAGTTGCTGCTTGTTTTTTGTTGTTGGCAGTCTGCTCATGGATATGGAGAGGGAGATAGAGCAGTCGGAACTAACTACGAAAGAACAAAGCCCCAAGTATCTGGTCAGTCACTCTCTGTCTCATTCTCTGGCTCTGGTGTGTCTGTGTGTTTGCTTGTCTCTGTCTCATTGTCTTTGTGTGTCTCAATGCCTCTGTGTTTGCATGTCTGTGTATTTCTTTCTCTCTCAGTCGTACTCTCATTATCTGTCATTCTCTCTCTGTCTGTCTGAATTTCTTTCTCACTCACTCTTCTCTCTCTTTGTCTCTCTTTGTCTCACTCTCACACTGTTACACTTGCAGTGCCTCGTGTTGTATTGGTTGCTTACATTACATGCACTACATGACTTAACATTACATTACTTACATCACATTACTTACACTATGTAACATACATTATGTTACTTAAGCGTAGCTGCATCAGTGATGCAGTGTCAAGTTGTTCTGTCATCATAGTTTAAAGGTTAGCATGCTGGACTATTGTTCAGTGGTTAGGGTTCAAATTCTGACTGGAACAAAGAAATTACATTACATTACTGTGACAGAGAAGTTAGATAAAAGTCCTGTCTCGAAAAGCTGCAGATGCATTTGCTAAAAAACTGTAAATGCTGATGTTTGATTGCTCTGTTTGGAAAACTGTGATATAGGTTCTGAAGGGGCAAAGAAGCTTATGGCCAGGTTTGAGAACATGGCCAAGTCATCGAGCGAAGAAGACAAGAAACGGTTGGAGGATGAGCGTGCGAAAAGAACGGCCAGAGAACAGAAAGAACGCGAAGCAGCGAAAAAGCGAGAAGAGGTTTGAGTCGTTGACTCGTATCTCAGCATCCGTAAAAGTCTTGCATAGCTTCCTTTTGAAAACACACAATGGCAACTTAGACTTTTCATGACTACACCAAAAACACCTTAAAACATGCTCGATTGTAACACAAATTCTGATATAATGCAGTCACCTATAGAAAATAAGCTCATTTTAACAGGACCTTGTTATAAGTTGGCTCTTGATATGGCTGCGAAAGACAGCATCATTAGAGAAGTTGCTGATATATAGTTACAAGATTCTGGTGTTACATGTGTCGATCTGGACATTTATGCAGCCCCTTTTCACAAATCCTTAAAAGTCTTGCATGACTTGGTAACCAAATAGTGGAGCATTCAACCTGTAACATGAAACATGCACTGAAGCGCATCCATAATAATATCATTCAGTAATAATAAAAGGTTTTGACCATTAATATTAATTTGGTAATCAATAAAAGACCATCTCTTATCAAAATAATAAGTAAAAACTGGACGAAATATTGATTATGTAAATTGTCCAGAAGTAAAAATATCATAATGTCATCAATTTGAGTGAAACTATTTGTGCTGATGGAACTTCAGGAGCGACAGTCAGCAGCCGCAGCAGCTTCGGAACCTGACCAAGACATCTACGATGACACGACCACAGTTGGAGGAGGAGGAGGAGGAGGCAGACGAGAGTCAGAGGACCAGGAACTGTATGAGGATGCTTCTTCCGTCCAGAAAGCACCTCAGCCTCCGAAAGCTGCTGCGTTTGCCCCTCCACCCAGGCGACCACCTTCGGATGATGAAGAAGAAGAGGAGCAGGCTCTGTATCAGGTAAAGGACCTTCCCGATTGACAAGCATTTCATTTTAGTTCTGTTTTTGTGTTTATTTTTGTGACTGCACGACAGTCAAGTGGTCAGTGTGTTTGCTGTGAACCGAGAGGTCTGGGTTCAAATCCTTACCAGGCAGAAATTTTTTTGAGGCTTTGCCTCCACCTGAGCCCCCTAGCCAACTCGGCTGTAATGAGTATGCTGGCTGTACAGCGTATGCTGTCAGTGGCAATATTGCAGGACGAGGCAGAGAACTGGCCACCCATCCTCGTATGCCGAAACTAAGAAAATTGATGTTGCTAACTCTTCATACCCATGACCATCAGATTTGTTGATTAATTACCAATTAATTACCGATTAATTACTGATGAAATTCGGTGGTCCAGTTAGTGAAGCTGTTGTCAGATTCTATGTCTAATGTTCTCTTTTAAATTTGTTGCATGTGTTTATCTCGACAGACCTGTTTAAATCTGTTAGATTGCCATGTGAGCAGTGATTATAATTGTACATGTACGTACAAGGCATTGTGTTCTGTGCTTTGATACATAAATACATACTAACCTACATTTATCCATGCATCCATTTAAATACATGTAAGCACGCATGCACCACAGGACTTTTTTGCTTTTGTAATTCTTGATGCTGTTTGTTTAAATTCTCGTTCCTTCATGTTGTCTAGGATGTTGAATCAACTGGATACCAGCCAAGCCAACCAGAACCTGAGGAGCAGTTGTACGAGGTAGTGTTGTTCAGTGTTCTTAGAAGAGTTCTTTTAGTTCTTAGAGGTGTTCTCAGTGTTCTTTGAAGTGTTCTCGGTGTTCTTTGAAGTGTTCTCAGTGTTCTTTGAAGTGTTCTCAGTGTTCTTTGAAGTGTTCTTAGTGTTCTTAGAAGTGTTCTATGCAGTGTTCCTAGCATTCTCGGTGTTTCTACTTATAGTCATTGTCAGATTTGCCTTGGAACTCATAAAACATATCTTGTTGCTTGTTCTTAGGATACATCAGTACCAGCATCTGGTGGTGGCGCTAGTGACAAGCATAGCCCGGCTCTGTATGAATCGGCGGAGGACTTCGGAAGTCCTGCAAAGTCACAAGGTGGTGCTATAGCCACAGCTCTCTACGACTACCAAGCAGGTTAATGAATGCTTGCTTTCTAGAAAGTTATCATCTTTCTGCTTATCCGATAATGTAATGTACGATAACATAATGCTCAAGGTCCTTACGCAAATGTCGTCTCAGGGAATGTTCCAAACTAAACAAAACCAGTCAGCTACCGCATCACACAGGCGCTCGTGAATAAGCTGGTACCTTGCACTTAGCTTTAAGAACAGTGCTTTAGAAATTTGAAGATTACGATTACAAGTTTTTTTATTTATTTATTCCGGATATTTCTATAGCACCTCTCGAAGTCAACTACTACTCAGAGGCGCTCCCGATTACAGCATTTGATACTGTGCTGGAATTTTCACGCCGAAGCGCCACGAGCAATTGCAAGTGAAGAACTTGCCCAAGGTCCGTACGCAGCGACTAGAGTGGGATTCGAACCTGCAACCCTCCGGTCACAAGGCGCCGAACTTACCACTGAGCCACCACGCCCCACAAGTTCTTCTGTAGGCAGACGATGCTGTTAAAGTATTTCTCTGTTTCAGTCGGAATTTGAACCCCAACCACTGGACTAATAGTCCAGCGTCCTAACCTCTAAACTCTGATGACAGAACAACTTGGCACTGCATCACTGATGCAGTTACGTTCAGCTGATTTTGCCGTTGGAGAGAGAGAGAGAGGGAAGGAGGAAGACAGACCCAGAGTGGGGAGAGAGACAGAGATGGAGACAGAGACAGGAGAGGGAGAGAGACGGAAAGAGAGACACTGACAGATAAGGAGGGAGGGAGACAGTGGGGAGGGAGGAGAGATAGAAAGAGACAGATATGGAGGGAGGGGAGACACAGGAGAGGGAGCGATATAGACGAGATAGACACCCCTCCTTATCAGTTGAAATGGTGTTGTAAATGTACATTTTCCATTTAATTTGTTTGAGCATTTTGATTGGTTCTTTCTGCTGCAGCCGATGATGATGAGTTGACCTTTGACCCTGGCGAGGAAATAACAGACATTGAATTCGTAAGTGGATTAGTTTTTTCTGTAAAATTTCAGCTGTGAGCCAATCTTTGTCCACAGGCCCGGTTCGTCCATTAGGCGAACTAGGCAGCCACCTAGGGCTGCCGATTTTTAGGGGCCGCCAATTTTCCATTTTTCCAAAATAAATATCAAAAAAATAATTTCTGGAAATTCATAAATGAAACAGCGTTGAATTATTTTTTAATTATTATTCGCTAGATGGAAGTATTATAGTGTTGGTGTAATAGATTATGTTCTATCAAGGTAGGGTTCACCGTTAAGTTTAATCATAAGTTTTTGCCTAGGGCCGCCAAATGTCTTTAGCCGGGCTTGTTTGTCCAGCAAGTGCAATTGGTTTCAATTTTTAGTTTGGTTTTTCACTTATCATGTCGTTTTGCACACCATTATGATAAGGTAAGTGGAATGTGCAAAGGTAAGTTATGGGAAGGTAAGTTATGGAAAGGTAAGATGAGTAGGCGTGGAAATGTAGGTACATGGTTGCTGGACAGGTATGGATAGGTGAGGTAAAATAGGTATGAATAGCAAAGGTGAGGTAGTGAAGGACAAGGTGTGGAAAAGTAAGTGAAGTATGGTATGGAAATATAAGTGAAGGTATGGAAAGATAAGGTAAGTAAGGTATTGAAAGGTAGGATAGATCTTACCTGACCTTACTCTTAAAGGCTGCAGCAGGCTTGGTTTTAGAGTGACTAAGAGTGATCATAGATAATAGATCTGTTAACTGGGACAATTATATATTGTTTTGGCTTGGTTTTGGTGTGCCACCGTTTAATACATTGTTCAATGGACATCAGCACAAGAGATTTATCAATTAGTAATTTATATAGTGCCTTCTATGATCCTTTGTGTTTTGTAGATCGATGAGGGCTGGTGGCGAGGATCATGTCGTGGACACTCTGGCCTCTTTCCCTCCAACTACGTTGAACTGCGGCAGTGAAGATTATGTAACGGTGCCATGAAATAAACCAGGCTAATATTCAAAATGAATTTTCTTGAGGCGAACTGATGTCCAAGTGTGTTCGCCTAACTCTGTGCTGGAAATCAATGCACTTTATGAACTTCTGCCCTTTATGTTTTCAGACTTCTCTCGCAGAACCTAAACGCAGTTCGAAACGTCTCTGGGCCACCCCATTTTGCCTAATAACCCAATAAATGTGCCATTTCATAACTCAATTAGTATAACATTTCATAATCCGACAAAAAACCATTGCATAATCTGATCAACCAACATACCATTTCATAATCTGATCAACATACCTTGTCATAATCTTATCAACATACCATTTCATAATGTGTTAAGTGTGCCATTTTGCAATAGCTGTATGGTTTTCCAGGATGCTTTAAGGACCCTATTTGCTTACTAATCTCACCAGAACCTTGAAGTAACGGTGCTGTACAAGTCTTCTGATTAGATTAGCTTAGATTAACGCACTCTGTTATACTGCTAGCAGGGATATTTGGACCCCATATAAATCGGCTTTGAACTGTGATCTTCTAGGGGGCAACAGCCTTACAGCAACATACTTAATATGGCTGCAGTAGCGATCGTTATACATAAGTTGGTTTCAGTGTCCTAGAAGTGGAAAGCAGAGCTAAATTATTATTTCAAGCTTATTTTATATGTACGATTTATTGACATTTGACTCCTGTGTTAAGAAACGGATATAGGTATATGGTTATTTCATTTTATAAGGTTTCTAAACACACAGATGTATTTTTTTCGTATTCAATCGAGACTTGAATCATTGAGCAGTTCTGTCTTTTTTATTATGTAAAATGTGTTCTTGAGAGGAACCGGGTAGAAAGGATTTGCCCAGTTTTGGGCAGGAGTACTCCAACGCATGTCTTCAGTAATCATTCTTGTGACATTTTGCAGTTTCCCTAAATAACACCATATAAATTCTTGATAAAATTATTGTGAATAATTTAATAATTGGTCAGTTGGATTGAGCTTGCTTTAGGTAGTGTTGTATGTTCAATAACGACTTTACAATGGTTACAGATTGGCAGTTATAATCGTGACTGTTCATTGGTCAGTTGTTCAGCACGTTTGAACTCCTTGACAGGATTAAACTCTGCACATTGTATCTGAAATCAATATTATATTCTCCAATCCATGTCTGTTGATTTGTCTTGTTGAGCTTGTTTTTACATGACAATTATTGTTATTAGTATATTATTATTATTATTATTATTATTATTATTATTATTATTATTATTATTATTATTATTATTATTATTATTATTAAAAATATTTTAACTTGTGCACTGTCACAGAAATGCGAATCTGAGTGCGGTTAGTCAGATTGAGTAATCGGATTATGATTACATTGTGGTCTGTTTTTAGTAACCAGACAAAACTGCTGTGTAGGCAACATTAAGTAACCTGCTAACACCAGACACTTAATGGCTGTGAGCAAACAAGTCACACTAGTACTTGGCAGGCTGCCAGAAATAGCATTTAATTATGTTGACGTGGCCCCCCGCCGTTGTGCATTATGGACTAGTGGGCGTGTTGTGGAGTTAATTCCGACTCTCACATGTATCTGAATGATAAATTAGTAAGTAATTCGTATGGATTCCGTAATATCCGTTCACAGTAAATATTCTTATGGCGGATCTCTGTGGCAAGTAGTTTTACTAATTAAATAAAGTGCCACCAGCTAGGACGCTATTCGCAACGTGTTTATGAATAATTATTCATCTACCTCAAGCCACTGCGTAGCATCGACCTTCGACAAGTTGCTCACCGACAATTGTCCAGCGCTCATGAATGGGCTGGTGCCCTGCACTTGGCCTTCGAGTGGCGCTTTAGAAGTGTGGAGATGCCATTAGAGCTGCTCCATCTGGCGAATAATTCTTAACTGTCCGCGTGATTATATAAGTGGTATAACTTCGCCATCTAGCGAATGGTTTTAATGGTTAAAGTCAAAGCGTAAAGTTGTTTCCAGCTTTCTACGCCAGAAATAAGCTAAGTTGCGGGAATCCAGTGACGAGTAACTCGAAATTTCCTGTTAGATATGGATGACGGTGAAAAAAGGTGATCAACATAGAGACTTGCATTAAATTACATTTAATTACATTAATTGATTAGCTAATTAATTATGATTTCGGTTCGTAATCATAATCGTAATCTCCAAACTTCTAAAGCGCCACTCGAAGGCCAAGCACAGGGCACCACATAAATTCTTGTGTGATTCTTGAGTAAATTCACGAGCGCCACGTCAAATCAGATGAGGTTTCCAGAGAGTAATCCAAGAGAAGTCCGAGTCCAGATTCCAGAAGGCCAAATCAGAGGGGATTTTCCAAACAGTAGTTCAAAAGAGTCCAAGTCCGATTTCCAACGGTTAAAACTAAGTGGGCTGCTGCTTTGACAGTGTTCAGAACGGCATTCAATGCAAGTCTCTGTTCACCTTCTTTTTTTACTGCAATCCACATAGAACAGGGCACATCGAGTCAAACATTATGCAAATATCGATGCATTCATATGCAGACCAATGCATCCTTGACATTCCTTGTGCAAATCAAGTCATCCATATGCAAATGAGTCACCCTTAGCGAATAGTCACTACAAATGTATAAGTTTGCAGATAATATAGGCGCAAAACTATGTAGGTAGTAGACAGTGGGTAATGAAGAAGAAGAGGAGATACTGCGGGAAGATCTAAGCAGGTCTCGAATGGTCACAGTTCTGGCAAGTGCTCTTTACTTAGGAAAAGTGCTCAGCGATGCATATGTGGAAGAGAAACAGTTTTCACATGAAACGAGGCTAAGGCGATGAAAGTGAGCGAGGAAGAACGATATCTGGGAATGATTATTCAAAGAATTCATAGTGTTTATTATCATTTGGAAACGTTTGTTTCTCGTGCACTTCAATCAGTCCAAATAGACCTTTGCGGCTACCAGACTTCTCTCCGCGGCACTTGGTGAACTGACTTATGTGCGTGATTCATGGGAAACTATCGGTCATGACTAGAGTTACGGCAATCTCAGCTATTTCGAAGATTACACCGAAGTTTAGGCCTTTAATGCTGTCAGAAAGAAACGTACAAATAACTGTGATGAACTGTACAGTCCACTTTAAGATCCAGAAGTAGCTTTCAAGAGCCATGTATTTTCGCTATAGGCCTAACCTAATTTTAGATACATGATCATATATGCGTCCATGGGCGGCGATCTAGGGGGGTCGAGGGGGACATGACCCTCCCACCTTTAAGACGAATAATTGAAAGTAAGTCGTAAAAAAGGTCAATGACTAAAAAAGGTCATAAACTTTTTAGGGAGATGAATTCGTAGAAAAGTCTTAAAGGTTTTGGTTTTTGTGGATGAATTCCTGAAAAGTAGAAATTTTTTTTGTGGGACATGAATTCCTAAAAAAAGGTCATCGACCAGACCATGGCCGACTTTGTCCCCTCCCCACCTCTCATACATGATCGCCGCCACTGCATGCGTCAATGGCACAGCTTAGCCTAAGAGTCGTTTTGAAGTGTAGCGTTATAGCTAGTTTATTCAGTGTACAGAATCCATACCTGAAACGCTATAGAATATAGAAAAACTGGAGAAAATGCAAAGAACAGCTTCAGAAATGAGTTGGGGCCTTGACCTATGAAGAAAGGTTGAAAAGGCGTGACTAACAATAAGAGACAATTAGGAAGAACAGAGGAGATCTGATCGTAGCTTAATAAGATTATCACTGGAAAGGAAGCACTAAGGTGGGAGAGATTCTTTTAATTAGCACCAAACAAGGCAACTCGAAGACACAGGTATAAATTATTTAAGAAGCCGAAAGGAACAGACAATCTTCAGTGCAAGAGTTGTAGACTTGTGGAATGGTTGGTGAGGTAGGCCTACTGTCATAGTAGACAGTCACACTATCGCAAGTTTTTAAGAGGAAGATAGGAAAATTGGGCTATTAAGCGTTCCAGGTTAATTTGCAATGGTTCTAACACAGACTACTCATCTTAACCACTTAAAACCCTGGTTATGTGATGTTATGTTAAATATAATACATACAAGTCGAGTAATCTATATGCAAAACAAGTCATCAATATGTAAATCGAGTAATCCATATGTAAATCGAACCGTTAAAGAGAAATGCCAGACAGATCTTGTTGTGAGAGGAATTCGTAAAGTCGTAAAAAAGATGAATGACTAAAAAAATCATCAACATTTTTCGGAGATGAATTCCGAAAGATGGATGGATGAAATCACCATGTCGAAATTTTAAAATTTGTCACATTTTTTGGCGACCACCCTTCCTCGAAACCTTGTTGTTTCCCTCCACTGAATGCCAGATCAGTGGTTGCCTCCTCTTGAAATGAAGTCTGGCTACGCTCCTGCTCCACCATATAATTCACTGTCATCAGCGTAGATGGATAGCGTATCCAGGAGCCATGGTCGTCTGAGAACTGTGAGTAGGTGCAAGGGCGGGTCCAGAGTGGGGCACTCTGGCCGTTCTCCCTCCCCTAAACTTAGAGGAGTATGTCAAGAGTTGTTCGCTTGATCCTCCCTTGAAGTTAATGATTCACAAGGCGTGGAGCATGTTAGCTGAATGGGTTGAGCGCTCGTATTGCAAAGCGGAAGTAGTAGAGTACGGGTTCGAGCCTCCGCTCATGCAGTCACTGTCTAAGAACCTTGAGCAAGTCTTTCACTCGCAATTGCTCAGTGCCATCGATATTCTGTCGTATGATTGTGTGTGCACTTCTGAACTCTGGAACGAGGGTAATATTAAATACAATGGCATTGTATAAGGCATCAACAGATGGCGCACCAAAATGCAAGTTTAAACGTTAGCGAGGCACACTGTTGTCTAAGCGACGGTGGATGTCTTATTATCATCTGTGGCTAATGTTGGTCCACAATCGCCAACTCTTTCCGTTTTTCTCGTCCTCCTTCCTTGCCTGTCGGGTTTTGGGTGCTGCAAATCGCCGTTCGGAGTGTGCTCGGAGCTTTCAGAATTTTTACTCTGGAGACAGTGCGAAGAATTTTCTGGTCGTTCCAGAGCCGCTTCTCGGAGCGATTTCGACGACTCATAGTCGTCGCAAGAGACCCATTTGGTTGGGGTCGCTACCAACCATCCCTTAGTTCTCGAAGAGCATCCAATTGAGCTGGTTATTAGGCGACCGGGCTGAAGACCGGCAGCCTTGATATCGGAGTCGAATCCTAGGTTGCGGATGAGGTCCTGCTGCTCCGGAGACAGAAGGAGTGCTACGGAGAGCGGAAGGTCCCAGTTAGTCTCGTTGTTCGGGGAAAGGAAGAACGGATGGTCCTTCGTGTCTGAGTCTTGGCTGACGTGGACGCTCCAGCCGAGTGGAAGGGTCGCTTCTCGCATCAACAACCCACAATCGCATCTCTCGTTCTGAGATGCATCCGGTGGGGCTTCAGAAGGCCCCAAGTGTTGTGAAGGCGGACCAATGGGCGTTGTAAGATTTGGGTCACTCGCTGACGGTGGGCCGTCATTCGTTGAAAGATTTGCCACATTCGCTGAAAGCGTATCAATCGGTGTTGAAGAATTCGAGCCATCAACAGAACCCTTGCTGGGTGTAGATGGAGCCACTCTTGCTTGTGGAGGAGGATCAACAGGTGACGGCATAGTTGGTTCAATCAAAGAACCCTTCGTCGGTGTAGTTGGGTCACTTGTGCGTGGTAGGGGAGCAGGTGGTCGCGGGATTGGTGGCTGGGGTCTATCTTGGGAACCCGGTTTCCCGATGGCTGCCAGATTTGGCGCTGAGGACGTGGAGGTGCCCTGTTGTACCTTGGAGACGATTATGTATTCTCCGAATTCGATCGGCGGTCGTCTGATGGGGAACCGGAGCAGGATTCCGGGAATGTTCTCCTCGTTCGGAATCTCTCGGTAGCTGTAGAACTGGATCATCTCGTCAATCGTATTGAAGCTTCGATCTTTCAGTGAAAATTGACCGTTGCTCATGACGACTCGAATGTGCTTCAGACCACATCGATGACTAACATAACATAATATAGCATAACTTTTTATTGCTTCCAAATCAACTGTAACATCTGTAACATAATGTAGCATCTGTAACATCCTGCAAGGTCGTAGCCCGTGTCCTGGGGTGTCCCGCCCAGTATGCTAACAGCAACAAGTCGTGTAAAAGTTCAATTTCTTCTTTTGAAACAGCAACCGATCACATCACGGACGTCATACTGTTAACTAAGATAACAGTTTAGTGCTTAGATTATATTCATCACTTTTCGATTGATCGACAGGCAGATTTATCGATCCATTAATCGATCCAACCGTCCGTCCTTCAATCCTACCGTCCTTCCGTCGGTCCTTCCTTCAGTATGTCCTTAATCTTTCCGTCCGCCCGCCCGTTTATAACGATGATAATGATGATATTTTTCTTGTAGGAGTAGGCCTACATGAGTTAGTTTTTTTAGATAGTTTTAAAATTAGACATGTATTTCTCGTTATTTTTAATTTTTATATTAGGCCCTATCCCTTCTTATAATCTCGCAGCTCTGTGTATACATCTGTCATAAGATAAACGCGGTGACTCATGCTGCTTCAGTGGCCGTAGACCGACTGCAGTCGATTAGTGGCTGCAGTCGAAGTATCGGGCGAAAGGCCTTAGGCGCCTGAAATTCACTCCTGCCCTACCTCTACCTCTCCTTCCTCTCCCTCCTTCCATCAGTCCCTCTCCCTGTCACTGCCTCCATCTTTCCCTCCTTCCCTCCCGGCATCAGTCTTTCAATATTCAATCTTTCAATATGGCACACGATCTGACGGCAGGTTGAGGGGAAGCATCGACTGGTCACGTCCAATGCGCCCTACCTCTCCCTCTCCTGTCATATATGATGGGCAATCATCTAGTAATATAATTATATATAAAATTATAAGGGAAAACGTATTATATACTACTTACTTGACGGTGATTGTGTATGAAGTGGGATCTTTGAAACTCTTCCGCAGAAGGAAGTATCCTTCCTGCAGACTGTATTGCGACATGAAGTTAGTTAACTGCAAAGTCAACGCAACAGATCTATGATTTATATGGAGGTCTAGCTATGATATCTTCACTTTAAACACGCCCACCCATTCATCAACTCTAGCTTTAAACAGCATACATGCCCAGTTGGCCGAGCTTGGCTCAGTGGTTAGAGCGTGTACGTCCCATGCACTTCTCTGCTTGCATTGCAGGTTTGTCTCCCGATGGTGGCTTATTTAAGAGGTTTCAATAGCGGGTTAGTAACCGGGAACCTTAAATGGCGTGGCGCCTATTCAAACGTGCAGCGGTGGTGACGAATCTCACCCTATCAATTCATTGAAACATGCGTAGGGTCGAGGCCAAAGTTTTAAGATATGAAACACTACTGGCATGATTTGCCTGCCTCCTGCAATTTTGAAAGACTTTTCGCTGTTAAGAGGTTCACGAAAGCGCAACATAAATGGCGTTGGCCCAGTCTCGTTCCTTTGTTAGTATTGGCCCTTCACTGTGGAATCAGCTTCCTCCTTCGGTCTGGACTGTAGTACTGTCTGTTGGTCCTGTCACAGCTTTTCGTTGTCTTAAAACTTGCCTTTATTCTGAGGACTTTCGCATTGGGAGCGCCTCTGATTGGTGGGGACTGGGTAGAGGCGCTTTATAAGTTTTGAAATACAATAGAATACAAATACAATCACGGCGTCTACACCATGGAAACCTTGGAGCAAATGCTCCATCCAAGAAATAGGGGGGGGGGGAGATCTGTAAGTGTAAGTGCCGTCATTAATGAGGGGGGAGGAAGGGCGAGGGGGAAGAGGAGGGAGTGAAGGGAAGTTACTCCAATGACTTGGGGGGGGGATAGACGCCCCTGAATACAATAAATCCATGCATGGATATACACATTTAACCTCACTTTCGTACTTCACAATTCAAGGCTTTTCTAATTAATGTGAAACGGCTTTTAGGGCTTTCTCTGCGCTGTTTATCTCAACTGCAGTGGCCCCCAACCGGAAATGGACGGTGTGCACTGTGCAGGTAGCCTACGTCTCCAAATTCTAGTGGTTTGATCTCCATTTTATGCCTGCGTTCGCTAGGGAAATTTTGATGCACGTTTCTTCTTCTGTCAGTTTGTTCCTTTCACAGATTCGCAAGCGCCTGAAGTCTGTATTATTTGACAGTGGTTCGGGTCGGGAGTGCCACTAATGAGTTTGTTCTTGAAGTGGCGCTTTATAAATGTCAGATTACAATTATAATTACGATCCTATACTGTCCTATCCCGTCCTATCCTAACCTATTTTTCCCCATCATATCCTAAACTATCCTATCCTATTTCCGATCCTATCCGGAAGTGAGTCATACGTCATCTTTGCTGGTGAGATGCGGATGAAAATAGGGCAGTTGACAAATGGTGTCCGTCACTGGCGGAAGCGGAAGCGGAAGCTTATCGCGTGAACAATACTTATTCTCTTTATCCGGCGACGAGGTCGCCACATGGCCGCTAGGATTCGCTCCTTTATCTGAAATCCAACAACAAATATGGCCATTACTATATATGTATTGTATAATATATACTAAGTGATGTATGTGCAGTTACTAAATTAAATACATTTTTAACTGTATGTCTGTATACTAGTTCCTACTTATTGTCGTTAATGTATATACATATATGTATTTTTTATTTCGGATATTTTCTATAGCGCCTCCTCAAGTCTACTACTACTCAGAGGCGCTCCCGACTACAGCATTTGATACTGTGTCGGAGTTTTCACGCCGAAGCGCCACGAGCAATTGCGAGCGAAGGACTTGCCCAAGGTCCGTACGCAGCGGCTAGAGTGGGATTCGAACCTGCAACCCTCCGGTCACAAGGCGCCGAACTTACCACTGAGCCACCACGTATATATATTTATACATACATGCATTATATAGAGTAGTTATATACCGTATATAAATGCATATATACATACATAACATAACATAACATCTTTCTTTATTGCTTCAAATGACATCAATAACAATCATTTCCATCGGAACAAATTAATATAAAATAGTGCAGTTTCTGGAAATTCAAACCCTGTGAAACTATAAAGTAGTAAGATAAAGATACTCGCTTGACTAGCATGGAGGAAATGAAATGAACTTGAAGTAGAGTCAGGTGAGTTTGAAAGTAAACGAGTTCTTAGAGTCATAAGAGGCAATGGGCGCCCCAAAAGGACCTAGGTCCCGCTGACCGGGGATGCCCAGATAGGTAAATTTACAGATACAATGATGGCATTGGACAGTTGCCTCCCTCACAATAGCTTAATCAGGCCACTAGCTGTAACCTCTAAAATCCTCAACACTTGGAGGTTAACCATAATCTATAGCTTAACTAAACTTAACTAAACATAACTAAACAGTCCCAAAGGGACCATATTCATGTACCAGGCTCCGGCTCGACCCCCCCTCCCCCCATAAAGGTCAAATCAGTATTAGATATCAATCATTTAGATAGAATCGTATCATGCGCCAGAATAAAGTTTTTCATTTGCTTCCTGAAAAGATGTCTAGCTTGCAGAGACCGAATTTCGACCGGGATCTGGGCCCAAAGCTGCGGACCTGCTGACTTGATACTAAAACGCCGAATGTTAGTGCGACTTTTAATAGGACGGTATAGTGAGGCTCCCCGCGTGTCATGTTTGTGTATGGAAGTGGCCTTTGTGAAATACTCTCCAAATGCAGCAGGTAGTAAATTATGTTCGAAACAGTAGATGAAGTCCGATATTTGATAGTTGTTTAATTGGTTAATTTTCAGTATTTTTAATTCTTTGAAAATAGGATCAGAGTGCTCACATTTCCTGGCTCCTTGTACCATCCTAACAGCTTTTTTTGCAAGGTTATTAATTTCTTAAGTCGTGATTGATAGTTAGAGGACCAGATGAAGTTACAGTAGTTGAGGAAGGGAAAGATAAGTGCATAGTATAGGTTTCTCTTGACCTCTACGGTTAGTAGATGCCCAATTCTAGAAAGTATACCTATGTTTTTCGCGACCTTTAGAGCTACATAATTAATATGGGTTTTCCAGTTTAAATGATTATCCACGTAAACTCCCAGAAACTTTGTGGAGTCGACTTGGGTAATTGGGGAGTCATTGAGGGTTAAGGACCATTTAATCGGCTTTATTTTTCTATGGGACTTAAATATAATAAAATTAGTTTTATCCGCATTTAAGGTAAGTTTATTAGCTAAAAACCATTTATTAACCGAATCTAGTTCTTTATTGACCGTTTCCATAAGGGTTAAATGGGATTTATTGGAATACACTATGTTCGTATCATCTGCAAATAAGATAAAGGATAAAACAGAGGAAATTTTGGATAAGTCATTGATGTATAGTAAAAACAATAATGGACCCAGGTTTGATCCTTGAGGAACACCAAAAGAGATCGTTTTAGAGCCTGAGGATGTGCCATTACAAACAACTCTTTGAGTGCGATTTTCAAAATAACTACTAAACCACGAGAGTTGAACCCCCCTAATCCCGTAGTTATTCATTTTCTTTAGTAAAATGGTATGATCTACTGCATCGAAAGCCTTGGCCACATCTAAAAAGATACCAACAGTGTATTCATTCTGTTCAATTGCACTAGTGATTTTATCTTCAAGGTCAAGAAGGGCCATATATGTAGAGTACCCCGGCCGAAACCCATACTGGGTTGGTTGTATAATATTTAGTTTATGAATAAAGGAAGATAGTCGATCATACATTATCTTCTCAAGAAACTTGGCAAAAAACGGCAGAACTGATATTGGTCTATAGTTATTCATGGATTCTACATTGCCTTTTTTAAACACGGGAATGACTTTTGCTGCTTTTAGTAACGTCGGAACAATCCCATTAGTAAGGGAGCTATTTATTATCTCCGATAGTGGAAGGGAAATTAAATTTAGGTTTTGAAGTGCTATGTACGGGTCTATATCATCTAGCCCCTTAGTGTGTGTTTTTTTAAGATCATGTCCCACTCTTAGCAGTTCTTCTGGCGACGTCAATAGTAGACCCATAGACATAGAGTTCGGTGGAGGGAGGTAATTATTAAAAGGGGGGGCAGAATTGGATAATCGACCCGCTAGTTCATAAGGTAAGTTTACAAAGTATTCGTTAAATTTATTAGCCATTGTTTCCGGATCGTCAATTCGATGTCCTTCAATCACCAGCGCTTCAATTATCGTGGATTTTTCTTCAAGCTGCATGGCGTTGCGTATCAGTCCCCAGGTGGTTTTCAGATCATTATGACATTTAAGAAATTCAGCTACATAGTAAGTCTTTTCTGCGTTTTTCCTTATTGATTTAAATTTATTTCTGTATGTGGAGAACCTCTTTTTATTTTCGGCACTTGGATTCCTTAAAAATTTAATATATAACCGGTTTTTCTTTTGGCAAGATTTTAGAAGTCCAGGAGTCATCCAAGGACTGGCAAATCTAGGCTTTTTTTGGCTTTGCTTGCGAGTTTAATGGAAAGGCACCATTATAAACTTCTTTGTACGAATTAAAAAATGATTCATACGCTTCGTTTACATAGCCTTGCTGAGCTTGTCTTATGACTAGCTCCCAGTTTTTACCCTTTAGGTCATTTGAGAATTTATCTAGGCCTGCCGAGGTAACTGATCTTCTCTCCGATTTTATTTGTTCTTTTTTTCGGTATTTTACAGCAGAAAACTGTGCCAAGATTGGAAGATGATCAGATATGTCAGACAAGATAATGGAAGCCATCAACAACCTAGACCAATTTGTACAGAATAAATTGTCAATTAACGTTTTGGATGTTTCGGTTATTCTGGTAGGCTTGGTGATCGTTGGGAGGAAGTGATGAGCAATAAGGTTGTTATAAAAAATGTTCGTTTCATGATGGTCGTTAACTTTCAACAAGTCTATATTAAAGTCCCCAGTTAGAATTATATCTTTAGATTTTGATTCGATGTGTAGAGTCAGTTTGTCAAATTCCTGTAAGAATACGTCTAATCCCTGGCCAGGAGCCCTGTAGATAACCCCAACCATCAGCTCACTGCATTTTAATTTAATCTTTAGAAAAAGGTGTTCGAATGTTGCAAGGTCGGGGTCATTGTTAAATGGAACATAAATTTGAAAATTTAGCTGATGACTTATAAAAAATGCTACTCCGCCACCTCTCCCACTTTTTCTAGCCTTCCCAACAAATTTGTATTCAGGGATATGTATGGTATCTAAGAGGTTTTCCTCTAGCCAAGTTTCTGTGAGAGCAATAATATCTGGATGGGTTTTATTAATTATGTCAGAAATTTCCGGTATTTTATATATAATACTTCTACAATTTATATGAATGATTGTTAAATTCGTATTATTCGTTGAAACATCTGATAAACGCTGCTGGAGTTTATCCAACGAGATATAGTCACTGGACCAAATTTTTTTAGCGCCAAATAGGTTGCGATCAGGGTCTATATCGTGAATATTAGAGAATGTTTCACTCTCAGGCTCTTGGGATATCACCTCAAGTTCAAGCTCCTGCGAGCCCCTTAAAACAATTCCAATATCACTATCCCCGTTGTTTACATCTTCCTCTGAGGTAAATGAGGAGCCCTCGTCCGCTTCTTTATCCGGTATAACTCTTGTACCGGTCCCATCGAAACCTTGGGTCAGAGCCAGTCTATTATCTAATTCAAAAGTTTTTCTAGGTTTATGCGTAGTTAGTGAGAGAGAGGAGGCGAGCCCGGAGCCCAGATGAGGGGGAACGCTGGACATACAAGTCACTAATGATCCAGCCGCACCCTTTAGTAAATGCCATTTAGAGCAAACCGCGGTAGGTCATTAGGCCTAACATTCATACTGGCTAACAAATGTCAGGGAACATCCCTTTTAAAACGAGCATCCAAAGTCACTTCTGTAGCCCCACGGATCCTCAAGTAAGAGTAAGCACCCGCTGAGACTGGGTAGAGAAATAATCATATCAGATGAAACAAAAATTAATAGTCAACAATAGAAACTTAACATTGAGAATTAAGTGGTAAACAGTGGTTATCAGGCAGTTCCGCTTTGTTCAAATCATATACAGATCAAGTATTAAATGCTTAATTAGCAGCTCGTGTCGATATGCAACTAAATACATAAGTCTGGCAAATCAAAACATAAACTCCATTACAATCAGACCGCGAGCATTAATGACACTAGTCAACTTAGTTCTTCAAACAATGGCAGAAACTTCTATAGCCCTAATAGTCCTAACAGTTCCTCTAACCTTGAGCACAAACCTACGTAGTTAGAAGAGCAAGAAAGGCTAGATCAATCCAATTTAACTACTGGTCATCAGTGAAAAACTTCGCCTTGTAGATTATGAATAATCAGAGATTATTAAACTATTAGCCGCAGTTCAGGATACACGCTCAACTCCTGGATTCAAGAGGTTACTGAACCGGTCGTGTCTGAACACTGGCAGGTATAAAAAAAAAATCATCACAAACCATATGAGAGCATTAATGATAACAGATAACGATCAAACAGATTCAAATATCTTCTGTAGCTCTAAGAATAGTAACAGCTCCTCCAGCAGCGAACATTAACCCATAATGATAGAATAGAGAGAAGAGACCAAGTCAGGCAAACAAGATTATTAACCACCAGTAGAAACTTCGTCTTTTGAATTGAGTAGTGCTCGGAAGTTATCCGACAATTACCCTTAGTTCAGTATATACATCTAGCTCTTGGCTAAAAACCAACAGGCGTGCACACATCCCAATGCAATCCAGACTGCACGCAGTTACAGAATCACTGTAACAATCACTGAACATTAATGACAAAAGTAGCATAGGCAATAACAGGCGAGATTGAACAAAGGAGCCAATCTATAGTACCCATGTCTATTCATACATACATACATGCATGCATACATACAAACATACATACATACAAACATACATACATACATACATACATACATGCATACATACAATTAAAATTTACCTTTTGCAATAGTCTTTTTTCGACCCAAACTCAGGCCTTTCAATAACTTCGACATTTTGTTACTTTTATTCGACGTCTCCATGACAAAAGAAGCTATCGATTAAACATCGAACCGATATACGTAGACTTGTCGATCAATCAGTTGATTCCTTAGAGTCAAAACTTTAGCTGTGTTTTCGCAAAAGCAATGACGATCTCTGGTTTACCTGTCTACAAATGAATTCAATATGAAATACTACGTGTTTATAGACCGAGAAAACGTGCGCATAGGCCCAATATTCTGTTATAGGTCTTGCAGGAAAACCCAGCGCATTCCTATGGGCTTCCCGTGACTAAAGGCCTAAAACATTTTGATTAATGTGTCCTGTACTGAGGCGGCAAACATAAATAATGGGCCTGTGAATACCAGAATAATATATTATGCCAGTCTTCTTGTCGGAGTAGCACGATATTGTAGTGCTTAGCGTGCTGAAGTGTCAACCGAGAGGTTCGGGGTTCAAATCCCCGCCCAATTCGAAATTATATGCTCCACCTACGCCTCCTAGCCAACTCAGCTATAATGAGTATACTGACCGTACACTGTCGGTGGGAAGATGAGACGGCGAGGGAGAGGACTTACCAAGTTACCACCCGTCCTCATATGCCGAGGACAAGAATATGAAGTCGCTAACACTTCATACTCATGGCTGTCCTATACGGCTGGCCTAAGGACTGTTCTTCTTCTTCTACTTAAATAAAATGATTAGCAATGTAAAACAATTTGACTTGTGTCATAGGGGGTCCGTACAGCATACTCTGCACGGGGCCCGAAATATCCTAAGGCCGACACTGCTCTGTCTCTGTCTGTGTGCCTGTCTGTCCCTGTCGGTCTGTCGCTTTCTCTTTCTGTTTCTCTCTCTGTACCTCTCTGTCTCTCTATTTTTCTATCTCTCTATTTTTCTATCAATCTATCTATCAATCAATCTATCAATCTATCAATCTATCTATCTATCTATCTATCTATCTATCTATCTATCTATCTATCTATCTATCTATCTATCTATCTATCTATCTATCTATCTATCTATAATCTATCTGTCTGTCTGTCTGTCTGTCTGTCTGTCTGTCTGTCTGTCTGTCTGTCTGTCTGTCTGTCTGTCTGTCTGTCTGTCTGTCTGTCTGTCTGTCTGTCTGTCTGTCTGTCTGTCTATCTATCTATCTATCTATCTATCTATCTATCTATCTATCTATCTATCTATCTATCTATCTATCTATCTATCTATCTATCTATCTATCTATCTATCTATCATCTATTTCTTTCTCTAACTGTTTCGCGCTCACTCTATCTGTTCGAAACACCATACCTGAGTAAATTCCTTGATGGCAAGAGTAGAACAGAATCAGGGCATGCTTGATGAACATGCGTAATAAATCATCCATTGGATAGGCTTACGCTGCGACAGTGTACTGTGCTAAACAATAGAATAATGACAGCAATTTCATGTCGTCTTAATATTGTTACAGGCGAAGATTCCTCTCCACTCGTACAAAAATAATAGGTCCATACATTTAGGCCACTTGATAGTCTCTCCTCTGTCACGCATGCTTGGCCCTCACTGAACCCCTCGATACAGAGACTTACATCCACTGCACACAGCATTTATAGACCACAATGACCCGTGACCTGCATGCAGCCTGTGCAAGCCCATATTAAGGCCTAGACCATGATTAAAGTTCTAAGAACTCAAGCAGAAATCTGTCTGTATACCTGGTCGCAACAGACAGGGGACCAGAAGGCCTATACCTTACATGTCAAATACTACTTAGGCATATATATATATATATATATATATATATATATATATATATATATATATATACACACAAAGTAATAAAATTACACATTATAGGCCCCTACGTGTGCAATGGTTGACTGGGTTTGTTTTATGGTTTTGGTGACATGTTGGTGGTGATGACTGTGGTTGTGGTCGGGGTGGTGGTAGTGGTGGTGTAAAGATATCTTCGAAAACTATGTACTTCCTTCATCGAGTCTTTTCCTAAAACTTCCACGTGTAAAATAAAAGACGCGGAATTTCCCAGCAACCAGTGGCGGCGATCTTGTTTGACAGGTGAGGGGGACAGTTTTCAGCGTCCGAAGGGCGGTCGCAAAAGCCTCTGAGAATTTCAGAATGAGAATTTCTGATTTTTTTACTTATCTGGTCAAAAAAAGGTCTAACAAAATTTTTCACCCTCACGCGCGATAACATTTCTGACCGTTTTTTGTGTTTATTCAAAATGTGGGGGACCGATGCATGATCGGTCCTCCCCATAATCGCCGCTCATGTACACTGTACGTCATTCATTGTTGGAGACCAAAGACATGCATACCTCAAGAAATTCAACTTTGTTGAGCTACCCCTAAATGTTAACCAAATTGACTAAATTTTGTACCAGCTTTGTCCATAGGAACAAGTTTAGGGGGTGAGACTTTGAGCATTCCAAAGTTGAAAAATAAGGAACAGTACCCTGTTCGGCATATGACGGCAGGTGGCCAGTCCTCTCCCTCGCCGTTTCGTCTTCCCACCGACAGTGTACGGTCAGTGCACTCGTTACAGCTGATTTTGTGAGACCTAATCTAAAAATTTCAAAGGCTCCTCCTTGTATATTGTTTGGACCGTTTTAAATTCTTGGCCTCAAACGATGCGTAGACGCGACAACTTGATACTGGTTAAAATTGATGCAAAACTCTAACGAATTGACTTAAAAAGCGAATTTTAAAGTCAACGTATACCATTTTCACATATTGTTTTGTTCTTTGTTTTTGCTCTTTAGTGAAAATATAATTCTTATCCCTAAGCTTGAAAATGAAATAATTATAATCAATGGGAAAGTGACAACTGTGAATGAACGCAGTGGCGGCGCCACGATTTGAAAAGTGGTACGGCAATTTAGAGGGTCTGGGTCAGTGGCGGCGATCTTGTCTGAGAGGTGGGGGGGGGACAAAGTCGGCCACAATCTCGCCGACGACCGGTTTTGGAAAATCTTGTCCTAACACAAATTTTTCAAAAACTTCATCTCCGAAAAATTTCGCTTTCAGTTGATGACCTTT
The DNA here is from genome assembly GCA_963556255.1 of Allolobophora icterica. NCBI lineage: Eukaryota > Metazoa > Annelida > Clitellata > Crassiclitellata > Lumbricidae > Allolobophora > Allolobophora icterica. The sequence continues at coordinate 9,341,039 of OY744609.1, read as the reverse complement.
TTTTTAGTCCTTCACCTCTTTTTACAACTTTTTCTTACACTATCCTCTTTTTTTGACTTTTTGGACGAATTCCTTCTTCTTTCTCAGAATTTTGGGGGACACTTCTGCTCAAAAAATTTATTTTTACCTCGTCTGGTCAAAAACGCTGCCAAAACCCTCACGTGCAATTACATTTCTCCGCCTTTTTTGGTGTTTCTTCAAAATGTGGGGGGAGGGGACAAATGCATGGAGTGTCCCCCACTCTTAAAGGTGGGGATATGTCCCCCCGTCCCCCTAGATCGCAGCCCATGGGTACACCGTAGGCCTACACGTGATTTGTGTTGCAAGCAGACTATTTTCAAATCGTTATGGGCGCGCTATTAGCCTACTACGCTAGGAGACGATATACGTGACACGTCTAGCAAAGATTCTCTTGGACGTAGAAGAAATGCTAGTAGGCCAGAATGTGCCATGGCCGGTAAGTTACTTACTTACTTGAAGAATAAAACGACAATATACTTATGACGTACAATCGTATATGCAATATAGACGTCATTTTACGATTATTGCTCAGATATGACGTCATAAACATCTGATAGCTCGACTTGGAAGAGATCAGACGAGACGAGACATTTCCAACAGAAATTTACCGAAAATGTCATTTAAAAAAATCGAAATTCGACGAAAAACTGCATTTTTGAAGACGCAAATCGACAAAGACTCGATGGTGCGAAGAAATTGTCATTTCGACCAGAAATCATCGAAAACGTTGAGCATAAAAATGTTCAAATTCCATCGAAGTTCGACCTGAGCCTAAGTCTCAGGTTGGACTAAGAATTGTTAAATCCAGGAATCGCAAATCGATGAGTAACTGACTTATCAACACGAATTAAAACCTGGAACAGAACATCAAAGCAGGCAGAAGTCGAAATTAAACGTAAGAATTGAACATTTCATTTAATAGCAAATTGAATAAGGTATAGGATAGTCTAATTATCTAATATAACTTTTCTAGCACCGGTTTCATGATGCACAGAGCATCAGATGATGGTCGCTTCTAAGGAAAATCGCATTGCAAAAGAATAATTAGGGCCTAAGTCACTGCATTTATTATTAGGATGCTTTTGATGTTGTTTAATTAGTAAAAATGCCATCTATTTTAGGTAATAGTTATAGTTTTAAATTTCTCTACTATTATGATGCTTTTGATGTAGTGTTGTTAGCCTAGTAATTTTATTTTTGTTAAATTTACACTCCTTTTTTTCAAATATTAGGCCTATTATCTTCTTATTACTTCTATGTTTAATATTTTTTCTATACTTGTTCACCAATGTGCAGTTCGCTTAAATTGGTTTTTCAATAAAGAATATTATTATTAATAATAATAATAATGAAGCCATTAGAACTAGTCGAAATCCGTACGGTTAGGTCCTCTGGAACTTTGAGACGGTGGGTATGCCCGATAAGAAGAAAGCTACGGTATTGAAGAAGATGGAAGATGGCTGGTGGAGTTCTGATAAAGCAGTTGGTAACAGTATTGTTGCTTTATGGTTTTCCAGAAAGGGCGAGGAATAGAGGATTGGGAATGAACCAGTGAGGATCCGAATAAAACCCCTTTTTAGCCATAGCTCTGTAGAAGCTGATATTTAATTTAGTTATCTGTGGCAGATTTGAGGGCAGAATGTAACACGTGACTGATGGTCAAGTGCGGATTTATAAGCGCGCTCAAGGCGTCGATGGAACGATTTTAAACCCTGGCGATTGGAATTATACGAAAGGTTGTTAGATTAAGAGGAGCATGATTAATTTTGATAATAAAGGAGCGTGTTTGTTAAGCAGTATGGAGAGAGTGGTGTTGTTGAACGACATATCTCGATCATTACCAGGGCTGTAATGGTAAAACTAGAGGTGAGTACACGCTACCGGTTAGTTTTCCGAAACAAATTAGAGGTGAGTATACACGCCTCAGTATTGTGTGAGTATACGCTACAGTATTTTAATATAAATAAATATAAATATTTTGTGAGGTGAGTATACGGTCTCTAGAGGTGGGTACACGCAGTGGGCCAGTGGCGGCGATCATGTTTGACAGGTGGGGGGGACATTTTTGAACTGATCTGATCAAAAAAGAGTTTTGAACTGATCTGGTCAAAAAATGAGGTCAAAAAATTTTTCATTCATGACCTTTTTTGGTGTTTCTTCAAAATTTCTAAGGTCCAATGTACGGTGTGTCCCCCCACTCTTAAAGGTGGGGGTCTTGTCCGCTCGACCCCCCCGGATCGCCGCCCATGCTTGCATCTGATGTGAGTGAAAATTGACAGAAGCAGGCCGTGTATCACGGTGTATGCCGTAGCTATAAGTGTAGAATAATAATGATCAAAAATCTCGTATACACAGGAATTGCGTTTGGCTGGTGCACAGCTCCTCCGATTCTATGTTCACTGACTGCTGCTCAGGAACCAGACGAAATGAATGGACCTTCAGCAGCAGCAACTACAGCATCGTCACCAGAGGATCAAGAGTTAACTATTCATCTGCCAGATGGCAGCACTGCTCTGAAACTGTGTTCTAGGTAGGTGGCTTTTAAGTAATTCGTCTTGTTTCTTTGCTTCTCATTTCATTTTTCCCTTCACACAACAGCTACAGTTGCAGTGGCAATGATAGCAGATAACACGTAGCGCAGGGGTGGGCAACATACGGCCCGCGGGCCGGATCCGGCCCCCGGGGACTTTTCAACCGGCCCTTGACATGTCTTTAATATTAGCATTGTATCTGGCACTTTTATCCGGCCCTATGAATGTCTGGATCTCTGTACGTAGGCCGACATTAAAACATCTGTTTCTTATTTTATTAAGAATCCGGCCTCTAGGCTAGTCTAGTCAACTAGTTCACTACTCATTCATCAATGTAATTACTTTCTGCATGAAACAATACCACAGAGTGGGTAGGTTCGAAACTTTGGAAGCCATCTTCACTTAGATTTCATGCCCTGAAAATGGTTGCACTATTTCCAAGCACCTATATTTGTGAACACCGACAGTTCTGAAAGACGGAACTAACATAATGCAGAAGCAGATGCAGACTATCAAATGACAATTAATCTTTCCAATGAAATTTGAATTGCCACTTCGAACATTAAAGCAACCATACTGGATATATTGTTTCGAGAGAAGAAGTGTCAGATTTCACATTAATCATTAAATCTAGCACACCAAGCTAATGGATGCATTGTACACTAACAGTTTCATGTATTTTTTTAACTGAAGAAACTTATAACATATATAATATTTTATTGTATTGTAGGACTGTAGGTAATTAGGATAATTATGTTTTCATCATAAAAATTATCTTCATTTAGTTTAACATAAATTTAACCGTAACGGTTATATCACAATAGTTATAGTTTGAATAAAATTAACATTGTCTTATTTTCTTTGGCAAAAGAATCTGCAACGATTAGCCCGCGTTTGGTATGCGGCCCCTGAGCTGCAGTTAAAATCTTAGGGCGGCCCTCTGTTAAAAGAAGTTGCCCATGCCTGACGTAGCGGGTAGTCAAAAGAGTTTCAATCTTATTGGGAAATTTTAAGGGAATCTCTTAAGTTTTAAATTACTACCAAAGGATGATTAACTTTAAAATATCCAGTCTTGTTGTCAAGACCTTAAACATCAAGACCAAGACCCAGTCTTGTTGTCAAGACCTTAAACCTCAAGACCAAGACCAAGACCAAGACCTTGAACCTCAAGACCAAGACCAAGACCAAGACCTTGAACCTCAAGACCAAGACCAAGACCAAGACCTTGAACCTCAAGACCAAGACCAAGACCAAGACCTTGAACCTCAAGACCAAGACCAAGACTTTGAAACTCAAGACCAAAACCGAGAAAAATACCACAAAATCACAACCATATCCAGATTTCTATTCCTTACTAAAAAAATTGTCAAGTCAGACTACTCGCTATTTTAATTAAAACACGAATCTTTTATTTTATTCAAACAAAATAACTCTAAATGCAGACTGCAGAGAATTCCGAATTCGTATTTACAAAAGTCCTTCGTGCGAAATCTTATTCCATATGCCTGTTGCATTTTAAAAAACCAATTCGCTCAGAATTTTCTGACCAAGACGTGACCCTTGGGGCCTCATAAAAATTCTGCCATGTGAAAATACGTTCTACAGTGCTGAATTCACTGGCACACAGAGCAGTTTTTCAAGTACCGGATGTAAATGTACAAATTGTGAGTCTATTTTGAAATCATTCCATGGTAAATAACCAGAAGTCAAAATAAATGTCAAAAGCAACAGTAAAGCCTCACTCACACCGTGTAAATACTAAAGCAATTGTATTAGTAATTATTGGACAAATTATTAAAATCCTTGAGTTTTGTTAAATGACTATTCGTGTTGACAGCCGGTCTTGGTCTTGGTCTTGCAAAACCAAGACCAAGACTTTGAACCTCAAGACCAAGACCAAGACCAAGACCTTGAACCTCAAGACCAAGACCAAGACCTTGAACCTCAAGACCAAGACCAAGACCAAGACTTTTAAAAACGAACTCGAGTGCACTCGAGACCAAGACCTTGGTCTCGAGGACAACAAGACTGCCAAGACCAAGACCAAGACCTTGAACCTCGAGACCAAGACCAAGACCAAGACCTTGAACCTCGAGACCAAGACCAAGACCAAGACTTTGAACCTCGAGACCAAGACCAAGACCAAGACCTTGAACCTCAAGACCAAGACCAAGACCAAGACCCAAAAAATCGAAATCAGGTCAAGACCTCTAAAAATTGTAAAGTCGGAATATTCGCTATTTTAATGAAAACATGAGTCTTTTATTTTATTCAAGCAAATTAGCTTTAAATGTAAACTGCAGAGAAATGCGAATTTGTATTCAAAAGTCCTTCATGCAAACTCTTATACCAAATGCCTTTTGTATTTGATAAAAACCAATTCGCTCAGAATTTTCTGATCAAGACGTGCCTGGTGGGCCTCATAAAAGTTCCGCCATGTCAAAAATACGTTCTATAGGTGCTGAAGTCTCTGACACACACAGAGTAGCTTTTCAAGCACTGGATGTAAATGTACAGATAGTGTATAGTCCTTTTGAAATCTTCCCATGGTTTATCATACGGTCTGATACAAAATAACTGTTGCTGCTGCCAATGGGTTTTCCTGACCAACAAGACTTGTATCCATCCATAGATATTGTCAATATTGGTCGTATGATGCAACAGGCTTGATACAGAATTATTGAGTTCTGTTAAATGACTGTTCATATTAACAGCCGGTCTTGGTCTTGGTCTTGCGAGACCAAGACCAAGACTTTGAACCTCAAGACCAAGACCAAGACCTTGAACCTCAAGACCAAGACCAAGACCAAGACCTTGAACCTCAAGACCAAGACCAAGACCAAGACTTTTAAAAACGAACTCGAGTGCACTCGAGACCAAGACCTTGGTCTCGAGGACAACAAGACTGAAAATATCCCGAGGAATAGTTGCCAATATGCTAAACTTGATGAAGTGCACCATGTAAAGTTTGTATTAAATTTACATTTAAATTTACATTTGCCTTACCTTACCTGTTTGCTGATTAACTTGTCTGTATAATTATGACCCTCAGCTGAACTGAGATTAGAAATTAACTGATTGGGTGACACACTGATGTTGAATTAATCTTAAGTCGATTTCTAAATTTTATAATGTCAATTTAAAATTGGTGAATTGATGGCATTTGTGATGGTATTATTGTGGTGTGATTTTGTTGATGGCAGGAGCCTGCAACATCTGTTCAGATCTGAGAGCATACAGCGCAAAGCAGATGAACACAGAACCTCTGCCATTGACAATCATACGAGGGTTTCTGTAGAAGGTCCAGCCATCGGTCATGAACCACTTCTATTATGCCAAAGAGGCAGAAGAAACGACCAAAAGCGAAAAAAATAAAAATAAAATAAAAAAAGACATGGATTTCAGATCTGCTCAGATCTGAAAGCATACAGTGCAAAGCAGACGAACACAGAATCTCTGCCGCTGACAATCACACAAAGAAAGTCCAGTCAGCGATCATGGTCCCAAAGATCCAGCCACTAGTTCATATGGTGCTTCAAAGGATCCAAACAGAATTCTAGCAATAGATCTTACTTCAAAAGATCCACCAACCTCAAATTCAGCCAAAAGTCATGCTTCAAAGGATCAAGCTTCAAAGGATCTGACTGCAAGTACAACAAAAGATCCTTCCTCCAACGGCCCAGCTCAAAGTTCAACCAAAATCTTCCCTCGGTCCAATCAAACGACTGACTCTTTAAGTCTCATTTGAAGTCCGGAAAAACGAAACAAAAATAAAAAAACAGGTATCTTTCATCTCCATGCAACGCAAAGCAGATGAGCACAAAACCTCCGCCGCTGACAATCGCATAAAGGTTTCTATAGAAAGTTCAGCCAAAAGTCATGCTTGAAAGATTGAGCCTCAAAGGATCCAACTGCAAGTGCAACAAAAGATCCTTCCTCCAAAAGCCCAGCTCAAAGTTCAACCAAAAAGTTTGCCTCAGACAGTCTAATCAAACAGACTGATTCTTTAAGTCCCATTCCAAGTCCGGAGAATGAACTCCATGGAGGTAAACTGTTCTCTTCTCCTGGTCGTTTGTTTAAGATATTCTTTTATTAAAATTTGTAAGATCTTGGAATGTCACGGTCTTTTGATTTGGCCAGGCTGTGCGATAACATGTGTTTAGATTCACAGGAATTTAAACTACTGGACGGACTGATGAAAAGCCAGAGTAATCATTGTAAATTTTGAACTGAACAGTGTTATTAATTTTTTTTAATTACTGGTTTTACGGATGTGCTTTTATATGACTATGTAACATACAATGAAAGCTTAGAAATAATTTTGACTGAGAAATACCAGTGATCATGTAACTTCTGCCATTTTTGTAGCATGAAGTTAAAACTAAGCATTAAAGTTCATGTAGAATAAACCACATTATGCTGTAACTATTACTTTCCATTATCTTATATTTATGTCTACATGACAAATGTAAACAGCTAAAACTCCAGTGAACACATTTACTTCACTGCCCATCAACATAACTTGTCATTAAATAATTTAGAGTGAGAATATGACATTACATGTATTTCTATATGGTGCTCATAATGTCCTAAATAAATGTTTTGAGTCCCATCGGTTGATGCCTTGTGCATTACATACCGGTGCGACAGAAGTTACTAATTAATAATAATAATAATAACAATAATATAGGCCCTTATTAAACGATGCTATATAAATTTTCAATTATAATTATATCAGTACTTAACGAATTGCTTGTATATATGTATGTGTGTATTTATGTATGTATGTTTGTTTTCTTGTATCAAGCCATTTAATATAGCACCTTTTAGGTCGGCTATTTCACAAAGGCACTGCACAAATGACTATCTTACTCATCTAGATTTTTAAGTGCATTTTAATACATATTTTAATTGTTTACTGAACAGAGCTAAACGCAAGAGCACGTATGTAAAGCTGAAGACTGTTCCTAGAGGAAGATCCTAGTCATGATAAGAAACAATAAGCTTGAGTTTACATATGGATGCGAGGCACCTGCATATCTCCCCATGCAGATGAGCGCAACGATCGCAGACCTGGTCGACTTAAGACTGGAACATAAAACTTCTTGATGTATGTCAGTGTGACCCCGACCAACATGGCTCGCCCCAGAAAAAGACTTGCATTTTTCTTTCATTTCATACTACTATTTTGTCATAACGTGTAATAATAATAACCTTCATTATTTTACTGTGTTTCGACAGGTGCCTTTGGATCTTCTGGCCGCAAGATTCCTGCGTGAGAAGGATGGGTGTTAGGATGGTTGCTCTGTATTGTCAGGATTGGTGTTCGATTTGTGTTTGGTTTTAGTTTTTTATTTGTCTTTAGTTTTTTTGTAGTGTATTTGTATATTTTTTTATAAGTATTTAGATTTTTGTATTTGTGTTTAGTTTAGTGACAAAACAAGCAACAACTCAAACAACAAATGACAAAGTAAACGCAAAAGTAAATGACAAAACAGACACGAAAGCAAACACCAAACGACAAAGTAACAAAGTAGACGACAAAATAATCAAGACAGAATAATCAAAAACTACACCCCTGCTGAGCCTCTGGCGTGGCTTAATCTCCCGTAAGCTCGTGAAGGCAGGAGGGCCTCTGGCGCGGCTTAGAATCCCGTAAGCCCTTTGTGTAGTTTTTGTGTTTTTGTCTTGTTTGTTTTGTTGTTTATTTTGTTACTTTGTCGTTTGTTGTTTGCTTTCGTGTCTGTTTTGTTGTTTACTTTTATGTTTACTTTGTTGTTTGTTGTTTGAGTTGTTGCTTGTTTTGGTGTTAAACTGAATACAAATGCAAAATCTAAATGCTTTGTAGTGTTAGTTTGTTTTTATTTGTCGTGTGTTTTTGTTTTTTTTTGGTGTCATGTGCTTTTATTTTGTCGTGGGTTGTTGGTTTTGTTGTTTATTTTGTCGTGGGTTTTGCTGAGGGATTAGAAGGAGGCTCATAGAACAGTAGGTCAGACGGGAAGAGTTAGTGTGGAATCCGAGAACGTTTTATATAAAGGACAGGAAACTCCTTATGTAACACCAATGGACAAGTTATCTCGTCCATGGAGTGACAAAGGCGTATAACGTCGTGTTTACATAACAAATGCATTGCGGGTTCTATGAAGACAATCAACGAATAATTAATTTTTGAGCAATAAACAATTACTTGTATATAATAAAACATATTTAATATGTACTGTAGTGTCTTACAATTTATATACATTTTATTTAAGTTTAAAGGTAATTTTGCATAACTTTGCAGTGCACAACCATGCTGCAGTGGACCACATTATGTCAACAAAATTATCTTTCGACATGACCGAGATGGATGAGAATTAAGGATATAAGAAAGCGTACGAGCAGATCATACGTGTGTGTGTGTGTAGGTGTGCGTGTGTGTCGGATGTTGATTACTGTTACCATCTGATGGCAAGTGTTCCGACTTCTTAGTCAGGGCTAATAGGCCTAGTCAGTTATTAACTCTGCTGCCAGCCTGATCTAGAGGCTTTGCCACGTGAAATTCGTGAATGTATTAATCTGTGATATCCATAGCCTGATCTAGAGGCTATGGAGAACTTTTAGAGTTCGTAAACTTTGCCCATTTGCATGTCATCATACACGGCACTGACTGGCCTTCTCATTATGAGACTATAGATATAACAGATTACTAGTATCCATTCAAGTGGAATATAACAAAACCAGTGTTGAGTACAGCTACAGTCCTCGTAATAGGAGTCAATAGCATGTCCCATAGTCCTCCACAAGGTTTGGCAAATGTTCTTGTAGTCTCTGGGTGACTGCTTGGAACAGTTTTCCTGACCACTGAAGAACGCAACATCTTTTGAGAGTTTCAGATCATGTGTCAAGTGTCAACAAATATTTAGGTAAAATTAACTTCATTATTACATGTCTTTATGGCCTTTCCTCAAAAAACCTGTCTTGGGGTTGAAGTACCTTATGGCTGAAGTGCAAGCACTATAAGTGTAAACCAAACCAACAACATGGAATACATTTTAACCATCCCAAAGTGCTTGTTAGTAATTTAATGACCCAGATAGATGAAGAGCCAAGTGGCCCATATGGGGTGGCATTCTGTGTATAGTTGCCATCCAAGTAATCATAATCTCCAAACTTCTATAGCGCCACTCAAAGGCCAAGCGCAGGGCACCAGCCTATTCACGTCATAATAGCCATGTTAAGGGTTGTTCAACTTCCCTGCACTTTATCAGCATCAGTGTCTAAATATACGATTGTTTTTGAGATCGTGTGGTATAATGACTGATAACCGATGATAACTTTATTTTCTTCCTCACTCAACTAAGAATTTTAGTTTCCTTATTCAACTAAGTACATTTAATGAAATAAACATGTCTGTTAGCCGCAGTGAGTTTGCAGGCGGTTCATTAAAGAATATACTTACTTACTTACTTACTTGCTTACTTACTTACAGGCACATTAGTTATTAACATTTCATATAATTTATACCTGGAACACATAAAAATCAGTACGAAAAAGTTGTCTAGACTCTAGAGCTCTCACTGACTGAATCATAAATACTTACAGAATAATGTTCAGGGTCAATGCTGAAGTGTACATGTGGGGCGTGGTGGCTCAGTGGTAAGTTCGGCGCCTTGTGACCGGAGGGTTGCAGGTTCGAATCCCACTCTAGCCGCTGCGTACGGACCTTGGGCAAGTCCTTCACTCGCAATTGCTCGTGGCGCTTCGGCGTGAAAATTCCGGCACAGTATCAAATGCTGTAGTCGGGAGCGCCTCTGAGTAGTAGTAGACTTCGAGAGGCGCTATAGAAATATCCGGAATAAATAAAATAAATAAATAGATGTAACATACATGTACATGCAATAAATTTAAATCTTCTGTTTTTAAACAGTTAATAAAATGAAAATGACCTACTAAAGAAATGTCGCAGAATCTGCCTTGTTTTAAGAAAAAAACAGGTTCCATATTCATTCCTTGAAGTCATAATTGTAACAATCAGAGCCGTATATTGTAAACTGGCTGGAAAGGAAATTACGTCTGACGTAGACGTAAACGTAAGCTCTGCCAAAATATGTCATCCATGCTGCCAGTAACATGGCGTCGTGGGCGATGATGAGCGTTAGCAACGTCTTAGGATTGATTTTGTTGGGTTTAAACTGCGTCAGTGGAAGTCAGGTACAAAACTATGGCCTGAAATTCTTAGCACGCTTTATTTTGCCTGTTTGATCAGTTGAAGTAAACTGCAATGTATCACAGTGTATGCGATGCTATGTAACAACTGAAGTCTCGCCTTTTCAAGTTTTCCTACCCTGACTCATCTGTTCTTCCGCCTTCCAATTCTTCTCGCCCTAACGACACCCACCTTAACAGCTGCTCTGCCTCCTTTCTTGATCTGGCCCTCTGGAAACCGGACTCGGACCTTATTTGGACTACTTTCTGGTAAACCCCCTCAGATTTGACGCAGCGCTCGTGAATAGGCTGGTGCCCTGCGCTTGGCCTTCGAGTGGCGCTTTAGAAGTTTGGAGATTACGATTACGAATATTAAAATCATAAAGTTATTGTAATCGTAATTGTAATTGTACACTCCAAATTTCTAAAGTGCCACTTTAAAGTTAAGCACAGTTCACCAGATTATTCATGAGCGCCGTGTCGGTTCATAGGGGTTGTTCGGAGAGTTGTCAAATGGAGTTCCAAATCCGGTTGCCAGAGAGATCACAGAGAGGAGCTGCTAAGGTGGGTCTCATTTAGGTTGAGAAAGATTGGAAGGCGGAGGACTTAGCTTTGTGCAGAAAGCCTGAGGGATGACTGAAAAGTTATTAAATTTGTGTGAATCAAAGGTGTAACGCATTTCACAGAAGGCTAATGAGAGAAAAAAAATTTCATTTTGCCTACGATGAGGATAAAAGTCACGTATATATTGTTGACATTTATTGCCAGGTATATATTTATGGGAAGACCTGGCGTTTAGGTTTATAATCTGTCTCCTGTGAGACTTTTTCAGATAATGAATCTCTGAAAAATTTATGGACATTCTAGTCACTGCGACACATTACAATATCAGTCCAAATGATGCAAGAACATTTCTCTCTGTGACCCTTCAAAAGTCGTAAAATGGAAAATTAGTATTGGTCTGTTTCGGTTTCTGTACCTGGTGCTGAGTTTCCTAGCATCCTTTACTTTTCCATTTCTTCTGACAGCTAATACATTATTTGTGAAGTGGTACTTAAAAACGACCTTCAATTGAATGAGATGTTTTTTTAAATAACTTCCCAGTCGGATGTTGAACGTGGTGAGGAGTTTTTCCAAAGTGGTCATACCAACAACTGGGCTGTTCTTGTCGACACTTCGAGATTCTGGTTCAACTACAGGCATGTGGCAAATGTCCTGTCGATATATCGCAGTGTGAAGCGCCTGGGTATTCCCGACAGGTATCTACATCAGTCTGTCCTCAGTTTGACTTGTTTTCTGATCAAATCTATATAATATATTCGTGTATATTCACAAGCTCACTGATAAACTGCGTTAAGTTACATGGAAACATTGAGACAAGATAGTACAATTATCAAGATGTTGAACACTTGTCTTATGAGCTTGTTAGGCACCTGCTCATTTTACTGCTTCCCCTAGAGAGTGGATGGCTGAGTCGACCTAGATCTAATCCTCATGGCTTCTAAAGCATCACTGTAATAATGCACATGGCATCAATTGATGGTGTGACAAATCTGGAAATTAGGGTTAGACTGATGAAATATTGTGATCGAGATAGATAGTTAGAAACTGAGAGAAAGACAGAGACAGACAAAGAGGTAGAGAGAAAAGACAAAGAAACTCAGGCAGAGCTAGAGAGAGGTAGAGAGACAGATGGGGAGAGATAGGAGAGACTGAGAAAAATATTAAGCATTCTCAAATTGGTAGGTCTGTTTAGTTGTTCTTTCCGTGGTAGGTTAGGGCAGGTTTGCGGGACCCAGCTGGCACATCTCAGAACTGCAGAACATAGGAATGCGGTTGTGCCACACATCCCTCAAACATAGAAGTTCAACTAGAACAGAAATCAAAGTTTCCTGTGCTGATTTGTATCATATCGTATTGTATCATATCTAGAGATTTATAAGGCGCCTTAGTGTAGACTATTCAGAGACTAGATGAAAATGGCCAATGTGACAACTTCGATATCTGTGTCCAATGAACTAACTGCCTTGCAACATTCACCACACCTTGACTGGCTTTTATCACATGTAATTTTAACACAATTTTGATGAAATCCGATGTTTTTGTTTAGTCAGATTATTCTGATGGTGGCTGACGATATGGCTTGCAATCCTCGGAACCCTAGACCAGGTCTGTTATTCACCCTAAGGCCTAATCCAAAGTAAATTAATTATTTACCTGTACCCCAGGTAAGTTATAAGTAATTTTTGCCATACTGGACTAACTCACATTGAACTGTTGTCTAATTGAGGCTGGGAGCGCTTCTGAGTGGAGGATACTGTAGGATCGTTATGTAAATTTACTGAATGAACAAATGAAGATATGCATTAAAAATTTTTTGAAACCTAGGATATAATAATAATACATACATATTCGTGTTTGTTCACGAGCTCACTGACAAACCGCAGTAAGTTACATTGAAACATGATGGTACAGTTATCAAGATCTTATTGAACACACGTCTTGGCAGCTTCCTGGGCGCCCGCTCATCATTTTACTGCTGCCCCTAGGGAGTGGAAGGCTGAGTCAACCTGGAGGAAGCTTGTGGGTATAGAACTGCGTCTTTCAAGATCTTATGTTCTTCATGCAAGAGTATTACCATTTATCTATCCCCCCTCCCTTAGGAAAGCGATCTTCAGAATGAAGATAGTTAGACATGAGAAAATTAAGGTCCTGATACTTCATACATAGTAATGTCATAGACAGAATTCTACAGCACATTTTCAAGTCACCCCTCTCAGAAGTAGCTTGAAAACCTATCAACTTCGGCACTCTGAATGTTCTTCTCGGGTCATATATTCTTCGTTTCTTAGCTGTAGCATTGTTTGAGATGGATTTTCAAGCTGATTTCGGGGCTTTGTTGTTTGTGTTGCACTTACAGCAACTGTTTTCAACAATGCAAACCAACAGATAAACGTTTACGGTGACGACGTGGAAGTCGATTATCGTGGATATGAAGTACGAGAACATTCGCTTATTTATTTACTTATTTTTTATTTATTATGTTTTATTTATTTGTTAAACTTACACATTTTACACACTCTATGTCAGCAAATCTGAATCTGAGCAACCAGAATGAGGAGCAAGGAATGCGACACCTGTTGGATTTCAATCATTCTTCAATGTATTGCAATTCTCGATTACGATTTCACTTGAAGCAACTATCGATCGAGGCCTCATGTCATGTAACGGTGCTATAGAAGTCACGAGATTAGATTAGATTAGTTAACCCACGTGTCACTCAGTAGACTTGAACATGCAGTCGTTGGATTAGATATCCAGCTTTCTACAGAATAGACCGACACATTCCTGAAGGGGCATAACTTTGGTCTAAAAAGTGGGGCACCAATTTCTTGCATACACGAAACAAGGCTGAGACTGTGCTCTCTGGGAAGGCACAATAATAAAATATTGATTGGCATTGTTAAAAAAGTGAGGGGTACGGTACCCCAGTCCAAAAAGTGGGGGTGCGGTTACCCCTCGTACTTCCCACAAAGTACGCCTGTGGACACATAGCTTATAACAGTGCGTGGAACTATAGGTTTAGCCATCTATTATGTATGTATTGATATCGTAGAGAGAATTCCCAGCACGTTTTCTTGCTTCGGTCTAGAGTCTTGTGGTGTATGTAGAAACAGTTTTGCAAAGGTTCTTGGTTGGTACTCACCTAGTGCTGTCAGCTCGTGGAGCTCTAGCGATCGTCCTGGTGAACACACTCCATTGTTTCCTATTCGATGACAAGTCCCTTAATTCCGCCAAATTCATGCCAGTTGCATCTTGTATCTCATCCATCCATCTCCTCCTTGGGCGACCCCGTCTTCTCCTCCCCTCCCCTCACCGCACGCCAGCATCATTTCCTTCTCCAGACCATCAGATCGCATAACATGTCCAAAGAACCTTAGCTTCATTCTTGTCGCAGTTTGTTTTAACGACTCTTCATTCTCAACTCCAATCTCCTCTCGTATTGATTCGTTCGTTCTTTTCTCAGTCCAAGATATTCTCAGCATCTTCCTCCATATCCACATTTCACAAGCGTTAACCTTATTTTCCATGTTCTTTGTCATTGTCCACGTCTCGCAACCGTACAGTACCGTAGGAAAGATTAGTGCTCTCACGAGCCTTTTTTTGTTTGTTTCTATGCTCACATGTTTGTCTTTCCATATCTTTTCCAGTCCGGTCATTGCAGCTTTCCCTATAGCAATCCTTCGTTTTATTTCTGGATCACACTTTCCCTCCTTTCCAACCAGTGATCCTAGGAATGTGAAGCTTTCTACCACCTCTATTTCCTCTCCGTCTATCTCAAAACTATCCCAATCTGCTGTTGTCATGACCTTTGTCTTCTTTATGTTGAAGTATAAACCAGCTTTTTCACTTTCTCTCCTGACCCTTCTTATCAGTTCTGCCAGATCCTCTTTTCTTTTTGCCATTAATGTTGTGTCATCTGCGTATCTAAGGTTATTCAGTGTCTTTCCAGCGATTTTTACTCCCTCAATTGCCCCCTCCAGTTCTGCCTTTCTCATTATTCTTTCAGCATATAGGTTAAACAGGAATGGAGACAAGATGCATCCCTGCCTCACCCCTTTCTTGATTCTGAAATTGTCAGTGTCTCCGTATTCTGTTCTTATCACCGCTATCTGGTCTTCATATAAGCCCTTTAGTAACATTATCAGGTGTTTCGGAATTCCCATTTCAAGCAGGGTTTTCCACATTAAATCATGGTTAATGCAGTCAAATGCCTTGCTATAGTCAATGAAACAGATATGAACCTCCTGTCCATACTCCCTTTGTCGCTCCATTATCCACCTCATGTTGGCTATATGGTCTCGAGTTCCACGAGATTTCCTAAACCCTGCCTGGTTCACCGGAAGTTCTCTTTCAATTGTGCCTTCCATTCTTTTGTGAATTATTTTCAGTAATATTTTACTAGTGTGTGATATCATTGCTATCGTCCTATAATTTTCACACTCCCTCGCATCTCCTTTCTTGAATATAGGTACTAGAAAAATTAAATCAAGCAGTATGTGGAATTATTTTACATTAATTACCATAAGTGACCACTTATGTTGCATAGAATTGCTTTACCTTTCCATACCTTACCTTGCCTTGCTGTACCTTACCATTAAAACTTACAGTTCACAACTGTTACTTAATCTTTTTCCAGGTGACGGTGGAGAACTTCATCCGTGTTCTAACCGGTCGTCTCCCTCCGTCGACGCCACGTTCCAAGCGACTTCTTTCGGATGAGAGAAGCAACATACTCGTCTACATGACGGGTCTGTTCTTCCTCCACTGAGCTTTTCCCCTTTGTGGTATCCCCAGTACAATAGTCTGGAAAACCCAGCGTGCAAATACAACAGGTGTCAGTGTCTTATTATGTCAGCCAAGTGATTCTTTGGTGTGTAGACACTTCTGTTAAAGTGCTGGACATGAAGATTTATATGGCACTGTTCTTACACTTGTACCCTGTGGCAACTCATTTATAAAACGAATACATTGATCCTAGATTGTTAGTGGGATGATCTGGTGGCGAGGCAGAGGGCTGACTACCCACCCTTAGATGTTGAGGGTAAAAAAGTAAATTCGCTGACACTTCATGCCCATGACTGTTTCTCGAAGTTAGCTTAAGGAATTGCTTCTCTACTTTTAAAAGATGATATTAAATTCTCTCATATAACTGTCGTGATTGTGTGGAAAACTGTTACATTTCCAGGCCATGGTGGTGACGGTTTTCTGAAATTTCAAGACGCTGAGGAGATATCAAATGTCGAACTGGCTGATGCCTTTGAACAGATGCACCAGAAGCGGAGGTATGTGCCAGGTGCCTCACTACCAGACATTTAATGTCTGGGTTTTCCTGCCTTACTATATGTTTGTCATGGACCACTGTATTTATTTGCAATGAGTCTTGTATTATCCACTCCGTCGGTACTGTTAATAGTTTTCGTTCCGTACCATTTTCAGCTGATGAGAAACGTTTTCAGCGTATCTTGGGTAGACCTTTTAAGATCTGTCGACTGGCCACTGTATAACTGTTTAGAACATATGTACATAGAATTTTCTTCAGCTGCTTGATATTGTGCATTTGTGGTGTACTTAGTTATATTAACTTGCACTTTATAAATCATTATATAATAATAATAATAATAATAATAATAATAATAATAATAATAATTGCATTTCATGCTGTTGATTTGACATTCTGTGAACTAAACAAGTTGTGTTGCTTGGGGAATTTGTTTTCAGTTGTTTGCATTTCTGTATTTATGTTCACTTATGTCTGTTTTGTCGTTTTGAGATACCATGAGATCTTCTACATGGTTGACACGTGTCAGGCGCAGTCGATGTTCCAGAGATTCTATTCACCAAATATCCTCGCAGTTGGAAGCAGCCATGTCGGTGAGGACTCTCTATCGGTGAGTAGAACCATCTGGATGCCATTAGAATGACTGTGGCGAGTGGTGTATAGGTGGCTGTGATGGTGATGGTAGTAGTATCAGTGACAGCAAGTATTACCAAAGGTTGTCATATGTGAGAAGTGTAGTACACAATAGATTCATTTTTGCATGCTTCATCTTAACATGAATTCTAATATAAGTGGTTTGATAAACTCATTTTTAACCTGACGTCAGTATAAGAAAGTAAATTAATGAATTTCCTTTGTAGGCGATAGCTCGGTTTTGCACTATATGGCCCTACATGACTTACAGTTGCAATTTATGCCAATGTGTTGGTTGTATTTCTCCATGTATGTATACATGTTGAGACACTAATATAGTAGTGTTTAAGTTCTCTTGAAAGTGTTACAGATAAATGGAGAATGACCACATTTCAGTGGCAGTGGTAATGCTGTGACAATTATTATTATTTTAATTTTTATTATTTTATTATATTATTTTTATTATTATGATTATTAGATAATTATTATCTAGCTTCACTTTGCTGATTGTTTGTTCTTTTTATGTTGCTTATGTTGCTTATGTTTGATTTTGTTCTTCGATCTTTGTAGCATCATGTCGATCCTGCGATTGGAGTTTACATCATTGATCGTTACACATACTATGCTCTGGAATTCCTCGAAACAGTTCGTCCTGATAGCAATCAAACAATGGGACAGTTTGTAAGTCTTATGCAAATCTGTAAACAGATTATTCGTAAAATATGTAATCCATATGTGGCTAACGAGTGGGGCTTGGTGGCTCAGTGGAACCAAGAACATTGGTATACTTAAACGAATTTCGCATATAATACCCCCATACATTGATTAACCTTTACTTCACCCTTATCTATCCCTATCTTACCTACTGTAACCTTATATGGACTTCAACCTATCCTACTAACTTAAATAACCTAAGAATCTCACAAAAAAAGGCAATACGTGTAGTAACTAAATCTCCTTACAATTCGCATACACAACCCCTCTTTACACAATACAAACTACTAAACATCATGCAACTTAGGTTTATGCAAATCTGTGAATTTATGTACAAATATCATAACAACCTTCTCCCCTCCTCATTCATATCCTACTTTACTCAAATTCCACATACAATCAATCTGAGAAATAAACATGACTATAGAAGCATCTATGCTAGAACAAATATTCGTAAAATGTCCATTAAATACCAAGGCCCGGACCTTTGGAATAGCCTCCCGCCCCGTATCCGAACCTCCTTGTATTACAGACAATTTAAAAATCTATTACGTGCACACACAGTAGAGTATATAGTTTAATTCTTTAGTTAAGAAATAGTTAAGTTTCATGTTATGTTCTGTCATTTTTTTTAAAGCAGGTACATGTTGAATACCTACTTGACGTCTAAACTAAATCTTATGTACCTCCCCTGCTATTATCCACCCACTTACTGACCTTGGCTATTACTTCCATTCACACAACCTCTGTCATCTTTTCCTACCTCACTTTGAAACACAGGCCCCTCCTAGCGGGACTAGTCCCTTTTGGGCGCCTATTGATCTCACCTACAACTCTCTATGCAAATGACACCTAAACACGCTTGTTTAAACAAATAAGCCAATGGATATCCAATATTATGTAACCACTTCTCGATGTGTACTTTTTCCCTCAATATCGCTTGTCTGTTTGCTTGTTTTTCACTGAGATCAATAAAGTTTGATTTGATTTGAGTGGTAAGTTCGGCGCCTTGTGACCGAAGGGTTGCAGGTTCGAATCCCACTCTAGCCGCTGCGTACGGACCTTGGGCAAGTCCTTCACTCGCAATTGCACGTGGCGCTTCGGCGTAAAAATTCCAGCACAGTATCAAATGCTGTAGTCGGGAGCGCCTCTGAGTAGTAGTTGACTTCGAGAGGCGCTATAGAAATATCCGGAATAAATAAATAAAAAAATAAAAAAATAAACATGTTATTTGTGTTGGACGTAATAATGTTGTGTTTTCATCTGCTAAACATTGCTTTTCGTTATGGCTCTTACTGAATATAACAGTCAGATGATAAGCCACAACAGGTAGATATGTAAGTAGCCATATGATGGCTACTTGTCCGCCTTGGCTTCTGGCTGCTCTCAAGCTAAATTTCTGGCTGTGAGTGTCATATGGCTACTAATATGGCTACTCTTCTGACTCAACCATGGTAATGCCACTCAATTTTTTCTTGCTACAGTGGTACAATTGGATATTTTGGGCATGGTATTTTTGGCTCTTATATGGCTTATATGAGTTATGTCATGATATGGCTGCTTATGGCTTTTATGTTGGTACTTTTCTTTCTTCTTTCGTTTAGCTAAAGGTCTGTCCTGAGAGGCTGTGTGTGAGCCACGTGGCCGTACGAACCGACTTGTTCCTTCGTGATCCTGATAAGGTTCCTCTGACTGATTTCTTCGGTGGTGTTCGTAACGTCGAATTGTCCACCGAAATTCTAGATCTGAGCAACGATGGAAATGTTGAGAGTGATGCAAACAAAATCTGCAGGTTTGGTGTAGTTTCAGTCACTGATTCACTGCTTGGCATATCTATCGATTCATCGCTTAGTGGGTTAATTCATAAGTGATGGATTGATTTATGGCGTGATGGAATGATTTTATTGCCTAGTGTACTGATTCATGCTTTTTGGATTGATTCATAACCTAGTGGATTGATTCATAACCTAGTGGATTGATTCATAACCTAGTGGATTGATTCATAACCTAGTGGATTGATTCATAACTTAGTGGATTATTGATTCATGCTCTAGTGAATTGATTCATCGCTTGATGGATGGATTAATTATGAATCATAATTGAGGGTTAAAGCTGAAGAAAATTTTTAAGAAGCTTGGTTCTCTTCCAGATCCCTTGTGTGTTGACTGCAAAAGGCCAAATCTGTGACAGTTAAACATTCAGTTTCACTAAGCTACTCTTGTGTGTGCTTTTCACAGACAATGTTTTTGCTTATGCTTATACGTTTTGCTGTTTTCTTTGTTCTTCATTAATTCTTTCATTCATTCTGGTAATTTATATAGCACCTCTTTAAGAGACCTACTGAGAGGCACTTGTGTGGTGGGGGATTTGTTTTGTGGTAATTAACATCTGTCAACCTGGATTATCACTTGAGTGACTTGGTGGGGGATTTGTTTTGTGTTAATTAACATCTCTCAACCTTGGTTATGACTTGAGTGATTTAACCGACTGATCTGGATGGTTTTAGTGACATTGAGTGTGTTAAAGATGTCGGATCAGCTGTGCCTCCAAAGCCGAGGGACTATCACTATGCAAGACAATTTCCTCCAGGCCTTTTAACTAAGGCAAGTCACTAGTTGCTAATTACTCCTTAGCCTTCGACTGTCATCATCATGATCAACCGTCGTCGTCATCATCATCCTCCTCCTTTTCATCATAATTATATTCATCATTACTTTCATCAGTTGCAAATGTCATGATCATGATGATCATGATCATGATGATCATGATCATGATCATCGACTGTCATCATGATCATCATCATCATCATCATCATCATCATCATCATCATCATCATCATCATCATCATCATCATCATCATCATCATCATCATCATCATCATCATCATCATCATCATCATCATCATCCTTCTCCTCTTCATCATAATTATGCTCATCATTACCTTCATCAGTTACAAATGTCATGATCAATTTAATCTTCATTTTCATCATCGTCATCTATAGTAGGTTGAGTTTAATATGTTGGTTGTCTTCTGTACTGTAGAAGTGAATTTAAAGAACAGGGGCTGTGAATCTGAAGTCTGTTTTGGATCAGAAGGTATTCAGATTGGATTCGGTTTACGTCAAAGGAAAGAACTGACTTGGACAGATTTCCACATGTACATTCTTAGGAAATTTGATTCATTTTTAAATCTCTGTTCCAGATGACAGTTCTTGTGTTCCAGTGGAACTTCCAAATGTGAGGTCTCTCACATGAACTGGGTTTATAATCAGATTCAAGCCATTATGGCTGTTCGATGGCTGTTCGATACCAGGTATTGGAAAGATGAAGACAGAATTATGGGTAGGTAGACAGAAGGTCGAACAGATGGATGGATTGACGAACAGAGGGATGGACAGATGAGATGGATAGACAAGTTTGTTAAGTAGATAGATGTCTAGGTAGGTAAGTATTTAGGTAGGCTGGCAGGTAGGCGTTTACCAAACTATGATATATGGTTAACTAGTATGATGTGGGAAAAACTAATGAGCAGATTATGAGTAGTTGAAAGTTGACTCTCTAGATATTAATTGGATTTCTGTTTGGCACCTTCCATGTTACTCGTTTGTTGTAGAATCTTGAACCAGATTCCAATTTCTATGCTGCACGGTCAGGTTAATGTTCCTCCGTATCTGACAACTGCTATCCCATTAAGCGGGCAGGTGTACAATCCCTCAACTGTGCCTTGCTCCAAGGTGCCCCAGAATTATATATCCAGTTAATTATTCTAACAGAAATTGTCTTGAACTGAAGATTGTTGCAACTCTTGTGAGGTCGTGGCCTACCAGTCGACACCTCCACAGACAGGATGTAGCCACTGACTGTTTGCTATAATTGTAGATCATTATTCTAGAATTGATGTATAAAACTGTAAAATTTGTCTGCAGTGCTGAACAAATTTAACTTTTATTAATGCATAAGTTTTTTGCACCAAAAATATTCAAAACGAACAAATTTTATTTTAATGCTGAAGTCATTGTGCATAAAATGTTTGCTCTTTAACAGTTAGTTGACCCTGGTGTGTATTTAGTAGGGACGCTCGGACTTGTTATCAATAGTGTGGTGTTTGGGGCCATCCATTTCGTATGTACGCATGGAGGGGATTTTGGAGTGGGGGTGGGGGTATCCTATCATAAGGGCGACCATCAAAAGGGCGCATTCAAAAAGGTGCCGCTCATAAAGGGGCATGTTTAAAAGGGTGCTGATCAAAAGAGCACGCAATTATAAGAGCAAGCTGTTAAAAAGGCGTACAATAGGTTTAAGTTCTGTTCTTCAAATGTTAGTCCTACGTAATTTTATTGATATTTCCGTAGTTATTAAGACTGTATTTAGAGATAATAATAACAGTAACAGTGTCTGTTTTTCAAATGTTAGACCAACGTTATTTTATTGATATTTTCAAATGTTGAGGTTGAGATTAATTATGTAATTTATATAATCTACTGTAAAGTGTTGTATTCCATAAAAACCTAACAGGTGCGAAACGTAAAACAGCACTTAGTTTTTCATTTAAAACTTTCATTTATGTACAGTGAAATATCGTCCGACCGAACTACTGTCTGTCAATATGAAAGGATTGTTTCTGAACATGTTAAGATCAATTGTCGGCAAAGTGGTATACAACATTTCGTATGTGCGAATTGTTCTTTGGCTTTGAACTTTTACTTGGTTCCAACTGCGAACTTCTCGCCTTTTCGATTGGCGCCCTTTTAGTAGTGCGCTCTTTTGATCAGCGCCCTTTTAAACATGCGCCTTTATGAGCGGCGCCGTTTTGAATGCGCCCTTTTGATGGTCGCCCTTTCGAAGTCGCCCTTATGAAGTTATGATAGTAAATCTTGGGGGAGGGAGAGGGAAATGGGTAACCCAAATGCAAATGCTTGCGTATGGGCAAGTAGTGTATGAATTTGAAAACACAGGCTGTTAATGTTGAATAAAAGTCGTGTTGAGTTGTTGACAGTGTTCAATGTTCATTGCGGAAAAATAGTTGCATATTGCTGATTTTTTTGTTAAACTTTTTAGTTCGCGACGAATTTTTTTTAGTTAAACTATTTTTTTAATTAAACTCTTTTTAGTTAAACTTTATCCTTAAATAAAAAATTTTAGTTAAACTAAAAGTTAGCAACTTTTTAGTTAACTATTGCCCATCACTGTCAAGTTGTGACATTAGGCCTACTTAGGTGTAAAAAATTTGAATTTTAGGTCCAAATTCTTCTGGGTGCGACGCACCCACTGAACTTTTTTCTGGGTGCATTCGCACCCAAGGCTTCAAAAGTCGGCGCCTCTGTGCATGTAGGTCTATGCCATTGAGCATATCTTCACGTAGAATAACATGCAATGTGTGCAGGTATCATAACGAGCTATTTCTAATCCGTAAAACGGCTATCGGCAATTTTATCCTTGGTCATCTCGACATCTGGACACTAATGCTATCGGAGAGAAACTGGACACTAATACTAAATCAGATCGGAGAAATGCCTGAATGCTAATACTAGACCAGATCAGTGAAATACCTGGACGCTAAAAACCAGATCGGAGAAATACGTGTAGGCCCTACAGTGTACACTAAATGCTAAACCAGATTGGAGAAAATGGTACATGTAATTTAATTTTTTACTTAACATAACATAACAAGGTTTTAAGTGGCTCAGAAGACTTTCATCTGTGTCAAGCTTCCTCTCAATTGCACCTCGTTCTAGTAGGCTATCCAAGTTTATTGAGTTTCTTCTTAGGCCTAAATGCCATAACCGAGTCCGCAGTAGCAGTCCCCTCGTCCAACTTATTCCAATTGTTCACCACTCTGGCACTGAATAATCGTTGCATAATTGTCCCAGCCGATTTTTAACAATCTTGTAGCTGTGCCCTCTAGTTCTGTTGTTACTTGAGAATTTGAAGAGCCTTTGTGCTGGTATTTTATCTCTTCCTGTCACTATCTTGAATGTCTCTATTAAATCTCCTCATTTCTTCTTTCCTCCAATGTTTTCAGCTTGCATCACCACATTGGAGGAAAGAAGAAATAGAATCAGAATTATGCAAACATTCGTACGCTCATGCCTTGGTGTACAACAGTACGTGTTTGCATAGGTTAAATAGTTGAATTATCGTGTACGTACTCAAATGTAAATGTAAACGTTTTTATATAGCAACCGTGTGGCCTGGAATGGGCGCCACGCCATTCTAACAATAAACCAGGTCGGAGAAACTGTCATCTATTCAATAATATTCAAACTCCAGTGTTGTATGAAAGACTTAAAACTTCAAGACCAAGAAGAGTCCAAGACAGTTGAGTACCAAGACCAAGACAGTAAGGTACCAAGACAGACCGAGACCAGGACACCGAGGTCGAAGACAGTACAAGACATTTTCGGCATTTATTCCAGTGTATCACAGAATAAACATAAAAATCTTGTTTATCAGCTCCCCGCTATTCTTAAATACCATTACATTTTATGAATACGAAATCCTCAAGCAGAGTGTCACCTATACGTGCACGACGAGGACGCGTAAAAGTTCACTAAAGTTCACTCTAGTCTCGAGGAGCTGTTCGAAGTTGCAGTTAATGATTATGTGACAGGGATATTAATTACCTTAGCCTTAATGTCGCAACCTGGAGTAAATTTACTCCCAGAGTGGTTTTCACGCATAATAACTTTTGAACCGAACTGTAAGAGATATTAGATATCCCCAGTGCTCGAAATGGAAAATTTTACGAAACGGAACGCTAGTCAAAGATATGGGAGCATTCACGTTAATTTCATAGTAGGCCTATTTTCCACAATAATTCATTTGACGAACCGGAACGGAACGCTAATTCATTTTGACGAACCGGAACGGCGTTCCGGTGCGTTCCGGTCCATTTCGAGCACTGGATATCCCTTTGGGGACTTATCGTGAATATGTTTCCCTACAAACGGTTTAGGTGTCATAACGTTTTTCTTGCATGTCACCGTGTGACATGAAGTCAGGCTTTGGGGTCACAGTTGAAATAGCATCGTATCAATGGTTCTTTGACGGGTGCTTTTTGTGTCAAGTTATGATTTTGGAAGGGAGGAATTCTGCAAACATAATATTATCTTAAACACCATTTGGCATATATTTCATGCGGCAGCAGAGAAATGAGCGAGCACCTAACAGCTAGGCTGCCAAGACGTGTGTTCATTAAGATCTCGATAATTGTACCGTCATGTTTCAATGTTTGAATGTTACTTAATGCGGTTTGTCAGTGAGCGTGTGAATAAATGAATACTATTAAAAATAGCTGGACATCAGCAGGCCTACTAAAAAGATCGGAGAAATACCTGGACACTAATACTAAACCATATAGGGGAAAGTGATAATTACAACAGTGTTTGTATACGTGGAATAGTTGAATTAACATTTGCTTACTAATATTAAACCAGGTAGGAGAAAATGGTACTTCATCTATTCCACGTAGGCCTATGTAAACTGTGTTGTACGCCCACAGCATAGGCGTACAACACTGTTTGCATATTACGAGAAATAGTTAAGTACCAATTTCTCCGACCTGGTTTAATATTAGCCTCGCCAGTTGATTGAAGTGGATGCAGGCTTGTATAGAGAATAATTAAGTATTTATTGTGCAAAATCGCGTGGATGTAAATGTGTAGACAACGCAGTTCACCTTCATTAGAGAGTCATGAAACTCGTAGCTCGGCTTACTTTAACCATTATCATAACAATAACCATAAACATTGCCATAGCCATAGCCATAACCATAACCATAAATTTTATTGGTCCAAAGTAAACAGCATAAACACAAGTATAGTAACATCGTTACATAGTTAACATAGTAACGCCGTTAGAACGAATAGGATAAATTTCTAGTGGGCACAAAAGGAAACCCTAAAGGGACCGGTACCCCGCTAAATGGGGCCACCTATGTACTTAATATTATGCTTGGCGGCGGATGATTGTAACATATTAAATTATATGTTAGGATACTGTGAACGTATTTAATTTAAATACGTTCACAGTATCCTAACAAATTACGTAACAGGCAATGTTGGTAAGACAAATTGTTTTACCTTAACTAACAAAATAAAGACGGTGAACCCTTTCTACTACTTTGGATCAATTAACCAAAAGAGCAAGTGCTGCTTACATAAATGTAAGTTGGTAATGAGACGAAAATGATAAGGTAATCCATTCCACACAACTGGACCTGTACATCTGATCGAAAATTTACCAGAATCTGTACGAGAAAATTCACTTCTAAATGAGGTTAAATTTCTCGTATTGTAGGAGTGAAAGTCCGAGGCTAGATCGAAGAAATTAGCATATGCGCTGGGTAGCGTTGTGAACTTGTATCGATGCATGAATTCAATAGTTTGTAATAATTTAATTTGTTCCACTTTGTTCCGCTTGGCCTTCGAAGTTTGGAGATTACGATTACGATTACTTTCAAGATGCCAAGGTGCATGAATAGCTGATCAGTGTGGGAATTATATGGGGAATTAGCTATTATGCGAACAATTATTTTTTTAGAATAGTAAGTAATCTGTTGAAACGGGAGTTGTATCTCGAAGCCCAAATCATGTTACAGTAAGCAAGTACGGATATATCATTGAGTAATACAACGTTAATAGGATACTTTAGGGTAGCTGGTATGATATTCTAGATATTATCCCTATGTTTTAAGCGCTTTTAAGTGATATTTGTTCCAAGTGTTTGTTCCAAGTAACATATTGGTCTACCTATACACCCAGAAACTTTACTTTGAAGTTCAACTTTGACGTTCTTACAGTGGCCTTGCAGACTACGTGTGTATTTGGTAGCAGGCCGTAGTAGGCTACATGTGCTTGCTTATCAAGCAGCAGTGCAAGCACAGGGACAGTGGTCTGCAACCAAGTATTTTGCATGGCTGTTTCAAATTTGCGTCTTCGAGGGGTTCCAAAATTGCGCTTTACAGAGATACACTCCACACGAGCATTCTACCGCGGACTCGAGGATGTGTAGAGCCGTACTGCTAGCAAACATATTATTTTATGTGTATTTTTATCTGGACAGGTGCTTCACTGTACATCTCTCTGAGGATATCCTGTGCCTTACCAGCTTCAAGGCAGGATATATAAAATTATATATATATATATATATATATATAGGTCGGTTCCCAAAAGTTTACGCTAATGTAAAAAAATTACCCAGGCACCCAGTATAGACATATACATGTCTATTTACAATCACTGCATTGTTGGGGTGAAGGCAGACAGACAGACAGACAGACAGACAGACAGACAGACAGACAGACAGACAGACAGACAGACAGACAGACAGACAGACAGACAGACAGACAGACAGACAGACAGACAGACAGACAGACAGACAGACAGACAGACGTGAGAACGGACAGACAGAGATAGATAGAATATATATATTTTAATCATGATAGACATGTATCAGACATCATTCTCTAGGCTGTCTTCTCCAACGTGTTGTGTCTGCCTAAATCATTTCAAGATATCACGTGATATCCTCCTCAAGGGAAGGTCTCAGCTCCTTCACCCATGTGTGATGGTTCAGACTGCGTGTGAAGGACTTTCTCAAGGTCCCTTCAGAGTACCGATCATAAGAGGCTCGAACCGCGAGTGCAGCTTTACAATCGTAAATTCTTAGTACAGCAACCGGAGGTCTATGGTATATGGTCAGAGCTGTAAAATTATATATTAAGTCACATAAAACTGGTAATAATATTTGCATCGTATTTTCTAGAGTGCCACATTTAACGGTTTTATGCGTTGTCGTTGTTGCTGTTGTAAATGGTCGGCGTTTGTCTCGAGTTATTGAACATTATAGCCACTTAGTTGCATGATTTGATGCGAATGACCTTGCGCATTTAGATTCACAAGTCGCCGAATTTTGTCCCACTCTGTGACTGTCTGTTTTTTTTCTTATAATTATGTAGGCTCAGCCGCGTAAACAACTGGGTAAATACTAGCCGAAGGAGGAAGACTGGCAAGAGCGAGAGAGAGAGACAGACAGACAGACAGAGAGACAGAGAGAGAGAGCCAGAGAGGGAGGGAGGGAGTGAGGGAAGGAGAAAAGGAAAGAGAGAAACCGAGAGAGAACAGAGAGAGAACCAGGAATGCATACCCAGACTCTCCTGATCCACCGCCTTCCAATTCCCGACTCAAACAACGCGTACCCGCCTTAGTAGCTACTCTCCTCTGACCCCCTGCAGCCTGCAGGCAACCGGGTCGGAGCTCTTTTCGACTACCCTTTTTGCAAACCCTCGTAATCCTAATCTCGAGATTTCTACAGCGCCAAAAATAGCGAAGTCGCTGGAACCAGCTTATTCACAGGGGCTCAGTCAAATCATAATCGATATATAGGCGGGGGGGGAGGGTTGAATTCGGTTCCAGCTCAAGATCCAAAGGAATCAGTCAGGCAGACAGTCAGACGGCTAAGGAGGGTGGTGTTTGGCGTTGAAACGGTGAGGGAAGTAAGGGGAAGAAGAGGGATCAGGGTAAGATTTGAGAAAGAGCAGTGTTTTCAGTTTTGAATGGAAGACCTGTGGAGAGATAACAAGAGGTGAGGCTTTGGTGAGTTCGTAAGATGGATCTGATATTTTTCGTAGTACTGGTGGCAGTTTGTTCCAGAGGGGTGAGACACCTATGGCTATGGAGCGATTGGCAAATTTTAATGATGCGTTGACGGAAGGGCGGAGAGGTTAGGACAGAAGAGGACCGGGTTGAGCGGAGTGGTTGGACCGTGAACAGCTGACGGAGGTAAGAGGGCTGGGACGGCTGGAGTGCATTATAGGTGAGTGATATGACTTTATATTGTATTCGTTCAGGTAGTTTAAGCAAGTGGAGAAATTTTAGAACAGGAGTGGTGTGGTGGTGTTTTGGTTTTTTAGTCACAGGACGGGCGCGGAGATTCTGAATAGATTGGAGGCGGTTTATTTGCGTGATTTCTATGTTCAGAAGAGTGAGTTGCAGTATTCTAATTTAACGTATGTGGCGACTGTGATGGATGCAGTTTTGAAGTCGAGCATAGGGCGAATTCTGCGAAGGCCACGGATATGCATGAAGCAAGATGGGTAATCTGTTCGGAGAAGCTAACCCCTCCGACTCGATGAATCGGTCCTGAATAAGCTGGTGCTTTGCGCTTAGCTTTATAAGTGGCGCTTTAGAAATTTAGAGTTTACGACTACGATTATAAGAGAATGGGAGGAAGGCGGAGAGAAGGGAACAAATAGAGGTAGGTATAGGCAGAAGAATGCGTATCACTTTCTGTCTGTCTGTCTGTCCTCTTTCTACTGGGTGTCTCTGTCTCTGTCTGTCTGTGTTGTCTGTCTTCAACTGAAAACATGTGGTCTCTGTCCTAAGTTGCACCACAGAAGTCGGAAGATGAAGCAAACTAGCGCAGCTGCATATTCAGTGAAAGTCTGCCATTTTTAGATCCTAAGGCAGAAGTTCTTAACTGCGACTTGTGTAATGATTTCGGAAGGTAGCAATGTCTCAGCGAACAGTATACCTTATAGCTTTTAAGAGGAAGCTAAGAAGGACTGGTTGCTGAGAATTTCCGATCATCATAGTTCTTAAACTTTGACTTTAATTTTGGGGTATTCTGCACGTTAAGTGCAGATGGTGACTCGTGCATAGCACCGTTCGACAGCAAACATGCGGTCCCTATTTCTTCGAAATTGTACCATATAAGTCGGAAGTTGATGCAGGCTACCACAGCTGCATATTCTAGTCCGCCTGCAATTAATGGATTTTATCGCAGATAGTATTTGGTTTACGAGTTGTAGACTTGTGCAATGGTTCAGAAGATGGTAGGCCTATTGTCTGTCCAGATTGTCCGCCAGTTTTAAAGATGACGCTAGGAAGAACTGGCAGTGGTTCAATTCCAGTTAAATGCAGTAGTTCAAACTCAGGTCAACTATTTTCTGAACCTATTAAACCCACGTCATGTATGATGGGGTGCTCGATAGTGTAGTGGTTAGCGTGGTGGACTGTCAGTTGAAAGGTCGGGGTTTAACTCCCCGCCAGGGCAGAAATTTGGTTCGAGATTTCTGCTCCACCTGCACCGCCTAGTCAACTCAGCTACAATGACTACACTGACCGTACACTGTTGGTGGGAAGATGAGAGGATGCCACCCGCCCTCAACTTATTACACCATCAACATCAGGGTACCGACTGGATAATAAATAATTACTCAGTATTGCTTTCGATTGGTCATAATGGAGTCGTTTCGTGTAGAACTGAACTATGGGTACCTTCAACTATGGGAACCTTCAACTAAAATCATTCAGTATATGACACGGTCCGATTTGTGAAAAAAAGAAGCAAAGGGATCGGAAAGCTATAGATATTTAAATAATACAAATTTACTAAACCGCAATAATTTTTTATTCCTTTTTTTGAAAGAGGTTTATGAACTTCCACAATACCGGTACGTCCGGATTATGCAATGACCAACAGTCAACTACGATGCAAACATGACAACGAAAAAGAATTTAAAAATTAAAAATTTAAAGGAGTTATCAGTTGCAGTTTTAGCTGAAGTAGGCCTACTAATAGGAACAACAAATTGCACATATAAGTGTCAGACGTGAATAAGTTGCACTGAAAGATGAAATACAAGTTGTTTTGTCCCAATGGATAACCCTACTCCTTAAAAAGTATATCACAATATCAACCTACATGTACATCAGGGTACCGACTGGATAATAAATAATTACTCAGTATTGCTTGCGATTGGTCATAATGGAGTCGTTTCGTGTAGAACTGAACTATGCAGGGCATGTTTTAAGGAAAATTTATCACTGCACATGGCCAGCGCCAGAGCACACAAAAATCATAAATGATTATGAATTACAATTCTTTTCATGCACAAAGAGCAGTTAACAGCCTTTCATCACTGCACATTTTGTGTATCATTGCACGTTAAAACAATCCCTGGAACTATGGGTAATGAATGTTAGGGGGTCAAGCCGACCACCCCGGTGTCGACCAACGGCTCGAAGCAGGGGTCAAAAAAGAAACTGGGGGTTCAAACCCTCTGACTCCCCGCAAATCGGACATTGGTATATGATCTCTGCCTCTTAACCGTTGGCTTTCGTCTTCAGGTCTCAATTAGTCCTACTCTTTATTCAGCTCATGTTTACGACTTCAGGCCAACGTTAATTATTTACTTAGCAAAGGTATGAAAAGCCGGTGATCGCTCACCTGTTTTTTTTAAATTGCACGTTATAACTCGGAAAATGATACATACTAGCACAGCTGCATTTTCCAATCTGCAATCATTAGATTTTAGGGCAGATAGGCCTATTCTCTTTTGAAAGATTACTAGACTTCTGAAATGGTTCGGAAGATAGTATACTGTATCAGTGGACGCTACTTCACAGCTTTTAAGGCAAAGCTAATAAAGACTGGCTGTTAAGCATTTCCGGTTATTTGGAGTAGGCCCCTAGTCCTAGGATAGGTTATGTTATGTCGACTTATTATACATACGTACTGTTGAGTTGAAATCGGTTCAACAAACAGTTTAAAACTGCCTTAAAACTCTTACTCTCAGTTCACCAGTCATGAACGTTATGTGTTCTGATACACACACACATGCATACAGTAATACATACCTACATACATACACACGTACATACACACATACATGCATGCATCCCTATTACAGGCGATTGTTTGAGAGCTTGTTTTCTAACGCGTTGTGCTGGTGCTGGATCTGGTCTTGTCCCACGAAACGGTTACTGCGTAGGAACCGCGAGGAAGTCCTAACTTGAAACTCATTTAGCGCCATCGCCTGATGTTTGTAGCCAAAGATATACGCTACACAGATATGTAATTAATGCCTTCTATATCGCCCTATCATGTTGCTCAGCTTATCAATCTGCAATCACGTTCAACCGCAGTGGAAAATCGTAATCCCTGATGGAACCTGGTCGAAATCTGAAACTAGGTTGAACTGATTTCAGCTGGACAGTATACAATGGATCGAATCATTTTGGTGGAATTAGATTGGTAACCATATACTTTTCTAGAAGAAATGTCAAGTATCGAAATTAACAGGAAATTTATTATAAGTGAGCGCAAGGCGCCATTAGGTCATAAGAAATCACGTTAAGACTAACCTTAGGCTAGGTCGAATGCGACTAAAGCCGGCCCCGGGAGTGGGGAGCGTAGTAAAGAACTCACTCAGAGTTGCAGGCTGAAGCGATGGAGGAGTTGTGAACTAAATGCAAGAGTAAACTTGCCGGAGACGCGCATAACCAATGATCTCAAGAGTTAACTTGAGTCGGGGTGGCGACGCTAATTACAAGACCGACTATTTAAGGAGGTGACAGTTTGGTCTAAGGTCCACCTCGTTAGTACGCGGCTCCTCTTCTCAAGACCTTGGCAGTCGATCCGCGTCTTAGAGGTCTGTCAACATCTCCATTTGGAGAGATTCGCGATTAACTGCACTCATCCGGCGACACAGAGAGTTGACATCTTCTAGCGATTCCAAGGAAGAAAGAAACGAAAGGCAGTTTAAAGAATTAATCCTTTGTACCAGTGACACAAAGATGATGGCTACAGAAACGACAACAAGACGGTACAAGGAGGTGGTCGATGTGTTGACGTATGAATCCCACATCCGGGAGAGTCAGCTCGTCATCAACAGACCGGGATCAACCTTTGGAATGAGTGCATTAAACAATCAGGCGAAAAAGAAGCTGGCCTACTGGAACCACGGTCTGCATCTGAGCTCATATCCTGACCTGAGGGAAGTCGGGATCTTAGACGCCAAGGAGTCTGGTGACAGAGAGAACAAGGACATGCAAGACCTCAACGAGCGACTGGCCAATTACATCGAGAGTGTTCGATTCTACAAGGCCCAGAACTTCAAGTTGGACGCAGAACTTGCAAAGTTGAAGGCCAAGTGGGAAAAGGAGCCGTCGCAGAACAAGTATCAGGTGGATATGGATGAGGCCAGGAGACTGTTGGAGCTGGCCGTCAAGGAGAAGTCAGAATTGGAGTTCAGTCGGGTCGTAATAAGGGAGGAAAGGGAAAAACTGGAAGAGAGGTAAGTTCTTGTGAAATAGGTGTAAACCATACCACTCCATCTTAGAGCAATTTGATGTAACGTTATGAAAGGTGGATCTAGGTTTGAAGTTTTGGGGAAGCAATAATTATGCAGCGCCTGTACTGTAAAGAACACGACGTTCTTTTTCTCATTGGCTGTTTCTTTCTCACTCTGCCTTCATTTATCTGTGTTGCTGTTTATCTGTCTCTGTATCTCCCTGTTTCGGTCTTCCCATCGCTGTGATCCTTTCTTTATCTCTGTATCCCTATGTCTGTCTTCTTTTTAATCTCTGTCATTTCCTATATCTCCATCGCTTTCTGTATCTGTCTCTGCGTCTATCTGTTCGTGTCTCTCTCCCTGCGTCCGGTCATCCGAGTATCAGTCACGCGAAGCCCACTGCCGTCTGTAGCTGCAATCATCAAAGGTCCTTGAATAAAAAAAAAACTGAAAAGACTGTGGATCCAAGTTTATGCACAGACAATACACAGGGGATGATAGGTTTCTGAAGGATAAACGGTAAACGAATCTTAAATTTTGAACAGCTGAAGCCATTATCGAGCCTCTCTTACCAGCGGCTCTGCAGACTTCACTGAACGGCTGATCACATGCGCTTGGTCAACAGACCCACTCGTTAGGTACCTAAGACTCTGCCGGTACGTTATATGAACAATTGTGCGGAATACCTGCCGCTTGACTAAACTTCGTATAAGTGACGATGTTTTGCCAGTGATAAAAGGAACAGTAACGTGGCAACACCTGGCACAACATCGACCGTTTGTCCATGATGGAACTTAAATAGCAGACGATTAACTAAAGAAGTTTATCGCGGGGCATTAAAGTTCTGTTAAAGGTTAACGTCTTTAAACAGCTGATATGTATATTTATCTATTAAAGTAATTTATATAGCCCCATTACAGCAATCAAAGACGCTTTCTGCGTTAGTCTAAATGATGCTATATGACATTAAAAACAGAAATATCACCAGTAGGAAGACAATGCACAGAAAACTATGAGTCACCAGTGATGGCCCACGCACTTGAGACGGCTTAGAGCAATCCGACGCTCTGTCTCCTCCGTTTTTACCACTATCATCCACGCCTTCACCTGCTCCAGAATTGACTACTGTAATTCTGTTTTGATTGGGCTGCCAAAAGTCCGTCTTTCCCCCCTCCAGACTGTTTTAAATGCTGCAGCCAGATTAATAGCCCGACTTCCTCGCTGGTCTCATATTTCCTCTTTCATGTTCGATCATCTTCATTGGCTTCCCCTTTAACTGCTCGGATTCAGCTGAAGGTTCTCACTTTAGTCCTTCGGTCCTGTACAGGCTTAGCACCCAAGTACCTCTGTGACATTGTTCGTCTGCCAATTTCAGCTACTTCCCTCCGTCCATTGCGATCGCTTAATCGACATGATCTTCTTGTACCACGAGCCAGGACCTCTATGGCCAAAACTCGAGCCTTTTCTTGCATTGGTCCTGCTCTATGGAATCAACTTCCTCCATTGACACGTGCCTCTTTATTAGCTGGTGGTTCAAGTGCCTCGTTCCGCTGTCTTAAAACCTCTTTCTATTCACTGGGTCTTTCGCACTGGGAGCGCCTCTGATTAGCGAATACTGTGAGAGGCGCTTTATAAATGTTTAGACACAATACAATACAATACAATACACGTAGAGCCTAAACAAAAGATACATGTTTGACGAGAAAAACGTGATTTAAAAACAAAATATTTACAAATTAACATGTTTGATGTAAATGTTTAGTCACATAATCTCACATTTACATTAACATTTGCGTGATTAAATGTTAATGTGTGCATTCAAAATGTTTATATAACTACAGCTAAATGCGCGGTCATGCTTGTTAGCATGTAAACGTATTCAACTTCCAAGTGTTTATTTGTCAGAGTAGACAATTACATGCTCTCATGTTTTAAATGTAAACTTAAATCTCTGAGCTTCTATTGCGCCGCCTGCATTCAAGTGCATTGCATGATGAATGATGCTCGACCACTGAATGGGTCTCATCTCATCGATCGATCAATGGATCGATCGTTAAATCTAAGACTTCATTCATAGCTCCGATCGACTGACTTCGAGAGGAGCTACATAATTGTTTCCTGCCGTACGTCTTAATAATAATAATAATAATAATAATAATAATAATAATAATAATAATAACAAAAATAATAATAATAATAATAATAATAATAATAATGATGATGATGATGATGATGATGATGATAATAATAATAATAATAATGATGATGATGATGATGATGATGATGATGATGATGATGATGATGATGATGATGATGATGATGATGATGATGATGATGATGATGATGATGATGATGATAATAATAATAATTATAATAATAATAATCATCATCATCATCATCATCATCATCATCTTCTTCTTTATTAATTCAAACTGACAAGTATACGCAGTAAGATTGCATTGAAACACGACAGTATGCAATCAAGATCTCAATTAAACACACGGTTTGGCAGCCATGCAAATGGGTTACGGGTATCGAACCGCGAATCGAATGCTCTCCTGGCCATGAGTGTTACCATTATTCCATCCTCCCTCTCGCCTATGAGTTGTGACTGTTTTACCTAATCTCCGGGATGTTCTGTTGCTGTAGACTGGAACTTGCAGACAAAGCTGCGAAAGATGCTAAGGAGAAGTTCGAGCACCAGAATGAGTACCTGTCCAACTTAGAGGGTAAGGCCAGTTTTCTGAGGCGACGACTAGCCAGCCTAGAGGCCGAAAGGGACAAAGTGAGGGCACGTAACAAGGAACTGCAGGACTACCTCAACGAAATCTATTCGGTAGGAACCATACGATACCATACCATGCTATACAATACCATACTATACGTTCCATTGCATGGCATAGCATAAGATAGCATACCATATTATATCATACCACGGCATACCATCTATGGCATATGATACCATGGAATATTGCACTTTCCATTTTTAGTCACACTATTTCTCTTGTTCTTCTCTAATCTTTCACTTTCGCACCCTCTCAATTTGTCCCACATTCGCCTACCTTCTCACTCTCGCCACAAACCCCATCACTTACGCTGCCACCATACTTATTCCTACATTCAGACTCTTCATACCATACCATACCTCCCGTACCGTACCGTACCGTACAATACCACACCACATCATACCACGCCACGCCATGCCACGCCATTCCATACCATACTATACCATGGCATACCATACTATGACATTGCTCGCAAATTTCTTAATTCTTTGTATGTAAATGTAAATGCAAATCTCCGAAATTTTTCAGCGCCACACAAAAGCCACGTCAGGGAGACCAGCTTATTCACCGGCGCTATATCAAATCAAATCCGCAATAGCCAGGCTGCCTCGTCCGTTCCGGTTCCAGCTCAGAGTCCGGGGCGGTCAAGCCGAGGATGCAGTCATGTGCAATGCCTGCGCCCTAACTCTGTTCTTTTTCACTCCGTGTGTTTCTCTTTGTCCTAATTTCTCGGGGACGAAAAATAACAATAACGAGACGTTTTATATAACAGCGTAGCGCAGCCGAAGCCGAAGAAACGGTCGCTCTACAGGAGTTCAACAAATCAGTTTAAGTCATACGATACTTTAAAAAGAAAAGTGTTGAGCTGTGATTTGAATGTCTCATGAGATGACGCATTCTTCACATGATCGGGAAGACTTTCCAACGCAGTGAGTTTATCGAAAAAGAAGGGACAGTCGCAAAACCCTGTAATCAGAGACCATCTCATGGGACAATTTCTAGCCGTACGCAAGGCTGGGAGCAAGATTTCCTTTTCCTTCGCACCAGTATTGGCGGCCTGAGAACGTCAAACCGTCCGCCAAGCCTTACGGCATGCCGTTACATGCCAAGTTTGATAAGAACGTTCTCGCACAGGAAACTCTGTAACGGGAGCATGCTTATCAGGCAGGGCGCTAAATACCGAGTAAAAGACATCTGTAAGATGGTCTGCAGAAGTGAGGAGAATTCATAAAAGAACCCCGACGTAATTGCTTGTGATCCGGGCCAGTATAGGACGACGGGGATACGAGTGATCCAACCCCCGATGTCGTCTCACGAACAGGTTTTCGAACGATGTTGGCTTCTGTCCTCAGTTGGTCTCGATTACTAAAAGCTTCGAGTAGGCTAACCGAGCGATTGGCTGACAAAACACTCAGCCTTTCGACATGACCTTACATGGCAAAGCAAACAGACATTACACTTGTGATGCCACAAGAAGGCTCTTCAAATTCCTGTCTCAAATATATTGGTCAATATCTCTCTTTGGCTTCATGTAAATTGCCGCAACTCATTTACATAAATTTGCATCTTCTTTCAATAAACCTGACTAACTAGAGTTATGCGAATAATAAACGTAAAAAAGCTATCGATGAAGGTTTACCATGTACAGAAGGTCTCGCAATACAATAGGATATGGTACAACACAGTGCAAAACAAGACAATACAATACAATGCAATGCAATAAATACAACGCAATGCAATAGATTCCAATTTAATGCGCGCCATCGGTTGTTGCCTTCTGCATTAGACAGCGGCGTTGCAAAAGTTAGTTATGATAATTTCAACATACAACAAGAGTTAGTTATGATAATTACAACATATTACAAGAGTTAGTTATGATAATTTTGCAACGTAAGCTTATAACAAAAGTTAGTTATGATAATTTAAAACATATAACAACAGTTAGTAATGATAATTGCAACATATAACAGGAGTTAGTCATGATAATTACAACATATAACAAAAGTTGGTTATGATGATTACAGCATATAGCAAAAATTAGTTATGATAATTACAACTTATACACTCTAACACACAACAGCTACACGACGCTAAACTTATTTTCTATGAACAGAAGCTCAACAAAGAGACGCGGTTGAACATCGCTGCCGAGAACAGAAGAAAGACATTGGACGCTGAGCTGAAGGGTCTCATGGATCTCCGCGATCAGGTACTTTGCAGTCATCTTTCGCCTCGGATTTATAGTGCGACATGCTATCCAAGTATTAAGGCCAGACTCCCCCGGCCAACCTCACGACACATGGTTTCAGAAAGTCAAGAACAAAGACGAAATATGCGAGAGTAGATCTAGAGATCCGATGTAATATTCTACCCTGACCGCATAATCTCAGATAGATTGGATAACGGCAAACGTGATCCTTAATTCTGCCTGCCATTGACAAGACTTAGTAGTTTCTTCATAGCCTATTTGTAACCGCTTTACCGTAGCAGTGAAGCATGAAGGACTGAAACGTAGTATATGTGTACATAGTCATGTGTGTGTATCGATTCACTATAGCACATTTGGAGTACCTCATAGACACCGTCAAATAGGAGCACACTGGCAAGGAAATAATTATAGTACTTGGAAGAAAGAAGCATTGTGAGCTTAAATATAGACCTGTTAGCTAGTTTAATATTTGGTTTGCTGCGTATTTAGCTGCTGAAAGACATGCAAGCGTGGATTTCTAGAGATTCGACGGCTGAAAACCTCGAGTACTGGAAGACCGAGATGGGCAAGGCTCTTCGCCTCATCCACGAGCAGTACGACGATAGGATGGAGGAAATGAAAATAGAACAGGAAACGAACTACAGCTTGAAGGTATATCATCCATTTAATTGATTTCAGTGTTTATTCTTTGCTTTTCTTCGTTTCTTTACGAGCTCAAAGTATTCTCTAACCCTATTGTCTGTTCCAGTATTTTTCCAGCTATTTCACAACCCCAAAGTATTCTCTGTATTATTTACTCCACTCTCATTGTTTTTTGTTTTGTTTCTTCTTTTATGGTCTCTTCGTTCGTCTTATTTGTTTTGTTTTTCTTTCTTTCCTTTTCTTTCTTTTCTTTTATTTTGTTTCAAACCTTTAATGTATTCTCTATTTCATTTAACTGTTGTCTTTTATTTCTTTTACCACAAGCTCTTAATCTTACTCTACATACTAATGTGCTACTTTGTAAAAATTGGCTGTACTTAAAAAAGCTTTGCGCTTCTTTGACGTGTGCTATTTTTGTTCATGATGTGGCTTTTCTAGCTGGAAACGGTTCAAACCAATGCGTATAAGAGCAACATGGAGTTGGCTCACTTCGAGGAAGAACGCAAACGACTTACTGTCCAGCTTCAAATTGAGAGCGGCAAAGTCACTGATGCTAATAACAAGGTTTGCCATACACAGCCATTTATTTTGTACCATTTTGTACCATTTTGTACCAAAAGTTTGTACCATTATTGTTAGGGCCATCATCAGGACCGTTACTCTCAAGACCATTGCTATTAGTATTATTAGGACTATTGGTGGGGCCATTATTTTAGTGACCACCTTTACTATACTGTAAGTGAGTCGTTAAGCACGCATGAAAAATTATCTCATCCATCCTAAGAACCATGGGCGGCAAGCTAGGGGGTCACGGGGGACACGACCCCCACCTTTAGGAGTGGGGGACACGCCATACATCTGCCCCCCCAAATTTTGAAGAAAGACGAAAAAGGCCAGCAAATGTAATTGCGGGTGAGGGTTTTCACAGCCTTTTTTGACCAGACGAGGCAAAAATTAAAATTTTCAGCAGAAGTGTCCCCCCGAAAATTATGAAGAGTAAGAAGAAATGGGGAGACCCTTAAAAAAGTTTTAAAGTTGTAAAAGAGGCGAATGACCAAAAAAGGAAAAAAGGTCATCAACTTTTTTGGGAGATGAATTCGCGAAAAGTGATGAACTTTCCTAAAAAAGCAAGAAACTTTTTTTGGAGAAGAATTCCTAAAAAAGGTCATCAACCAGACCACGGCCGACTTGTCCCCCCCCACCTCTCAGACAAGATCGCCGCCACTGCTAAGAACTTTTGATATCTCTGCGCGGGTCTTTCACTCAGAACTGAAACCACTCCTCTTCCACAGTCTTATCCGCATCCCATCTTTTCCCTTTACCCTTCTCGCCCCTCCATTTCTAATCGCCAAACAAGATAGCCGTCGGACTGTCTAACTGCCTGACCACTGATCTTGACCTTCGACCCAATGCCTATCGTTTTTGTTTTGACTGAGCGCATGTGGCAACTTAGAGTTCCCACGACTTATCTATTTGGGGCGCTGTAGAAATCTCGAGATTACGACAATCATAATGATGAAAAGATCATTATTAGTATTATATTATTCTTAGGCAATTTTTATTTGGACAATCATCATCATCATCATCATAATCCTAATCCTAATCCTAATCCTAATCCTAATCATCATCATCATCATCATCATCATCATCATCATCATCATCATCATCATCATCATCATCATCATCATCATCATCATCATCATCATCATCATCATCATCATCATCATCATCATCATCATCATCATCATCATCATCATCATCATCATCATCATCATCATCATAATATATATATATATATATATATATATATATATATGACCAGGGGCGGATCCAGAAGGTCTATCAGGGGGGGCAAAAATTTTGTAGTCATCTCCCAAAAAAGTTGATGACCTTTTTTTAGTCATTAACCTTTTTAATGTCTTCAGTCTACATCTACGGGACCCGCGTTCTGTGTACATTTTACTCATCCACGCCTACAGGGGGGGGCACGCCTGTGTAAGCATCATAAAACGCCCATAAAACACATGTTAAAAACAAATAAAAATTTCAAATGGGGGGGCATGGCCGGATTGCCCCCCCCCCTGGATCCGCCCCTGTATATGACTATTACTCTTTTGTCCATTATTGGTATTATTAAACTATGATCAATACTGTTTTTGTACTTTTGGGCTTTGCCGTCTCCTTGGAATAATTCCTCCCGGATTCTATTCTAATTGGGAACGAAACGATTCATGCAACCTGTCTTATAATTATACTTTATTTGATATAGCGCCGGTATTAAACTCTTGTCCCTATGGCACTGGGAAATTTCAGAGCTTTATATTAACATTACATTTACAAATATTATTAGTTAAGACAATAATCATTGGGGCTACGTATTATTATGGAAGCAGGGGCATTATCATTTTAATGGCCGTTATTATTTATCACTATGTTTAGGCTTATAATTAATCAATCAATCAATATTTTTTTATTCATAACGTGCAAGTTGAGAAAAAATAACTTGGAACAGACAAGTACAGTAGGACAAGCCAGATAGTAAGACCGTTGTGACCGGCTGTGACAAGTTCAATCGTATTCTATGAACAATGAGCAGATTTTTAGTTTTTCTAGGAGAGCAACCTTTAAAAAAGAATTTCCATCGTGTTTTACAGTATTTGTTGGTGATACGTCAGTGGGAGCTGCTTGTGAAGGAGAACGAGCGTGAATGTGAGTTGAAGCGGATCAACCTCGAGTTGACGCAGCAGGTCGCTAAGCTGAAAGCGGAAAATGAGGCAATGCTCAGGGAAATAAAGAAAATCTTCGATGATAAATATGGACTCGAGCTCGAAATCATGACCTACCGTCGGCTGCTTGAGACAGAGGAGAACACGTGAGCAAGAACTCGTTTTTTTACTTGTTGTAGGATACGACTGAGTGTTTGAGTGAGTAGTCGAGTTAATGAGCGAGTGGAGATTATGATGTTTAGGAAACTAGCAAGTAAATGGGCTTCCGAGTATTTAAACAAGCAAAAAAGAGAGACATTGTTAACGGTTAACGAGCGAATGAGTGAATGAACGAATAAGCGAGAGAGAGAATGAAATGCAGTTGTATTTCGTGTTTAACAACATCATATGGCTTCTCGCGCAGTTAATGTCCACCTCACCTAACCATCTAGCTCTCTTAACCTGCGCGAATAAGTGTGCCAATGAGAGAACAAGTGCGTGCGTTAGGGTGCTAGAGAGAGACAGAGAGAGACAGAGACAGAGAGAGAGAGAGAGAGAGAGAGAGAGAGAGAGAGAGAGAGAGAGAGAGAGAGAGAGAGAGAGAGAGAGAGAGAGAGAGAGAGAGAGAGAGAAGAGAGAGAGAGAGAGAGAGACAGACAGACAGACAGACAGACAGACAGACAGACAGACAGAGACAGAGACAGAGACAGAGACAGAGACAGAGACAGAGGGAGATAGTAAAGGGAAGAATGAGTGTGTGTGAATGAATGAATGAATGAATGAATGAATGAATGAATGAATGAGCAAGTGAATGACTGTTTGAGCTATAGGGTGCCAGAGAGAGAATTGGGGAAAGAATCAGTGAATGAATGAATGACTGAATGAAAAAGTGAATGAGTGAGCGAGCAAGAGAGTGAATTAGTGAATTGTTGATTACGTATAGATACTACATCACATGAAAAGCAACATTTCAAGACCTGGCATTAAAGCTGCATTGAATTACATTGCAATCTATCGCATGACTAAATTCTAGTGATCTGTTGGATTTTTAGTGCTAGGTTTCGTCAAACTGTCAACGCCATCGAGTTCTCAGGAGAACTGCCTGCAGTAGTCAACGGTCACTACAACGGTCAGTCTCTCCCTGCTTTTGTAAAGGGTTCTTGTTTCGAAGTCGTACAGAGTATTTATTTCTCGAACTTCACTGTTTCTGCCTCTGCGTCTGCCATTTTGTCACCCATTCTTTCTGTCTCTGCCTCTGTTTCTCTATATTTGCCTATATATCTCTCTGCCTCTGTTTCTCTTTCTCTACCTCTCTCTGTTTCTTTTGTAACTGGTAATTCTCGGTCTATCTGTCTATCTCCATGCATTGTATCGCCTTAACTGATGGTAGGTTTATAGAAGGCTGTTGCTTAGCTTGTTCTGTTTTTGCTTCTGGCATTAAGATTGAATGTATAGACTAAGCTTAATAGGAAAAGGTTGCTTTAAGCCTTACTTTCGCTCTCTGAAATTTAACCTCTGAAATTTTGCCCATTTACCCTTAAACATCATGCATAAAGTGTGATAATTTTGTCCATCGGATTTTAGAAAGACACCAGACATGCCCAGTCTGTTTTTTTTTAAAACTTGGCCGTTCTTATACCAGTTTCCAAATGTTTGGCTCGAGTTAATGGCTGTACTGACTATCAATGCTGATTACAAAGTCTGTTCACTCATGATGGTCTGATCGGCATTGTGCTGCATACGGACATTGAAAAGTCACACTGAAACCAAAGATTGTGTAAAGATATTTCGATTGGTAAGTCGCTCAAAAACCAGTGAACTTGGTCACGACTGCCACAATGTATTCTGTTCGTCTCTTTGGAGTGTGAACCATTAAGACATTAACACTTTAAGGACGAACTGCATTGGTTTCCCAGCAACCTTTAGTACACTCTCGTCGTTTAAATGTTAAACATACTAATCACTGTCAACGCATGATCAAATATCTGTAGGTGAATTCAGGGTCTGTCTTTCTCCTCTTAACAATTTTGGTACAAACTAATCCGAAATTATGCCTCCTCCTCCTTAGGATTTGATCAAATTGTCAACTCCTTGGAGTCCGTGGATGAATCGCGCGAATACACCATTCGGCGGACGGAGTCAACATCCGGGGGTATGGGCTTACCTTTTGCCTTTTCCTGATCTTGTACATGGTTCTTGCTTCAAAAACGTCAAGACTCTCTACTTACCTTCACTGTTTCCACCTCTCCGTCGTTATAGTCGTTATAGACGATAGTCCCGAGCACTGCCCTTTGTTGATCCGATTGAATGTTCATTTCCCTTTCTTTATTTATTTTTTTTGTTCCTGGTTGCGGTATGACAACCAGTTTACTCAATAATAATAAAAGAAATAACGATTTCTACGGCGCAGTAACACAGCTCATGCCGTTACAAGGGCGTCTTGACAAGCAACAACACACACGCAATCAGTCAGAGATACGCCTTGGAAAAGAGATAAGACTTGAGTCTTGACTTGAAAGACAAGCAACAACACACACGCAATCAGTCAGAGATACGCCTTGGAAAAGAGATAAGACTTGAGTCTTGACTTGAAAGACAAGTAACAACACACACGCAATCAGTCAGAGATAGGCCTACGCCTTGGAAAAGAGATAAGACTTGAGTCTTGACTTGAAAGACTCAACTGAGTCATCCAAGCGGATCAATAAGCGAATATACATACAGACATTATCTGCCACCGCTTCTTTCTGTCTCCGCTTCAATATATCTATTTGCCTCTAACTCCCTCTGCTTCTTTCTGTCTTAATCTCGTTCAGAAAGTTGCTTTAAGCCTTGCTTTCGCACGGTGAAACTGTACCTCTAAAATTTTATGTTAAAACTCAAAGGTTGAAACATTAAACTTTAAACATCTATTAGGGGTCCACCGGTAAGACATTTTCCGCCGGAAACCGAATCCGAGTATTTGGATGTATTTTTGCCGGATCCGGTAACGAACCGGCAACGAACCGGTACCATTTGTTCCATATGTGAAGCTTCATACATTGAAAGAGCGATAAATTATCAATAAGAAATCATCGACATGAATTTGTGTACTTGTAATAAGTGACTAATACAATTTGAATTGTAGTCATTTCTGTGCAGTTGTGAAGTTTTCTGTGTAATTGTTTTAAGGTTCAACATTTATACTTTTATTTACGTAAGTCTATTGAATAAGTTTTTTAAGAAAACAATTTTTTTAAAGAAATTTTTTTTGCAATTATTTGCGTCTACAATATTTGCCGAGGCGAATACTTCCGGAAACGGGATTTCCGGCGGAAGCGAATATCCGAGGCGGTTTCCGGTGGACCTCTAACCTATATAGGGCCTACAAGGAGTGCGACAATTTTCTACTTCAGATTTAAACACATCAGAATTTGCATTCCATTAAACTTTGCTGTCCTTATACACTGTGTCCCAATTGAACTGATACCCTTTTTGTTTTGGCAATAAATCTGTCAATTCTAAATATAATTCAAT
Source organism: Allolobophora icterica (assembly GCA_963556255.1). Lineage (NCBI taxonomy): Eukaryota > Metazoa > Annelida > Clitellata > Crassiclitellata > Lumbricidae > Allolobophora > Allolobophora icterica. Next base: position 9,296,177 of record OY744609.1, on the reverse strand, counting down.
AAAATTTCATACATTGAAAGAGCGATAAATTATCAATATTTTCTGAAATTTCATCAAATTCTGTCAACAGGGTCAAAAGTTATGAACATTAAAATTTGGACAAACAAAATTCGAACTTTCCAACATGCAAACGGCATGCCTTACTTATTAAGAAGGTATGACGTCATAATGACTTTATTTCCATTTAAGCAGACGATAATAAAAGAAAATGGTTTTCAGTGAGGATGACTTGAGCTTTATTAAAATTTTAAGACAAAAAAATATTACGGAACAAAAGGTTTTTGAAGAAATTTCATATTCCAGCAGCACAGTGCTCCAGCTCACCGAGCAAGAGAAACTGTGGATCTGCTGTCAAGAGAAACTCCAGATTTTATTTCACCCACTCTTTGGTCCTCTAGTAGCCATAATCTCAATCCGCTCAACTACAAGATATGGAGCGTCCTTCAAGAAAGTGTATATCCCAAACCCGCGTATACGCGACATTGACCATCTCAAACAGCGAGTTGTGGAGGAATGGAATCGTTTTGATCAAGAAATTGTTGATTCTGCAATCAATGAACATTGGCGAGATCGCCTTAGAGCATGTACTCGAGCTAATGGCGGGCATTTTTAACATCAACTTTGAAGGACATTTTGATTCAAATTAATTTTAAATATTGATGTCTTCATGTTTTTGTCGAATTCTAAATTTTAACAAAAAGAATTTTAAAAATAACTTTTACCATGTTGGAATGTTCGAATTTTGTTTTTCCAAATTTGAATGTTCGTAACTTTTGAACCTGTTGATAGAATTTGATTAAATTTTCAGAAAATATTTATAATTTATCCCTCTTCAATGTTTAAAATTTTATTGAATTATATTTAGAATTGACAGATTTATTGCCAAAACAAAAAGGGTATCAGTTCAATTGGGACACAGTGCATATCAGTTTCCATTTGGATGGCAAAAGTTGTTGATTATCAGCGATGATTACAAAGGTCTATTAGTATTGTTTAATCTTACTACAAAATATGTTGGTCTGTTCTGCTAACTTTTAGTTTAACTAAAAAAATTTAGTTAAGGAAGAAGTTTAACTAAAAAAATAGTTTAGTTAAAACCATAGTTTAACTAAAAATTTTTAGTTGCTAACTAAAAAGTTTAACTAAAAAAATCAGCAATATGCAACTATTTTTCCACAGTGAACATTGAACACTGTCAGCAAAAAAACACTTTAACACTGCATGGTTTTAGCATTAACAGCCTGTGTTTTCAAATTCATACACTACTTACAGTACACATGTAACTGTATGCCAGAAAAGCACACATTGCATAGTTTGAAGGTGAAATTGTCATTGACGCTTTGCATTATTACAGTTCACTTAACGTCTTTTATTGTGAAAATGTTTGTCGTAAAAAGTTGGAAAAAAGTTGGAAAAAGTTTAACTACTTTTTTTTAGTTTAGTTAACTAATTTTCAAAATCAGTTGCCAACTTTAGTTAAACTTTTTTTTTAGTTGGAAAATAGTTTTAGTTTAACTAAAAAAAATAGTTTAGTGCCCATCACTGCCAATAGCAAGTCTCTGCATGGATTTAAAGTACCAATAAAGCCTATGCCGCAATCGCATGAAAATGTCCGGATGATTATCTAATCTCTTGAGCCATCAGCAAAAGAACCCATATGCAGACGGATGGCATGTCGTGCAAATGATAATGTATGAAACTTCGACCGGTGAAATAAGATACCAAGCATGTTTGCAAGTTGAAAGTTGATGGAAAGGGATAAGTGATTTGAGAAGACTGGGAAATGTCGTTTACTCTAAGATGGTTAAGATGTCCAATTTTTGGTTTTTGCATCTGCTTCTCAGATTCATTTGCCTACAAGCCGTGTCCTTCACATCCAATATTAAATCAAGGCTGCTATGTATGACAGACATAGCCTAAATGTGAATTTTCATGTTCCAGTTCCTGACAATTGATACTTTATAGAAAATGCCAAAAAGCATAAATTTCATGGTAAACTGTGTAAGTTTAGCCTGACTTCCTGAAGCTTATAGAAAATGCCTTAGAGTCAATTTAATTGAGACCAGTTGCCCATTTTATAGGTCTAGGTAAGACTTTCTGTGAGCGAGCGGTGTGTAAAGAGTGATTGTCGAAAATTGTAGAGTCCTTTTTACTATAGAAGATGAATGTCAAAAAGTATAGGCTTTTGTTTATGGTGTTTGTCGAAAATTGCAGTCCATACGACACCTGAGGTCAGTCAGACAGTGACGGGTGAAATGGTATCAAAGATAACCTTCCAAAAGAGCGCTAAGGGTCCGATTGAGTTTATCGACTGTTCCCAAGATGGAAAATACGTAGCCCTGCAGAACAGCGGAAGAAAGGTCGACCTACAGATACATCTGCTGATTTCTTCACATTTCATTTTCTGCAGCTGTCTTCATCCATCCATCCATCCATCCATCCATCCATCCATCCATCCATCCATCCATCCATCCATCCATCCATCCATCCATCCATCCATCCATCCATCCATCCATCCATCCATCCATCCATCCATCCATCTAACCTAATCGATCGATCGATCGATCCATCCATCCATTCTTCCACACATCCATCAATCCATTATTATGAATTGTTACTCGGATGCTATAAAAGATTTTGTATTGTATTGTATTGTATCCAACCCATCCATCCATTTACGAATGAATCAAAGAATCAATCAATCAATCAATCAATCAATCAATCAATCAATCAATCAATCAATCAATCAATCAATCAATCAATCAATCAATCATTCAATCAATCAATCATTCAATCAATCAATCAATAATTCAGCTGAAGTCATGTCGCGATGACCCTTCATAAGGTTGTCGTTTAATTCATTCATTTATTCTTCCATTCTTTCGTTTATATAAGGTCTTTTCCAGATGTGACCTCAGAGACGCTTAAAGCTCATCCCCGACTAAACAGGACAATTCTCAAGTGTTAAACTCCCTAACCAACGAACACTGATAATTGCGTTCCTTAGGATTGAATTTAATTATATTAAGCTAAATAAATTTTAACAGACTACATTATTCGACTATGGCCGCCTGAGTTATAACAATGCTTCAAAGTTGTGTGGCACAGTGGCCGATTGGTTAGAGCGCTCGGCCTGTAGCGCTGAGGGTACGGGTTCGAGCCTCGCCCGAGTCAGTTACTGTGAAGGGACCTTGAGCAAATGGTTCACTCATAATTGCTCTGCGCCATCGATGTTCTGTCGTATATGATCGTGTGTGCACATCTCAACTCTGGAAGAAGAGCAATATCAAAATGCAGTTGTATTGTATTGTATTATGTAAAAATTGTCAATGTACAAATGAGCTCTTGAATGTATTATATTTCCCAGAAGGTAACATTTTGGTTGCTTTGTACAATGCATTACAGAAGCACAGTACGAAGCATTTACACGAGGCTGAAAAATTTGGGATATTTAGAGTTGCTTTATATTAGGCTACATTTTTTGTTTTTCGTATGTCGTAATAACAGGAAGAGCTGTTGGGCGGTTGGAGTCTGACTCGCACCGTTGATGGACAGGATTCTGCCACCTACAAGTTCCGTGATACCTTTGTTCTAGGAATAGGAGAGAAAATCAAGGTCGGAAAACACTGCATCTTAATTTAGCTTCGTTTTGTTGAATAAAAATTTATACAGAAACAAGTTTAATAATTATGAAGTATTGGGGTACAAAAGACAGACTAAGCAAGAGGATATTAAACTGGGCTACTTTTAAGGATAGAGATTGCGACGAAGATTTGACATTTCGGCGTGATCGTGCGCGCGTCATAATAATGAATATTTAATATACCAAAAATAAAGGATACATCGTAACTAGAGAAAAAGAAATTATGTCATATTCACAAACAAATAGGAAGCAACTTAAAACAAGAACTTAAAGTAGGCCTACATGTAGACCTAAACAACTTGGTACAAATAAGAGTCGCTTGTTGTCAGATTTCGGTTGTGCAGAGCTGACGTCAGTCCACATTATACTGACATTGTAATGCGCTTGTTTATTCCTGGCTGAAGGTCGAAGAGCAGGAAATGAGCGCCTTCTCTGACTTTCACCATGGAACAGCAGATCTTTACTTTTTTCTTGTGGTTGCTTAGGTGTGGTCTGAGGGAACAAAACCCTATACAGCGGCAAAAGGTGACATCGAATTCGACCAGAACTGGGGAGTCGGCAAGCACATCAACACCACATTGATCAACCCTGCTGGAGAGGTCTGTCTTCGAAAACTTTCTTGCTGTACTATAGAAGATGTAACACGCTTTTAGTTTACTTGCACTAAGTCGTCATTGTTAGTAAACTCCTTTTAGACATAAGCTACTTTGGGATGCCACAAAAACATTTGTAATAATATTTGGATAAATTTATAAAATAATATAATATTTTTTTATTTCACAGTCACTTTTAATTATCATTAATTGTAAGCGTCTTAGAGATATTGTAGACAATTTTTTATATGATCCACGTTGGTTGTTTAAGGAACGTTTGAAAATTATAATTTATACAAAGTTATCGGGAAAAGCTGGGACTAATAGTCCCAGGGAAAAGTAGAAGAAAAGAGCAAAATTTTGACATAAGGAGAACCGTAGGTACTTAAGATAATCTAGTAGCCGAAAATATATTAAAGAATATTTTTGAATAATTTCTGGTTTTTGCAGGCACGTGCAACCTACATTCAAAGGAAATCTGACTAGCATTTCCTTGGCGGAAACACCATCCCCCTTCAATGGATAATTCCAAAACGTCAGAAAACGGAACGCACATTGATTAAACATGTTTATGAAACACCTCAACTTTTTCCTTAACGTTTTGTTTAACAATCTTTCTAAAGGGGTCCAGACGACTAATTTTTAGAAACTTGACAGATGCTGCTTATAAAAAGGTTTATGTTGTTAATGTTGATTTGGGTTCATATTATACTGATCGAACATTTATTCAATGTCGCGGTTTTGTAGAGACGAATTATAATAGAATTGATCGTAGCTATTGTTTCCACAACAAAACAGAAATTATAAAGAGTTATTACGTACGAGTTACCTGTTGTAAGCTGTACCGTACAATTCCATAACCATATACAGTAACGTTTACATTGACGATATAATAATAAATAATAATAATATTTATTCTTTAATTAAGCGCCTGCAAACGCACTGCGCTGTACAAGTACATGTTATGCGATAAATCTTAACTACTAACAGAACAGACAGCCTGCAATACACGGCGCAAATTGCAGCCTACAAAGCATGTCCGCCTATGGGACTCGATCTCTATACCTCTCGCACTCTACGCCAGATGTTATCCAATGCGCTATCGGCTTCGTACTTCAAAATGAATATAATAGGTTCGCTGTGGTCCATCCCTTATTCTAGTATCTGCAACAAGAGCTTTTGTCTGGTCTGAAGCTTTTCTGCGGAATATCTTTGAAGAGGCGTAAAATAAACGTATTCCTGCGATTAGCCTGCTATCATATTATATAGACTTACACGCATGAAGCTGAATTATGTATGTATGTATCTGGACTTTTATAAAGCGCATTTTTACGAACCTCTCAAAAATTCTCAAAAGCGCTATGAACATAGCTTTCTAAGGGATCTGAAAGGGTGCGTCATAGCTACAGTAGAAACATAGCTTTCTGCAACAAGAGCTTCTTTTCCTTGTCCATGTCCTTCTGTTTCGCCATCGATTGAATTGTCTTCGATCTGGTCATGCTTTGAGCAGAGTTTAAAGGGACAGCTCGAATGTCAACGGGATAATTGTTCCAAAGGGATGGATCAACGCACGAGAGTGCATGCACGGCGTAGTCGAGTTGACGTACGGCAGCGAGGGACGAGAAAATCTCTACAGATGAACGAACGAAGCGACCGGCGACCTGACTGAGTTGAAACCGGCAAAAACAGCTCTCACATGCATGATGGTGCAGAGCGAACCAACTAAGTGGCTATCCTCACATGACGCCGTTGGGGTTAGCAGCTTGCCAAGCATTTCGTTGCAGATATTCCGGTGACTGGATAGAAGCGATCGAGTGTGGTGAAACGAAGATGTGGATCCTTCCAGCTATCCGTCTTCAGACGGTCCTTCTAGGCCTCCAGCGTCCCAACCCTTCCTCCATCCATTGCATTTTCCAGGGAGAATCAGATGTTGGGGGAAAGGACTCTGTTCCATTTCAATAACCATGCTTGTTTGTTAATAATTAATTAAGACTGTTAAATTAGTGCATGGAAGCCATACATGTATCTAGCACTCACATAAGCACAGTTAACATATTCATAAATCTTCGATCAGTTCAAGTCCATGTTGAAATCACACAGTAAGGCGAAAATGTGTTTCACTTCATTTTAGATTGTCCTCAACCGACATTTATTCGCTAAATTAACAACTTAACATCAAAGTCGATTTAAATCATCAAGTGCCGCAATAATCATATTATTCTTAACAAGGTCAACCGCAGCCGACTTTTCCATCCTCCCTCCATTTCAACTTCTATCGTTGAATTTCTGACCGTTATTTTCAACTCTCTCAATCTCCTGACTGGATGCGGCATCGTTCATCACTATAGCAACGTAGCTCTTCACTTCCTCTCATATGTCAACATGTAATCTTTTTCAAGGGCTTACAGGTTAAACTTGAAATTATTATAGCTCAAGTGTCACTAACTGATACTCCATAAATGTCTCATCCAAGGCCGAGATTGGCTGCTGATCCTTTGGAAGGCCCATAAATTGCCTGAAAGATGTCTTAAGCATCCATGTTCTATCCTCGTTCTTCTGCCTAAACCTTTCATTCATTCATTCATTCATTCTGGAAATTTATATAGCGCCTCTTCAAGAGACCTACTCAGAGGCGCTCCCAGCCCAGCCACGGCTAAAGAGATAAGACTTTAGGTGTCGTTGGAAAACCGGTGAATTATTCCGGGGAAGCAGCGTACGGGGATTGGAATTTGGAAGACCATTCCAGGTAGACGGGCCAACAATCGAGAAGGCTCGGCGTTGTCTGACTGCGGACCATTCCAGGTAGACGGGCCAACAATCGAGAAGGCTCGGCGTTGTCTGACTGCGGAGCGGGTCCGTGGAACCAAGAGCTCCCCATTTGTTGCAGAGCGCAAAGCTCTGCGAGAGGTTAAGTCAGAAATCGGGCAACGGAGTTCAGACAGGTAGGATGGGAAGCTGCCGGAGAGACACCGCCAAACTAGTGCTGCTATCCTGTAGGATGCGCTCAGAGGCAGGAAGCCAATGCAAGGCATCACGCATATATCAGCGTAAAATCTAGGTCACGAACAGTAAGGGGGAAAGTGATATGGGGAAAGGTCTCAGTCATTAGGTGTAGGTCAACCCCCGCCAGTTGCCTACGTCGGTCAACTACTGCTTGTCTGGTCTTTGTTGCGTGCGGCATAGTCTGTACTGCCTCCTGCCAGCCTTAGCTCTCTGTTACTTTACACCAGATCTCGCATTTTGTCATTAATCCATTCTTTTCATGGCAGGCTTCGGTAACTTTGGACTCACCGACTGCCTCTTGCATGACATTCCTAACGATGTACTAGTTAGTGCAACTGTCCATACTTATGGCACTAAGCGCTCTCTTAAAAGAGTCTCACAGGCATTGCTAACAACGGGGAATTGTAGGAGCCTGATGCTGTACCTCCTATACTTTTTTTTTATTAATTAATTCGACTATTTATATAGCACCTCTTCAGGGGAGGGGGCTACTCAGAGGTGCTCCCGACCCCAGCAAGGCCAACTAGGACAGTTTTTGGTATAGTGTAGAACGTATCACAGGGAGTTCGGGGGGGGGTGCCCGTTCCATTCCGTCTAGCCCACAACAGGCGTCCTTGCACAAGTCGTGTTAGCCTTGAAACTGGTAGGAAAATAACAAGAGGATCAAGACTCCGTTATCTGAATCGCAATCCAGACTGCGCACCTCTACAGCTAGCAACTACTCTTGGGTGATGGATCAAGACTAATAGAGGAAAATGTCAAGCCAAATAGGGGTACTCCTCCAAAAAACCACCGGATTCACACAAATCCCAGGGCCCAGCCCCAGTAGGGTTGAGAGAGGGCAGCTTGCAGAGGCGCCCGCAGGCCTAAAAAATTGGACGCACACCTGTCTCGTAAACAAATAATATTGCCACTAGACCGCTTTGCTACCCCAGATATAAGTAGGAACATTAAAATAGCTGCCATAGAGAGTAGTGAGTAGTGACAAGCGTAACAAGAAAAATTCAATTTAGATAACAGCTAATGCTTTAGCATTCTGTATTGCCATTTAACAAAAATCTTATATTATTGTGTGAATTTGATTTGGTGAGTGGACGCACGTGCGTCCGTGCGTCCCGCTGCGAGCGCCCCTGGCAGCTGCCTCTGTTTACCATCTGTGGCGACGACATTGGACAGTGTAAAGCATCTCTGAAGTAGCTTCCTAATCACGATGCTGTGTTATCTTCAGCTGCTCTTCACGAGGTCACACGAGCTCCACTGTGGCCAGTGTCACATTTGCCGCCCCGGCCTGGTGGGTTTACACCAGCGCGAATGATCGTTACGGTTTTGACCGACTGGTGCGGAGAATGCAGAGACAGGGATTCCTCCCTCAGGGGTCGCCAGGTGTAGGAGAGAGGGTGGGATCGGCGGATGCCCAACTGCTCCTAGAGGTCTCGTGGAACGAGCACGAAGTGCTGCGTGGACTGTTTCAGCCAAGGGTATACGACGGCGATATGACCTGCGCCCAAGACTGATGCATGACTCTGATCTGCCAGCAAACTTAGCAACGTACGATAGGAACTTTTCATTTAATTCATTCATTTTGATAGTTTATATAGCGCCTCTTCAAGAAGGCTACTCACAGGGCTCCAAAGTTCCACGAGTACTTTATAAACGCTCGACGTAAAGTTTTGCCTGACTGCACATCCGATCGTTTCCTCTAATGATAACTATTAACTTATCATCCATTGTACCTGGTTGAGGTGTGTCAACCTGTGAGTTTATTAACGAATAATAATAATATATACTGTAATTACATTACAAACAACACGTAAGAGAACTTACTCCGTCGATTTTGTTACACGATCAAATATATGTGTGAGGCAAAAAGCCTTACCACGGAAATGAAGCGGGAGACATATGCTTGTGGGAAGACGCCACTCCAATGTAGCCTACAAGTGCTGAAGAAGAGTCCCAACAACGCAGGGACTTTTCGTAAGTCTTCCATGTCCAAGTAACTCAGAAAATGTTTAGTATCTCAAATTAATGGTAATAGTTCCAAAGTTAAGAGATGCAGAGTGGTGGTAGAGAGAGAGAGAGAGAGAGAGAGAGAGAGAGAGAGAGAGAGAGAGAGAGAGAGAGAGAGAGAGAGAGAGAGAGAGAGACAGACAGACAGACAGACAGACAGACAGACAGACAGACAGACAGACAGACAGACAGACAGACAGACAGACAGAGACAGAGACAGACAGACAGAGAGAGAGAGACAGAGAGAGAGAGAGAGAGAGAGAGAGAGAGAGAGAGAGAGAGAGAGAGAGAGAGAGAGAGACCAAAGTTACGAAGACACACAAGAACTGTCTTGTAAATGAACGAACCATGATTAGGGATTGCAAACCCGACGGCTTTTTACAAACCCGGGTTTCCGGTGTTGGCGCCAGTAAAAACCCGGGTACCCGGGTTTTTACCGGGTTTAAGAAACTTTACATGATAAGTATTACTGCACTATGTCTTGCGATAAGAACAGCGTCGTCGTATTCAGCTACAAAGTCCAAAGTTCTGCAGACGACAAGGGTCATCAACTCCTTGTGTTTGGGCAGGTTTATCTGATGCTTCTACGGGAGATGAATATGCATACATCGTGCTGAACCGCTGACAATTTTCAGCTTCGATTTACATAACTGGCACCGAGCCGTCTGTCTCACAGAATCGCGAACGATAATGTGTTCCCAAACATCGCTCTTTAAATTTGCTGATGTAAACATCATTTTTTAAGTCACTAAATTTAAATAAGAACAGTTTACCGATAATATACGAACTGGATGCCACGGGTCAACAAACTCAACATTCGGCCTACTCACTGGTCGTGTGAAATGGGAAGCCTCACTCATATAAAGTCACCAATAAACACATGGAACGAGCCGATAAATAAGTATGTAGATGTAGTATTACGTAACCCTTTACCAAAGGCAGCACTATCGTTATATTTCCATTACTCTGCATCAGTGAGTTTCACGGCGTGAACGACGATGAAAGTGACGCTTTTCAATCACGTCAAACCCAGGTTTCAACCGCGTTTTACGATGACATCTATAGACGGGTTTGGCAGGTGTCCGTCCTTCGCTTTGACTGTGGGGGTTCCCATACTTGCGTTCGATGTAGAGGAAAAGACTGCACATGCGGGCCAACCTGTCACGAAGGGGACAACGCCTCCGTCCAATCTCAAGAGCGGAAGCTGTCTTCGTCCAGGGTAGAAGCTGTTATGGCTTAGGTGGTACTCAAGTTTGATTTACGCTCAAATATAATTGGTTTTTTTACCTGTAGGAGTACTTTGTTGTTGTTAATCTTTCGAGTTTGGCTGCGTCTGTAGTATATTAATGATAATGATATGCATCCGAAATAGGCTACATTTATGTATATGGTGTAGCAAAACATTGATTCGAGTTAGGCTACATTTTAATATTATAAAACTGCTGCCTCTCTTGAAGGAGCGGGCAACGATTACACGTTAACGGCCATTTAACTACGAAAGTATAAGGGCTGTAGTGTGGTTGTTTCCTTGCGTTGAATAGGCTGCAGTCACCGCCGCCATGACTCGAAGTTTACAGCCGGACTCAGGTAACCACAATTTACCTTGCTTCAACTTACCATAGGCCTACCTCTTGTTTTTGCTATAACGT
>OY744609.1:9280282-9282782 GCA_963556255.1 Allolobophora icterica | reverse complement strand
GATAGAACAGTACACAGTGCATAGTTTGAAGGTGAAATTTCCATTGACGCTCTGTATTATTACAGTTCACTTAACCTCTGTTATTGTGAAAATGTTTGTCGTAAAAAGTTGGAGAAAAGTTGGAAAAAGTTTAACTACTTTTTTTTAGTTTAGTTAACTAATTTCCAAAATCAGTTGCCAACTTTAGTTAAACTATTTCTTTTTAGTTGGAAAATAGTTTTAGTTTAACTAAAAAAAATAGTTTAGTGCCCATCACTGTGTGTTTCTGTCAGTCTCTCTGCCTACGGACCTCCGAGTATCAATCACAAGCAGCCACCTGCCGTCTGTAGCTGCAGTCATCAAATGCCTTTACGTGGAAAACCGAGCAAACTGTGAGTCCAAGGTATAAACGTAACCGTCCTAATCGAGGCATTTCGATTGATCCGGTGGGCGTTTCACTCATACCTGTATAGACTGCGTTGCTATCGTGTGCTGCACACGGAAAGGATTCTTTCTCTTGCGTTCCTGCTCAACAATTACGATGTCAAATCCAAGTTTAAAATCCGGAAAAAGTCTAAGAAAGTAGATATCCACTCCGAAGTCTTAGACCATCCAGTGAAGGGTCAACGTACCGACCGATGATGCATGTACGCAGTGTGATCATCCAGCGTTCAGCACCTTTGGGTACTGTAACCGGTACGAGCACGAATATGCAAGTGGCTCAGAGTGAAGCTTTGGCCAGGTATAATGTGGGAGGGATGGATCCGGGTAAGTAGGCTATGTTGCCCTATCGAACACCTGGGCCAAACTGGTTTCGATGGAAGAAATCATAGAAGAAATGTGTCAGAGGATGATCTGGATTTACGAAGGAAGATGTTTTGTCTAGATAGGTAGGGCATCTACACTGGTACGCAGTGTGATCATCCAGTAGGGGTAGGCGTAAGGATTTGGCACAGATAGAAAACAGATTCGCAGTTATGTTTTAGCCGAAGGCACTATATCAAGTGAGATATAATTATGTCAAGGGTTCGTTGAGATGGCGAGTTTTGCCCTGTGCAAAACTAACAACAGTGTTTGTGAGTAGTTGATGCCGCGCAATCAAAACATTGGACCAACAGGCTTATGTAAATATTCTTCCGAAATAAAAAATATTTATAACGTATTTGAACACAAAGTAGACAACAATTAACGTCTGACTTTGGAACCATGAATCGATGGCCGTTCCCTTAAAAAACAGTTCCCCTCGAACTCGACGAAAACTCACAATTTCTTCGGCATGCCAGCTGTTTCTGACGTAGTGATCGTAGGGGGGGGGGGGAGAAGGAGTGGCCTCCCGTAATCGACCGTTTGAATGCCTCGTTGCACTTGGAATCAAAGAATGGCTAAACAGAGTCTTCTGCAGGCGTCCGTCCAAAGTCTTTGAAAAGACCTTTTCTCGCAGCTGACGCCCAATGAACTCTCTTCTCACACCGTAACAACTGAATGGCGCTCGCAACATCTTCGGTCGTCGTTCAACCGTTGTCTAGCAACTTCGTTCCGGTTGCTTTAATTGCACGCGTCTCTGTTGCATAATGAATGATGATCGCCGAGTGAATCGTTCACATCGGCTGATGATTCAGTTAGGACTTCGATCTATCGATTGATCAGCTATAGTTAAATCAATGGTTTCACTCATTGTTCCAATTATATTCTTTACTAGCTGGTTTACCCGGCGTTGCCCGGAGTTATAAGTTTAAATCCCTGTAGCGAATAAAGCAACAAATTCAGGTATAAGTTTAAATTCGTGTAGCGAATAAGGAAGAAATTCAGGCGACCTGTGGGGGAGACTGCTTCGCAGTCTAGGCGTGGACTGACTGCTTCGCAGTCGCCCTGTGGCGACGACTGCTTCGCAGTCTCCCGTGGACTGACTGCTTCGCAGTCGAAGAGGGTGAACCCGGCGTTGGCGGGTTAAAGAAAACGCCAGAAATCTAGCCGTCACTGCCCTTAGTAAAGCAGAGTCTTTGAACATACAATTTTGCTGTAAAACGATGAATATAGTTCGAATCGATCGTAATTAAATTTTGTGCGAAAGTAAACAACGTCGTTATGTGCATTATTAATGACGTTGGGGAATACCCGGGCCATAAATAGAACCGCTTGGCAGTGGAAGAGGCGAGCTGGGGCGTTATGCGCATTATTAATGACGTTGGAGAATACCGGCGCCATAAATAGAACCGCTTTTCAGTAGAAGAGGCGAGCTGGGGCGCGATAGACGGTCGGTTGGGTAGAGTTTTGGGGGATTTTCACCGTGTTAACGGTGAAAAGGGGGTACGCGAACCCCTCCACTGGATGTCCGATGCCGAGGCCGACACAGTAGTGAAGGTTTCGAGTGAAAAGGGGCAAAATTGTAGAAGTTAAGCCCGGTCAAACAGACAGACAGACAGACACACATAATTCTCGCTTTATTTATATAGATTACTAGCAGGTTTAACCGGCGTTGCCCGGGGTTATAAGTTTCAATCCCTGTAGCGAATAAGCGAAA
>OY744609.1:9177782-9275282 GCA_963556255.1 Allolobophora icterica | reverse complement strand
ATGACATTACATAATACATGCGACGCAACACTCCATGGCATGGCTCCTGAGTGCCTCAGGATATACTGCAGGATGTGGCTTCGTCTAGATCTGGACCTTCTTTGTGATCAGAGGTGAAGGGTGATCTGAAAGTAAAAAAATCTAAAACCTGCTTCGGAGATCGTGCGTTCTCCGTGGCAGGACCTAGATTTTGGAACAATATTCCGCCCTCAATACGTTCTGCAACTTCATTGTGGTCATTTAAGACCAGACTCAAGACACACTACTTCAAGCTGGCTTATAAAGGGCCGTGTTGAACCTGTCAAAGCGCCCTTATAACGGCATGTGTCGTGTTACGGTGCTGTAGAAATCGTCGTATTCATCATCATCATCATCATCATCATCATCATCATCATCATCATCATCATCATCATCATCATCATCATCATCATCATCATCATCATCATCATCATCATCATCATCATCATCATCATCATCATCATCATCATCATCATCATCATCATCATCATCATCATCATCATCATCATCATCATCATCATCATCATCATCATCATCAACACACCGCCATATTGGCCTACGCTCATCGCTACTCTATCACTTCCTCAGCGGTGCACTACAACGCGCTACACCAGATCAAGTTACTGCTACGCGAAGTTACATGTAGTTTTTTTTACTATTGACAGAAACACAACAATGAGACAAAGTTGCACATCGAGGCTGAGAACAGAAGTCAGACACTGGAGGATAAGCTGATATTTCTCAGGAATCTCTACGAACAGGTATGTTTTTGCAGTCATCATTCGCTTTGGATTTATAGTGCGCCATAATATCCAAGTATTAAGGTCAGATTTAGTCAGCCATGTTTTCAATCGCATGCTTTCAAAAAGTCAAGAACAAAGACGACATGTGCGAGAGTGAACCTAGCGATTCGAGGCAACATTCTACCCTGCCTCCATAGTTTCAGATAGGGTGGATAACGGCAAACGTTGCCCTTATATACAGGCACGTAACTAGGATTTTTCGTTTGGGGGGGCTTAAGCCTTGAACATGGCAACATTTATACAGTGTTCATACGAATTTTAGCCGTAAGCATACAACGGCTTGACTTGTTTGGGGGGGGGGGCTTCAACTTCGTTTGGGGGGCTTAAGCCCCCCCCAAGCCCAACGCTAGATACGTCCCTGCTTATATAACTCCGCCTGCCAATGCCAAGTATTGTCTTCATAGAATACTCGTAGCCGTTGAAATATGAAGGCCTGAAGCGTAGTGCATATAATTATTATTATTGTTGTTATTATTGTTATTATTAAGGAGCTGTATATATAGCGCCCCTTCAAGGTGATCTACTCAGAAGCGCTCCTAGTCCAACCACGGCTAAAGAGAGTAGTTTTCAAGTTTGTAAGAAACAAGGTAGAGTGAGTCATAGGGACCAGGCGAAGTGCTACAGGAAGGCCATTCCAGGTTGCGGGACCAGCGACCGAAAAAGAACGGCGTTACATAATGGATGTCCGCATGCGGGGGACAAAGAGCTCGGCCTGATCAGCTGAGCGAAGAGCAGATCGCCGCAAGACCCCCGAGGTAGGGGTATGTATATATGTATATATGTATATATGTATTAAGACACTTACTATAGCACATTCTGAGTACCTCACAGTAACCGTGAAATAAAGAAATAGGAGCACACTGACAAGAATGCATAATTATATAATATACATACATAATATATATGTATGTATATGTATATATATAAGTATATATATATAGCACATGAGAACCATCGTGAACTAAATATAGACCTGTTAGCTGATTTAATTTTCGGTTTGATGCGTAATTAGGTGATGAAAGAGCGTCAGTCTTTGGTTTTCATGGATTCGACGGTCGAGAACCGTGAGTACTGGAAGAATGCGTTGGGTCAGGCTCTTCGCGATATCCGTGAGCATTACGAGAACAGTTTGGAAGAAAGGAGAAGAGAACTGGAGATATACTTCAACTTGATGGTATATCATCCATGTGTTCCGTTGCTTTTTGGTTACCTTTCTTCATTTTTTACAAGCTCAAGCTCAAAGTATTGTATAACTTTTTTGTCTATTTCAATAGTTTTCTGATTTTCTGTCACGTTGTTTGTTGTCTAATAACAACTCCAACGCGTTCTCATCTATTTAATTTATTTCACTCTCATTGGTGTTGGTTTTACTCTGTTTTATTTCTACCCTTTTAATTTGTTTTACAACCTCAGTGTATTCTCTATTTTATTTATTTCATTTTGATTTTGCTATGTTTGTCTCTTATAACCTGCAATTCACTTACTGTAAATGTTTTAGCTGTGCCTACAAAAGCGATGCTTTCTTTAGCGTGATTCATGGTATGGCTTTTCTAGCTGGATAAGATGATAATCAGTATAGTCGAGGACAAGCAGCAGTTCAACTTCAAGGAGGTAATCGCAGAACTACTGAACAAGCTGCAAATTGAGTGCAACAATGTCACCGTTGCCGAAAAAAAGGTTTGCAATACACAGCCATTTAATCGTACCATTGCTTTCATCAGGGCCATTGCTGTTAAGACCATTGTTATTTGTATCATTAGGACTATTGTAGGGGTTATTAATTTAGTTAGCACCTCTACCATAATTGAGTCGTTTAGCACCCATGAAAAATTACCTGATCCGTCCTACGAACTCTTGATATCTCTGCGCGGGTCTTTCACTCAGAACTGAATACACTACTCTTCCACAATCTTATCCTCACTTCATCTATTCCCTTTACCTCTCTTGCCGCTCTAATTCTAAATATCACCCACTGTAGCTGTCGACCTGTCTAACTGTCTGATCCTTGCTCTTAACCTGGGACTCAGTCTGATCTCAATGCCAAGCGTTTTTGTTTTGACTGAGCGCATGTGAACAGCTAGTTCAAACGACTTATCTGCTTTAAGCGCGGGAGACGTTTCGAGCCAAAACAATACATAGACTACTGTTCATTCATTCATTCATTCATTCGAAGATTTATATTGCGCCTCTTCAAGGGAACTACTCAGAGGCGCTCCCGACACCAGCACGTTCATATAAGACAGTTTTAAGTTTTGGAAGAAATATGCCAGGGGTGACCACAGGGCACATGCGGAGCTCTAAGGGAAGTCTATTCCAGACTACCGGGCCCACCACTGTTAGTAGATTATTATTATTAGGTCCATTATTATTTGGACAATCGCCATCATCGTAATCATCGTGATATTTTTACTATTAGGCCTACTATTTCGACCATTGTTATTATTGAAACTATGACCAATGGTTATTTTACCGTGGCATTATGCTGTCTGCTCTTCCTAATTCCTCCCGAATTCTATCCAAATTGGGAGCGAAAACGATTCAAGCAACCTGACTTACAGACTGTATTTAGTATAGAGCCGGTATTAAGCTATTATCCCTTAGGCACTGGTAAATTTTGAAGCTTTATATAAACATAACATTTACAATTGTTATTAATTAAGACCATTATCAGCGAGGCTACATATATTCATCTGATGTCGGTCATTGTCGTTTTCTGGCCGTTATTATTTATCGCTATGTTTAATTCAGTAATTTAGTAGGATCGTTGTAATATTTGAATTATTACAGGCTCTGACAAGTTTCATCACGTTCTATGCGCAACGATGAATATAATCAGTTTTTCTAAGAGAGTAAACTTAAAATAGGAATTTCCTTCGTGTTTTTCAGTATGCTCAGGCGAAGTGCAAATTGGAACTGCAGAGCCGAGAGAAGGAGGAGATCGTGCGCGAATTGGAGCAGAGGAATGGCGAGTTGATGCAGGAGGGTGTTTTGGCTCGAGCCAAAAGGGACGCTATTATCAAGGAAATAAAGCTCATCGGAGAAGCCAAACGTGGACTAGAGCTCGAGATCTATACCTACCGCCGTCTGCTTGAAGGAGAGGGAAACTGGTGAGCAAGAGCAAGTTGTTTTTTACTCATTGTAGGATACGATTGAGTGATTGGGTGAGTAGTCGAGTTAATGATCGAGTGAAGATTATGTTGCGTAGGAAACTAGAAAGTAAATTGGCTTCGGAGTGAGCGAGCAAAGAGAGACATTATTAACGGTTAACGAGCGAATGAGTGAGTGAACGAATAGGCAACCGAGAGAATGAATTGCAATTGTATTTCGTGTTTAACAACATCATGTGGCTGCCCGGGTCGTTAATGTTCACCTCACCTCACCATCTAGCTCTCTTAACCTGAGCGAGTAAGTGTGTCAATGAGAGAAAAAGTACGTGTGCCATAGTGCCAGAGAGAGATAGATAGAGAGAAATAGAGGAAGAGAGAAAGAGAAAGAGAGAGGGAGAGAGAAAGAGAGAGAGAGGAGAGAGGAGAGATTAAGTGCGCGAGTAAGTGAACGAATGAGCGAGTAAATGAGTGAACGAATGATTGAACGAATGATTGACCTAACGTGTGAGTGATTGAGTGAATTAAGCATCATAGCGTTAAGTATTGATTCTACATTACATTACAAAGTAACATTTCGTGGCACGACATCACAGCTGCTAGGGCATTACATTACAATACTTGACATCATAGTTGTACATTCTGGTGGCTGTGGTTGTATAGGGATGGGCCTCATCCACCTGTAAAACCCATTGAGCCTCCGGAGAAGTGGGAAGAAGAAGAAGAAGAAGACACAATTGATGAGTCGGGGACACTATTCACAGGTAGGAGCCTGCATTACCCTCTCTCTGATTTTGTACATGGTTCTTGCATCGAGCAGTGTATACCATCTCCCTATCTTCACTGATTTTGCCTTTCCGTCTGCCATTTTCTATCACTCCTTCTTTCTGCAGCAGCGCGCGAACGGTTCGAACTTTTCCACTTGAGGATGAAGCACCGTGGCTTCCTACATCCCTCTGCACCGACCGCGGCTGCTATGGCTTCCGACGCGGACGATTGTCTCTTTAGAGCCATCCCTCTATATGAACATCATGTTCTCCGACAACTATTCACTGAGACTTGCCGAACCAGTAATAGATACAGCACGCGACGACGACCTCACAATTTTGCCCTTCCGGTTAAGTAGGAACTTTTTATCCAGACTATCATATAAGAAAATATACAGTAACCAAACCCTTTTATAAGTGATAGACAATCAATGTTACCTGTGCCAATTGTCCATAGATAATCTGCTATAGTATTGTTATGTCAGTTTGATTCTTCGATTAAACGAAAATTGATTATGTATCAATCAATGAATTTTCGTTTATTCATAATGGAGTTGTCACAGACGCAGCTATAACATTTAATGTCTGGAACAATTTATGCCAGCTATAGTAAATATCTAGATCACCAAATGCGCTAAATAGGCTAAATTAGGAAGACTACTTCACAAATGTGAATAGACATTGTATGCCAGAGTATTGAAAATTGTCCAGTGTCAGCGTGTAAATAGTAGAGTAACACCGTGTGCGGCGGTCTATCAGCAATTAGTGGTTGTAGTACCCGGAGTCAGTCGCTAAGGAGTTACCGACTGACTTGATCAGTTAGCGACTGACTTAGCGACTCAGTCGACTAAGTCGCTTGCTTATCGACTAACTAAGTCGCTTAGACTTATCGACTGACTTAGCGACTTGCTATCGACTTCTCGGGTAATTAGGTATGTCTACTGGACATAATTGATTACCTAACAATATAATGCATTTTACCGCATACTGTACTGACCGTGCCATCATTTTCGTGGGCATTAAATTGAACCATTGGAGCTCCATGTGGGCATGCTGACATGGGACAGACCAATGACTGTGAAAATTAATGTTAATGTGAATTCGTGAAATTCAGCGCTTGATAAATCGAATGAAGCGAGGAGGATTTATAGCAGTACACGACCTTACGGCCAACCAGTTGGCCGAAACTGCTGATGCGTGGCACTTTCAGGCAGTAGCGGAGAACCAGAATCATGTACTCCGGCACTTATTCCTAGTGTGAGAATTGTAAACAAAAAGACCGGGGTGGGGGATTAGACTTTGATCAATGTGGAGTTGAATATTTCATTCGTATTTTGCAAACTGATGTCAGCGAAGTTTGAAAGCAGCAGATAGTTTGAAAGCAGCAGATTTCAACGCTAGTACTTTTGCAAGTCAAACTCGAATAAAAATCAATTCCTTTGTTGAGAAATTCGAAACTGCATACATATACAGTTTTTATACACCATGGAAATTTCTTCACTTTGTCAGAAATTTAGAATAAAATAATGCTAAATGAGCCTAAATCACACCATCACAACTGAGGGGGTTGGAAACGAACCTCTGGGGTGTGTAATGAAGAATTAACTGTTGGGTCCTAAGAAAGACTAGTGGGTTGAACCCCCAAACCTCTGACAATTCTCTCCCTGCTTATTTCCCCGCTTCGTGATCATCAACACCATCTTCGTAATAGAATGCATAAATTCACCACCAAAAAAGATAACAACAGCTATATCCCCCGTATTCTCTATAAGAACTGCTACTAACAGAGCAAAACTCTTTCTCTTTTAAGCTACCAGCGCTTATTTTCCTCAACAAACGAATGTTGTATTGTATTGTATTGTAAGTGTTACTCATGTCCTGATGCTGATGTCTTCGTCAAATCGAAACATGGAAACCGCGATGAAACAACAAGCAAAATATTAAGTGAACGAAGTCGCTAGCAGTCGATAGCTTAGCGGCTGGTTTCGACTTGAGAGCTTAACGGCGGCGGATGGCGGCTGCGCCGGGGACTAGTGTATTGAACATGGGAAAATTGAGCTAACGTATTTCTGAGGCAAGCGAAAGGCATGTTAAAGAGCCTGAGTCATTTTCATAATAATTACACCAATAGATTTTAAATATTTTGCAAAACAGTTGTGTATATACTGGGCTGCGATAGCGGAAGGTTTCTCAACCGATGTATATCCAAGCAAATAATATAGTGTCTTAAGCTGACATTCGTCGTGTTGCTAAGGTCAGCCTAGATTGTGGAGATTAGTCACTGACTGTAGTTTATTGCAGATTTAACCTCTTGCCCGTCGGCCGAATTCACTTGAAACAGTCGAAACAAAAATAACAATATATGTAACTACGGTCGGTGAAAATAAGACACCCCTGCACCAGGTGTCACTAATTGTTGATAGGCCTGTTTCCAATTGGAGCAAATGTATGGATCACTGACTTTGTTAGACCTAAAAATGTCGTTTACTGTAAGATTGTATAGATGTCGAATTTTGATTTTTGCATCTGCATATCAGGTTCATGGCTAAAAACCAGGGACGTCATATGAAGGCAAGGAGCATTTGCCCCATGATTTTTTAAAAATGTTAAAAGGATGGAACAAGAAAAGGGGGAAGAAGAACGGGGTAAAAAATGATACTCAAATTCAGGAAATAATTACACACTACACAGTTGGCCCCAAATTTTGAAGAAACACCAAAAAAGTAAAATAATTGTCACCTCTTTTCTGACCAGATCAGTTCACAAGTGTCCCCCGTTCCCCTCCCAACAGCCTGACATAACAGGATCGCCGCCAGTGCGAAGTTCCCACAGAAAAATACTCAAATGATGTTCCTCCCCTCTTGAAAAAGCTGAAATGACGTCCCTGCTAAAAACCACATCTTTCACATTCAAAATAAAAGCCAAATCTGCTATTACAGACATGAATGTGAATTTTCATGTGCAAATTCGTGAGAACAGATATTTTACAAATTTACACAAAATGACACAATGCACATAAACATTAGGGTAAAAGTTCAGACATTTTAGTCTAACTTCGTGAAGCTTATGGAAAATGCTTTTGTCAAATTAACTCAAACAAGTGGTCCATTTTCTAGGCCTAGTCACAAATTATGTGAGGGTGTTTGTCGAATATTGTGGACAAAGCGATGAAAGAGGAGGTTGTAAATGTTAAAATTGTAGGCTACAAGTTTAAGATGGAAGCCAAACTTCCGATTGCCATTATGAAGACTCCCGTGAGAGAAAATAACTTCGCCTTGCAGAATAGAGGACAAAAGGTCGGCATCCAGTCACATTTCCTAATTTTTCCAAGTTTCATTTTCTGCAACCGTGTTCATCCGTCAATCCATCAATCGATCGATCCCTCCATCCCTCCATCCATTTCTTCATTCATTTATCCGTCCATCCATCCATACATGCATAGATCCATCCATCCACTCATAGATCGATGAATCCAATATTTAATTCCATGTGACCTCACGACGTCCCTACGAAAAGTTTTAACTTATTTATTCAGATCAATTTTGTAGCGTATCTTCTAAATGTGTACTCAGAGACGCTCAGAGCTAAGCTCCGGCGAAACAGGACAGTTCTCAAGCGTTAGCCTTTGCTAACGAATGGCGAAAGTTGACGGTGAATGTTCGATATAGTCGCACACAATAGCGTTCGTTGCTACTTAATTAATTCATATTTAGCAAAATTGATTTGAATGGCCCACATGAATTGTTACAGCTGCTGTGAGTCATAACATTACTGCAAGGATCTTCAAAAGGCAAAACCTCTACTGCATTTATTTTCCTCAAAAATATATAATTCAAGTTTTGTTGCAATGTACAATACATTACGGAAGAACATTGCGCAGCTTTTATATGGTGCTGAGAAATTTAGGATGTTTAGAGTTACATTACATTACATTGTTGTTTTCTCGCGTGTCCAAACAACAGGAAAAGCAGTTGCGCAACTGGAGTGTGACTATCAGCGTTGATGGAAAGGACTCTGCCAGCTACACATTCCAAAATTCCTTTGTTCTACGAGTAGGAGAGATAGTCAAGGTCTGAGCTTGTTTTTTGCCCAAAAATTAATAAAGAAGCAGGTTTCACATGACGTACTGGGGTACATACGGAAGAACAAGGAAAGGCTATAATGCTTTGTAATTGGAGCTGCCTGTTTATCTTCAATTCAGATAGCGATGAAGAATTTCAGTGAATATCTTATACACCAAAACTGAAGGAAACATCTTAATTATAGAAAGAGAAATTGTGTGATATCCATTACCAATTGGGAAAGAACCAAACTTAAGAACTGAACTTAAAATATGCGTTGGTTTTTACAACTTAGTACAAAAAAGAGTCATTTAGTAATCGTAATCACAATCGTAAACTTTAAATTGCTAAATCGCTACTTTAAAGCTAAGCGTTTGTCAACATTTAAGAAGTTAGGCTTGGCAGTTTTTTAAATATCGTCAAATACGACAAATTTCGATTGCGCAGTATATTGCTTTTGTTTATTCCCGACTCAATGATGAAGAGCAGATAATGACCGTCACTCTAAAATTTCACCATGGAACATTAGATCTTAACTTTTTCTTGTGGTTGATTAGGTGTGGTTTAAGGGAGCAAAACCCTCTGCAAATGACATCGAATTTGACCGGAACTGGGTAGTCGGCAACCACATCGTCATTAAAGTGTTTAATCATGCCAAAGAGGTCTGTCTTCAAAAACTTTCACGCCGGACTACAGAAGTAGTATCATGCTTGTAATTTACATTCTCTAAGTCGTCATTGGTATTAAGTTCCTTTCAGACATAAGCCAGTTTGGGATTCTACAAAAATAGTAGAAATAAAAGTTTAATAAATTTATGAATTGAATTGAATTGAATAAAATAATGTATTAGGTTTATTCTTAGTCACTTTTAATTGTCATTAGGCCTAGTAGTAAGTTTTTAGAGGTATTGTTGACAAAATTTTAAATGATATTTTAATTCCACGCTGGTTGTAAGCAACTTTCGAAAATTATCATTTATACAAAGTGAGTTGGAAAAGTAGAAGAAGACAGAAACAAACTTAGATAAGATGAACTGTAAGTACTTAAGATAATCTGGTAGTCGAAAATTATTTTGTCGATACAGTTTTGAATAATTTCCGCTTCTTTGCAGGAACGTGCATGTGCATCCTACAAGCAATCTGACTAGAATATCCTTGCGGTCTTCGCAGTGCCATCCTGTGACCTCTTCAATGCATTAGTCTCAAACGTCAGAAGATGAAACGCTTATTGATGATACATATTTGTGAAATACATTAATTTTTTGGTTTAAGTTTGATTAAATAATCTTTCTGATGGGGATTGAGACGACTAATTTTTTATATATTGACAAATTTTGCTTAGTGAAAAAGTCAATTTTGATTTTGATTCATATATAGATCAGTATCTCGTCTTCCGCAGAGAAGAATTTTGACAGAATCTAGCATAGCTGTTGTTTTCACAACAAAGCAGTTATTGTTACGTACGAGTTTCCCATTGTAAGCTGTACAATTACATAAACATTTACGTTTGCATTGACGGACGAATTTATTTTTTTGAAAACGGCTAGCATGTTATTTATAGAGTAACACACAGTCTGGCAGAGCTATAAAAAGTGTAGTAAATATGTAGCCTAATTGAGTTACATTTTACTTCATACACACTATAGCTTACAGCCTTGGTTATGATTCCCGTCATTGCGATTCGAATATTGTACATGCATACGGCTTCACAGACAAACAGACAGACAGACAAACTCGAAACAAAGCCTATTTACTGCAAGGAGCTGGGTACGAAATTTCCATCTATCTATCCATATGTCTGCTTGCCTTCTTGTCTATCTGTCTGTCCGTCTGCTTGTTTCTTTGATTGTTTATCTGAATCTTACCTGTGCCTTAATTCTCTTCAGCTGCCGGTATCTTCTCACAAAACAGCGAATATCTAGATCATCAGTGCGTTAAATTGAATTACGTTAACGTTTTCCTTGAAGAAATCTTTATAGAAGTCATGAGCATGGGCGGCGATCACGGGGTCGAGGGGGACATGACCCCCACCTTTAAGAGTGGGGGACACGCCATACATTTGTCCCCCCAATTTTGAAGAAACACCAAAAAAGGCCAACAAATGTAATTGCGTGTGAGGGTGAAAAATTTTTTTCAGTCGCTTTTTGACCAGATCAGTTAAAAAGAAACTTCTGCTTTCAGCAGAAGTTCCCCCCAAAAAAATTTGTTGGAGAAGAATTCCTAAAAAAAGGTCGTCAGATATTTTGGTGAAGAATTTATAAAAAATGTCATCAAATTTTTAGGCATGAATTCCCTCAAAAAGGTCAACCAGACCATGGTGGACTTTGTCCTAGTACTTGTCCCCCCACCTGTGAAACAAGATCGCCGCCACTGGTCATGAGTGATGCAAAGTTACTCAAGAACTGCGAAGCATCTCTCACAAAGAAATTCTATCATGCTAGAAACATCGAAGTACCATAAGTGGATGCTCCGAATCCTGTGAACCGCTTTAAAGCACGCAGGAGGTACGCACATCACATACTACTCGCCTCTGAGTAGGTCTCTTGAAGAGGCGCCATACAAATTTCCAGAATGAATTAAACGTAACGGAGCTTGTAATTTATGTTGCGCCTTGGCGTACTAGTTATCCTGTAACGTCCCCAAAGATTTCACCTAAATCCTAAGGAGTTAGGCATTGATCACGCGCCAAGTTACTTTGTATTCAAATTGACCTACATTCATCTTAAAGGAGGTTCTAGCTGAAACAGTACTATCGAATGACATGAATCTGTTCTGTAAATAATGAATATAATATATTAGTTCATGTAAACATGCATCAGTGTCAAAGTACAGCAGTGTCAAATCATTCAATTTTGAAGAGTTCTAACATATCCTAACAGCCTTACTTAGACCAGCTTCTAATTACATTTATAACTAAGTATAATTTGCCTAGAGCAGACCTAACCAGGTACCTTCCTCTGGATCGTAGCAGTAGAAGATTCTTCTCCAGTGTTTTGACGACCACGTAGCACGTAGACCAGGTCTCGTAGGACGGCGTAGACATTGGTTTATTTTCGTTGAATCACTTCTTGTAGGCTTTTCGCCAAAGGTCTTTCAAACAGTATAGTACGTATATCAAGCTCAAACTTAGCTTGAACACACCAGTCCGTAGACTTCTTAAACGGGACCAACCGGTCGTAATGTCAGTTCCTTTATAACAGCGAACTACAACTCGACCGACGTTATGATTATACTCAAACTTAAGCGGAGAGCTTCAACTCTCTTACATCGACCTCATCTTTCGACGCTTAATTCGAATGTTATCTCGCCAAACGTGACAAAGGGTCCCTCAAGATCACTTCGCATTGGCCTTCGCAATACAACGAACTGATCGTCCAACGTTTCTTCACAACAGTTCGCCCGATCAGAAGTTTGATGCCAACGCTACTCAGGTGAGCAACCTTCGCCACCCACGTCAAACATCCCAACTGCCGTTCCGTAACTCAGGGAATGTTCACTACGCATGCGCAGCAGACGACTGCACGTTGCTCTGAACCTATTCTAATTTTACATTTAATTAAGCTGGTAATAGAAGCTGGTCACTTAAATAGTGATCTACTTACCAATCGTTCTCACCTAATTAACTCCTAACAGACATACGCCATCTGTCAATTACTAGACTATTGCATAACTAATCTATATACAAAGATACGGATATTTAGGTGGTCCAGAGACAACGTTACAATCCTTTGAAATACGCTGCATCGGAAGGCTACTTCACACATGTGAATAGGCATCGTATCATTCGTATGCACTATGCCATACAGAGTGTTGGATATGGTCCAGTGCGAGCGTGTAAAGATTAGGGTAACCCGGGGTGCGACGGTCCATCAATAATGCAATTAGCGTACTGAACATGGGAAAGGTTTTCCTGAGACAAGCGAAAGACATAATTATTACAGAGCCTGAGACATTTCGCTAATAGCCTACTTACATCAATAGATTTGAAATATTTTGCCAAACAGTTGTGCATATACTGGCTGTGATGCCGTAAATTTTATCGACCTGTATCTGTCCAAGCAAATAGATTCTCAAGGCGACACTCGTTGTGTTGCTATGGTCAGCGCAAATGGTAGAGATTAGTCAATGATTGTATAGTTTATTGCAGTTTTAACATTTGACCTGTCGGCCCAATTTACTTGAAACGATCGAAACAAAAAAAACCAATAGGCCTATATGAAACTTCGGTCGGTGAAAATGATACAACATGCCTGTTTGCAAGTTGAATATTGATGGAAATGCATAAACATGTAGAATTTCGAAATTAAAACCAACATGTGCTATTACAGACACGTATTTTTGAAGTTTCATGTGACAACAGTAGATATTTTACACAAATGACAAAAAGCGCATGCATGTAAACGTTAGAGTTAAAATGCAGACTTTTAGCCTGACTTCCTTAAGTTTATGGAAAATGCTTTTCAGTTATTTTAATTCAGACAAGTGGCAGATTTCCTAGGCCTAGGCACAAATTATATGAGGATGTTTGTCAAATATTGTAGACTGGGCGACGAAAGAGGAGGTTGTAAAAGTTATACAAGTAGGCCTACACTACGGGTTTTCGATGGACGCCATTCTTCCGATTGTCATTGTCGATTGTTCCTTGAAGGAAAAATACGTAGCCTTGCAGAATAACGGACAAAAGGTCGGCATCCACAAACATTTGCTAATTTTTCCAAGTTTCATTTTCTGCAACCGTCTTCAACCCATCCATCGATCCACCGTTCTATCGATTCATCCACTCATCTCTCCGTCCGTCCATCCATCCATACATGCATAGATCCATCCACTCATAGATCGATGAATCCAATATTTAATTCCATGTGACCTCACGACGTCCCTACGTAAAGTTTTAATTTATTTATTCAGATCAATTTTGTAGCGTGTCTTCTAAATGTGTACTCAGAGACGCTCAGAGCTCAGCTCCGGCGAAACAGGACAGTTCTCAAGCGTTAGCCATCGCTAAGGAATGGCGAAAGTTGACGGTGAATGTTCGATATAGTCGCACACAATAGCATGCTTTGCTACTCAATTAAATAATTTGTAGCAAAATTAAATTGAATGGACCAAATGAGTTGTTACAGCTGCTGTGAGTCATAACATTACTGCAAGGATCTTCAAAATACAACACATCTATTGCATTTATTTTCCAAAAAACAATTTAATTTTTGTTGCCATGTGCAATACATTACGGAAGAAGAGCACGCAGCTTTTGCATGACGCTGATAAATTCAGAATATTTAGAGTTACATTACATTACATTGTTGTTTTACACGTCTCCAACCAACAGGAAGTGGATTTGCGTAACTGGACGCTGACTGTCGAAGTTGATGGAAAGGTCTCTGCCACCTACAAATTCACAGATTCCTTTGTTCTAGGAACACAAAAGAATGTCAAGGTCAAAGAAGATAGCATCTTTATTTATCTTCCATTCGCCTAAAAAATAATTAAGAAACAGGTTTCACATGACATAGACCTACTGGAGTATAAACGGAAGACCAAGATTAGGCTGTAATTTCTCTATGTTTATCGTCGTTAATCAATTCAAATAACTAAAATTTCAGTGAGTATTCAATATACCAAAACTGAATGAAACATTCAAGAATAGAAAAAGAAATTGTGTCATATTCATAACCAATTGGGAAAGAACCAAGCTTAAGAACTGCACCTGAAATATGCGTTGGTTTATACAACTTGGTACAAATAAGAGTCGTTTCGTAATCGTAATCACAATCGTAAACTTTAAATTGCTAAATCGCTAATCTAAAGCTAAGCGTTTGTCAACGTTTAAGAAGTCACACAGTTGTTTTCTAAATATCGTTGAGCTCGCCAAATTTCGATTATGTAGAGCTAACGCAGTGCAATATAAAGGATGGGCCAGCATAAACGAACCGACTTTGAATGCATATAACTTCGCCAATTTTTGTAAGTTATTTATACTTAATGCGTCAAATTACAGATATATCACTCTAGTATTATCTTTTAAAAAGTCGAACTGGTAATAGTTTAAATTTTAAGGAAACGTTTGGAACACCCCTAGGTACCATATTTTGTTATCATTAGTGTCGCAATATGGCGCCGTTGACAGACGATGATCGAGTTTTCATCCGAATTTTTCGAACTGATAAGGGATTTAATGCGTTTCAAATTATTAAAGAGTTTCCTAATAGAGGAAGGAATAAAAATACGTTGAATCGCCTGATAAGGAAAATTTATGAAACAGGAGCTTCGCGTCGTAAACCACGCGAATCGGTACGCACGGCGCGCGCACCCGCTAACATTGCTCGTGTGTCCGAGTTAATCTGCAGTCATGACGATGACCCGTGTACAAGCAACAGACTATCTCCTAATTAAAAATTAATTTTGCTGTGCAGTACAAATTTATGGCTATATTGTTTCATTTTTTGTGCAGTTATTGTTAAAATTGTCATGAATTTTTTTATTAGCTAGTTATTGCAAAAAAGATTATTTTTGTTATGCCACGATCTGCCTCATGTAGGCTAAAGCTACAATAACAAATGTGTTTGAATCTTAATACTAGAGTGAAATATCTTTAATTTGACGCATTACGTATGAATAATTTAAAAAAATTGGCGGAGTTATATGCATTCAAAGTCGGTTCATTTATGCTGGCCCACCCTGTAGTGACGTTGTAGACTAATTCCATTGTTTTATTCCCGGCTGAAAGTCGAAGAGCAGAAAATAACCGCCACTCTAAAATTTCATCATGGAACATCACATCTTTAGTTATTTGTTGTGCTTGATAAGGTGTGGTCTCAGGGAACAAAACCCAATGCAGCGGCAACAGCTGACATCGAATTTGACCGGAGCTGGGCAGATGGCAAGCAAATCGTCACCAAATTGAACAATCCTGTCGGAGAGGTCTGTCTTCAAAAACTTTCAGGATGGACTACCGGTACGGAAGTAGTATCACGCTTGTAATTTACATTCACTAAGTCGTCATTTTTATTAAGTTCCTCCTAGAAATAAGCCACTTCGGGATTCTACAAAAATAGTAGTAGTAAATTTATAATAGTTTAATAAATTTATAAAATAATGTAGTAGCTTTATTCACAGTCACTCTTAATTGTCATTAGTTGTAAGTTTTTTTAGAGGTATTGTCGATAACTTTTTAAATGATCTTTTTATTCTACGCAGGATGTAATATAGTAAACAACGTTCGTAAATGATCATTACACACAATTAGTGGGGAAAGTAGAAGAAAACAGAAAAAAACTTTTTGCAAAAGGAGAAGCCGAAAATTATATTGACGAATACATTTTTGAATAATTTCCGCTTTTTTGCATGAACGTGCATCCTACACTTTAGAAGAATGGTTCTAGAATATCGTTGGCGATCTTAGCAGCAGCATCCTGTATATCCTCTTCAATGTATAATTCTAAAACGTCAGCAAATGAAACGCTTACTGATTATACATATATATGAAATACGTCAATTTTTTGGTTAAAGTTTGATTAAATAATCTTTCTGATATATATATATATATATATATAAATATATATATATATATATATATATATACACTGTGTCCGGAAATAACGGGAACCCTTTTTTAAATAATGAAAATAATTAGTAAATGTGCTTCGATTTTCAAAATTCCAAAACTGTTTTAATCCTGACACAGTTACCTAAAAATGATGAAAATATAAAGTTTGGGTATCGATCAATGACGTCACAGTGACGTAATTTGCATCAGAATTCAAATGTTAAGGACGGCATCTAACATTTTCCTTAAAAATGTCAATTATATTTTAAATGTTATTTATCAATAATACATTGTGCTTGAATTTTATTTTTATACTTGAATGATATTATACTACAAGGTTTGTTCAAAGTGTCCGAAATGTTTGTTTTTCCGTAAAAATCTTATCGTAATTTTGTCTTCTTGGCTGAAAGCCATTATCTAACAGTTTGTTTAAATTTCTAATTTAACGACGTCATTATGACGTAATTTTTTTAGCGGATGCCGTTCATAAATTATAAATTTTTTGATAATTATGTAAGGATCAAAACAGTTTTGTAATTTTGAAAATCGAAGCACATTTACTAATTATTTTCATTATTTACATTGTTTAAAAAGTGGGGGGTACAGTACCCCCAGTCCAAAAAGTGGGGGGTACGGGTACCCCTCGTACCCCCCACAAATTACGCCTATGCATTAGGCTGTTTACTCTTGTTACACTAGGAGTTGCTGCAGGCAAGTCAACCCGCCCCCTCGCCCTTCTTATTATTATTTCATACGTCTTATTGGAGTTTAGTTTTAGCTTACAGTTTGCTGCCCATCTTGTTACGTATTCTAGCTCTGTTTTTACTGCATCTCCTTTGGATGCAGGTATCATGAAGTAGCTATATCGTCTGCGTATTTAAGTAATCTATTTCTAGGGAAAACTGATTCAAGTGTTTGACCAAGTAAACACTACTTCAGACTGGCCGCCATTTTGCCCACCATTTTGTTTTCTGGCAGTGCTACGTACGTGTCTTTAGTTCCATCGCATTCTTTGATCCCGAAAATGCTATGATTAGTCTTGGAACTGGGGTGGGTGGGGCATCTATGTTAGCCTCTGGAATTGATTTCGTGCCTGGTATTGTTCTCGAAGCTGGATAATATTGGAACCGTCGTGAGTGGTGATCGTGTTGCTAAGGCTTCAAAACACGACGAGATTCGTATTTTGGCTGAAAGTAAACTAAACACGGTTCACGATCACATTTCGATGGCGCTGAAGGATACCTGTATTAGCTATTATGAGCATAAGCTTATTCTAGGAGAGGAGGAGAAAAATAGGACGATGAAACGTAAGATACACCACAAGCGTGGAATAAAAGAAGAGTTACCGAGACACAGCGAATATGGGGTCGTAGCGGAACTCTAACACTAACACTAACATTAAAACACTAACCAGCGCTGGGTCTTCTCCGCGAGCCTCAGTATGAAAATTTTCATCCGAGGTGGCTGAAGCGTTGAGTGTGCCGCTGTTCCGAGTGCGCCACCATCATATTATTAGTGGGGCTGGGCCATCATTTTTACTAGTTTACTCCAGTGGTTTGGGCCGCATAAATGAAGTTTTTTCATATATATGGATTCGGCCAACGGAACTTTGATTTCTATGTACCAATGCACTCCAATTCGCGATACTTTTTTGGTTTGGCCGAAACTAAAGCGGCTCGGCTGGCTGGCAAGCGTAGACAATTATGTTATATCTATGTTGTGATTTTTATAAACATAACTTTAAAGCCATTATAGTTTCTGTGGTGCCTTTTAGGTTTGTGTCACCCCTTAATTATTTTACTAGGTGGTGCCACCGCGTGTAAAATAAGGGGTGGCGGAGATCAGGTATAAAATAATGGGTTGCGCAGACAAACCATTATTCCCCTACTCATACCTCTTATTTTTGCTATAACTTAACTGAATTCTACTTTACTTTAAATCTTGTGTTTGCAATAACTTAACATAATTTACCTTACTACAATTTCTCTTACCCGATACCTTCAAATTAAATCGTTAAATATATGCTCTCCTCTCTGCCTCTTAGCCGTCGGCCTTCGTCTTCAGATCTCAAGTAGGCCTAATAATGATTCAGTTCGGCTCGTGTTTACGACTTTAGGCCAACGTTAAAAATTAACTGAACAAAGGTATGAAAATCAGGTGTTCGCCCGTCCGATTACATAATAATACACACACACAGGTTTCTTTGATCTTATTTGTTTGAATTGTGTCTGCTTCTCTTTGTCTGTTTGTTTCTTCTCTGTCGATACATGTTTCATTGCTTTCTCTGTCTCTCTTTCTCTGTCTCTGTTCCTCTGTCTCTCTGTCTGTTTCTCTGTCTCTGTATCTCTCTCTCTGTCCCGAATATTCGTCAGTGACCCTTCCATTAATTTAAACTGGCAACCGTAGGTATAAAGTAACTAATTTCCCAGGAGATAGATCATCCCAAGTCGTGAAATTGTGGAGAAAATCAATGACAGGTGTGCGACAGGCCTACCTTAGACCCTAAAAATTATATTAGGCCTAACGTTAACATAGGTCAAAAGCAACTTGAGTCTTGAACGCGCCTCGGAAGTAGTGAGAGTAATAAAGAACTCACCCTAAATTGCAGGCTGCATTGTTTATTTATTTATTCCGGATATTTCTATGGCGCCTCTCGAAGTCAACTACTACTCAGAGGCGCTCCCGACTACAGCATTTGATACTGTGCCGGAATTTTCACGCCGAAGCGCCACGAGCAATTGCGAGTGAAGGACTTGCCCAAGGTCCGTACGCAGCGGCTAGAGTGGGATTCGAACCTGCAACCATCCGGTCACAAGGCGCCGAACTTACCACTGAGCCACCACGCCCCGCATTGATGGACTAATTCTAGAACTCGGTGTCAGCATAAACTTGCCCAAGAGACCAATAGGCCTATAAGTAGTTTATAAGAATAATGTAATGGATGCAGTAGACGGATTACGTTAATATCAAAGCCGACTATTTAAATACGTGACCGTTTGTTGAAGCTCTATCCGCGACACAACAGTCCGCTTGTTCAAGAGCGTCTTAGAGCTTTGTCAGTATCCCGACTCAAAGAGTCTCGCGATTTATTGCAGTCTTCCAGCGATTCAGAGAGCTGACATCTGCCACCGACTCTAAAATTACTGACCCGGATTTTCAGTTAGGCCTAATCAAGCAAAAAATGTTATAGGTCTATGTAGGAATGAGTGAGAAATCCCTGTAGCGAAAATTTGACGTCGGTGACCCTTCACACTCATAAAAACCGGTCTGACGTCGGCGTAACTACCTACTGAGGAGAAACGTCAACTCAAGATCGAAATTAACAGGAAATTTATGGTAAGTGGAGTGATTTCTTAAACAATTACACCCGCGTTACGACATGTGATGTCAAGTTGTTACACACACACACACACACACTATAGACCTACGGAAGGCCGCCATTAGATCCTAAAAATTGTGTTAAGCCTGACTTCAGCCTAGGTCGAATGCAATAAAGCCCGCAGCGGAATTTGGGAGAGCAGTAAAGAATTCTTTCTCGGTTGTAGGCTGTAGTGATGCATGAGCAATATAAAATCTCGAAGACACCAACACAAAAAGTAATTGTACAGTAAACTTGCGGACGCAATAGATGATTGACGCTAATGACAGAGTCAACTATTTAAGGAGGTGACCGTTTGGCTGAAGGCCCATCCTCGTTTGTATGCACTACAGGTAATCGTGCTCTAGACCTTGGCAAACGGTCGGCGTTTGTGCGCATCCCAGCGACTCAAAGAGTCGAAGGAAGAAAGAACAGAAAGGCAGTTAATCGAGTTTGACTCCAGTTTTCCACAACATAAAAAAGAGAGAAAGATGACTTCAGAAAAGACAAGAGCGAGCTTCAATGAAAATAGTGCGGATGACGCAACGAGGTATCGACCCAACATCCAGGCGCGTAACATCATCATCCAACGAGCGTTATCAAACTTCGGAGCGCCCGCATTGATCCAGCAGGTGAGCAAGAGGGAGCCCTACTCACGTTACAGCTCCTCCGGTATGGATCCGAGCGCCTATGCTGCCATGTCGAACACCGAAGTAAAGGCCGTCAAGGACTCCAGCGAGAGAGGGAAGAAGGACTTGGGAGACCTCAACGTGCGATTGCACGAATACATCGGCAAAGTTCGATTCTTCGAAACCGAGAACCGAAAGCTTCGTGACGAACTGGAGAAGTTGAAGGGCAAGTGGGGAACGGAGACGTCGAAGATCAAGGCCATGTATGAGACGGAGCTAGATGAGGCCAGAAGACTGTTGGATGAGGCCGTCAAGGAGAAGTCACGCTTGAAGGTCAGACTGGCCTCAGTGGAGGACATGATGGAGGAACTGCAACAGAAGTAAGTTCTGGTGAAACGCGTCTAAACCATGCCACTCCCTTTTAGTGCAGTGCAATATAATGTAAAGTAATGTATTTTAATGCATTACATTGGTGGATATGTGGATCTAGATTTGAAGTTTCGGAAAAGCAATAATTATGTAGCGCACGTACTGTCAAACAAAACGTTATTTTTCACGCTGACTGTCTTTGGCTCACTGCGCCTCCATTATCTGTGTTGCTGTCTATCTCTTTGTCTCTGTAGCTCACGGTTTCAGTGTCTGTGCCCGTTTCTTTATCTCTGTCTCCCTGTTTCTGCTTTCTCTTTCGCTATCCCTCCATATGCCTCCACCTCTCTCTGTATCTCTCTCATTGCCTCCGGTCCTCCGAAGATCAGTCCTACGAAGCCGACTGCTGTCTGTAGCTGAAGCCATCAACGATCTTTGTATGGAAAACCGAGAAAACTGTGGGTACGAAGGATAAGCATAGACAATACATATAGTGAGAATAGATTTATTAACGATTATTGGCAAAGGAATCTTAAAGCTCTGAACAGCTTAAACCTAGGGTGAGTCTGTCTTACCAGCCGCTTGCAACAGTTTTTTAGCGGCTGATCCCATCCGCTTGGTCAACAGACCTAATCGTTACCCTACAACTAGATTAGCACGTTATATGAGCAGTCGACCACCTGCTTGACTGAAAGTCGACTAAATGATTATAGGTTTGCCAGTGATAAAAGGAACACGAACGTGGCAACTCCGCGTATAGCATCGATCGTTTGTCCGTAATAGGACTCAAAATATAAATTAAGTAAGTAAGTATATTCTTTAATGAACGCTAGCAAACGCACAGCGCTTTACATGCAATGTTACACAGAGAGGAAGGAAAATAGAACAGTGAAGTATTAATAACGTTAGATCAAAATATAATAATAATAATAATAATAATAATAATAATAATAATAATAATAATAATAATAATGATAATAATAATAAGAAATCTATCTATAATAAGATATCCATCTTTCTCCGGACATAGTTTTGACAGCCTGAGGGATTAATACTACCTCGGGTAAAAAATAATAATAATAATAATTAATAAGCAACAGAGCCTAACTGTACAGCATCCTACCCAGGAAACCTCGTCGGGTAAGAGAGTTAAATCTTGGGAGAACCAGATTATTAGAACGCGGGAGCAAATCATACCCGGTCTTTAGAACGAGAGGTAGAATTTCATGGAGAAGGTGACTGGGGTTTTAAGAATGCTATTAAAGATATCACAATTAGCTTTTTCGCAGAGTTCCTCAATAGTTGGAAAAAAAGGAAAGAGGTAGCCAAGACAAACCAACTTACGAATAATTGTTACCAAATGATCTAGTTCCTGCTTGTTAGCAAGCCCAACCATACATGGAAACAGCATAGCACACGGTTGACAGTGGTGGCACGTATCACGTGGAGCTTGGACAGCCGGTGTGAAATCAAGATACGATGAGAGTAAAGGGATTGCTTTTCCTTTATGCTCAGTTTTTGTATATAGGGAGAACATCCAAAGTGATCGGTTATCTCAATGTCTAGTATTTTTAAGGACGAGACCCTTGAGATGCCGCACATAGGTAGTGGACAGGATTTAAGGTTCGCCTTGGGCCTGGTGAAGATAATTTCGCTGGATTTTGAATGGTTAAGATGGATATTGCATCTCTGGGCCCAGATATTTATGTGATCACGTTCTGCAACCGTGGAGGAGATATTTTAAGCCAGTATGAGAAGATAGCACTGCTATCATAGCAGTCATCTGCGTATTGAAGATGCTATTAAAGTGGTAGAGAATTTTTAAACCAGAAATGGCTACTACAAAATCGGTACACCACCCAT
The DNA here is from genome assembly GCA_963556255.1 of Allolobophora icterica. Taxonomy (NCBI): domain Eukaryota; kingdom Metazoa; phylum Annelida; class Clitellata; order Crassiclitellata; family Lumbricidae; genus Allolobophora; species Allolobophora icterica. Next base: position 9,252,768 of record OY744609.1, on the reverse strand, counting down.
GCGAAGCCCTGTATGATATGGGACTATTATCTAAAGATGCTTATCGCGAGGAATTAAACATCTGTTAAGGTTAGCGTCTTCAAAGTGTTGATATATAATTTTATCTATTATATAGCCTCGCTACAATGATCAGAGACTGAATGCCTTAGTATAAATGATGTAAACTGCCATTAAGAACAGAAATGTAATTAGTAAGCAAGACATTGCACAGAAAACTAGAAGAGTCGTCAGTGACAGGCCCACGCACACACGTGGAGCCTAAGCAACGCATAGGACTATAGGTCTACATGTTTGCTGAGAAAATATGTCTTAAAACTACGAATAGGTGGGGCACATTAAAATGTTTGCCTGTAAATGTTTAGTTACATTTAATTTAAGCATTTATGTAAAAAATTGATTACATGTAGGCCTAATTACGTGCATTGCAATGTTTATTAAAATACATTTAAATGCATGGAGAGGTTTGTTTACAGCAAACATATGCAATGACACGTTTACGTTTCGACAATAATAATGTTTAAATGTTAACGTGTAAGAGTAGACAATTACACGCTACATGTTTTCAAATGTTAAAGTAGGTCTCAGTGTTTACCTATAAATTTTTACCTGCTCTGTTAGCTTCTACTGAGCGGCCTGTGTTGCATAATGTGTCATGATCCTCTATTCAATTGTTCTCATCTATATACAGATGGTTCAATTTTGACTTCGATCTATCGATCGATCAATGGATCGATAATTAAATCAATGACAATAACCGGTAACCTGAATTGTCCTCGAGAGTGGTTCTACATTCCTCTCTCGATATCACCATCGACCATTCTGATTACGGTGCTATAAAAGTATTTATATATGGTCGATTAGCATACCGTTGAAGCGTTTCCTTCGAGAGGAGCTACATAATTGTCTCCTATCATACACTTACTGCATTTTATTTGATCGTTGGGATGTTGTTGTGTTGCCGTAGACTTGATGATGCTCTCAAGGATGCGGCAGAATCTAAGGGTAAGTTCGAGCAGCAGAATCAGCAGCTGTCTGACTTAGAGGGTGAGGTCATTCTTCTGAAGCGACGATTCCCCAGCCTAGAGAAAGAGAGGGACAAGGAGAAAGCACTGAACAAGAAACTACAGGACGCCCTGAACACCACCCGATTGGTACGAACCATACCATGCCATGCCATGCTATACCATTGCATAGCATACAGTACTATACCATACCATGCTATAACATTGCTCTCAAGTTTTATTAATTCTTTTCGCCTATGCATTTTTGTGTAATTTTTTTTAAATCCGTGGGCTTTATTTCTTCTTATCACCCGTTGAGTACTGCAGTCTTGACACAGTATTTTTTCCTTGCATACATACATATATCAATCTTCACATTCTAACATTCTATTGCAGATAGGACCAATTTCCACATTCAGGCAACGTAGGCTTGCACGCCTACTTAAATTTATGCTTAATGTGACTAGTTTACATAGACCTGATTAATGATTATAAGATTCATATCTGACGCTAGCTCTAATGTAAGTTTAAACTTAAATTAATAGGCCTAATAGTAATGGTAAAACGATTTATATACCGACGTCACACAGCTGAGGCCGGAGGCTGCCGTATATGAGTTGAAAAAGATAAGCCCTGAGCTTTGTCTCCGGAGATGGCGCATTCTTCACATGGTCAGGATGACTGAGGACGAACAGTCGACAAACCTCGTAGAAGATCGTAGGCAACATTTGTTCCGGTTGTCTGCTACCCGAGTGTACCAGCTGTGGTGGTCTGAGAAACTGGGACCAGACGTTGAGTCGTTCGCCTATAGCCTCACGGCATTCGTTGTCAAGCCAAGGATGATGAGAACGATCTCGCACATTAAATTCTGAAACGGGAGCATTCTTATAAAGCAGGGCGCTGATTTCCGAGTCGAAGATATGTGCACGATCGTCTACAAAGGTATCAGTTGCTGGGTCACTGACAGAGCAGAGTTCTGATTTCAAGAGTTCGGTGGTGAAGGCAGTGGTGTGGAAATGCTGCCATTTGCTCCTGATGATCCTTGCAAGTTGAAGCTGGTAATGCCATAATCTCGGACATGGTCCAGCAGGCCCAATTCTTTAATCTGTCAATGGCCTACTTTTCCTATTGTAACATAATCTGTTCACCAAATTATCGTTCTCGTATAACCAGACTCACCACCTTACAGAAGCCCATCGTTCGTATCATATGTAATATTCCTCTCAGTGTTAGACTGTTAGTACTCGGCCATATTTTCAAAACCTCAAAATGATGTTGTCGTTGCCTTGTCTAAAGAAGTTGCGGATTGGCCTATCCATGTTTATATCTTAAAACAAGCTATTGCCGTTACTTCCATCAGAACTCAGAATTGCATAACAAAAACAGTCGATCTTATAATAAATATCACAACGGATTCAATCGCACAATTTTCCATTCTATATTGTGGTCCATATATTTGGAACTCGTTGCATACTGACATTCAGTGATTTTTTCAACCGGAACGCACCGGAACTGCGTTCCGGTACCTTTTTTCAGGTTCTAAAAATAATTTACTATTTTAATATTAAAAACAATAATTTAGTTATTTTAATTTAATGTCAGTGCTTTGAACTGTTTTCAGTGTTTATTGAGGCCCTCCCAACCCCAATCCCGTTTTTCTCGGGATTTTAGCTCGCCCATAATTATTCCGTTCCGGAACCTATTGTTCTGCTCCGTAACCTTTTTTCCAGAAAAAACACTGCTGACATTACCAGTATGTTACTTTGGGTCGAATAAATTACACCAGGCGCATCATTATTTGCTTGATTGAGAATGCATCTGCCACTGTTTTGTATCCAGTTGTATATTATGGCAATGCTTTGATGTACTTTCTGATGATTGACGTCATAACATTGATGGTACTGCCTGTAAGAAACTATGGGCTCCCTGATAGCGGAACATTATTGCTCCTTCTGGGATGACCATCTGATACCTGTTCATCGATGTGTCTTATAACATAAAATTACACTGTCTTCTGCTATCAATATAAGGCTTTGAATTGAATTGAGTCGGTGTGTTGAAGATTTCACGTGCTGTCGGAAACAGTATCTTGACAGGATTCAGCTATGTCAAACTACTTCTTGGTCCAGCGCTCGCTCAAGATGGACATTAATGTCTCCAGTAATGGTGATTGGAAGCGATATATACTGGCGAGAGCCGCAAGAATTGAAGAGGGGCTCATAATGAACTCCGGTGTTATTGCTCGTGACCCGGGATGGTTTGGAGAGACATAAAGTTCGGGATGGTGATGTGTCCGCCTATTTCCGTTGTCAAGACAGTATTTTGCACGACGTGTGCCAGATACAGTCCGAGTGAAATTATGTCCGGACTAATGGTCTGGGCAGTTAGACGACGTCGTTTAAAGTATTGTGTTAACGTTTGAAGTATCATTTTAACCTAATGGCAATATCACATTAATTCGAAACAATCAGGGCCGTCTTATCTACTAGGCACAGTAGGCACTGTGCTAGTAGTACCTGGAATCAGTCGCTAAGGAGTAACCGACTGACTTTATGAGTTACCGACTGACTTAGCGACTCAGTCGACTAAGTCGCATGCTTATCGATTGACAAAGTCGCTTAGACTTATCGACTGACTTAGCGACTTGCTACCGACTTCTCAGATAATCAGGTATGTCTATTGGACATACCTGATTTTATCGCATACTGTACTGAACGTGCCGTCGTTTCCGTGGGCATTAAATGGAACCCTAATGGGCTCTATATGGGTTCAATATGGAAATATGGGCTCCGCTCCATGTGGGCGTGCTGACAGAGGACAGACTGACGACTGTGATAATTAATGTTAATGTGAATTCGTGAAATTGAGCGTTTGATAAATCGAATGAAGCGAAACTTAATACATGCAATATAACACACCGCCATGTCGGCCTATACTAAACGCAACGCTTTTCACCACCCACCACCACCACGCCTTTCACCACCCACCACCACCACTCTGAGTAGTTACCTTGAAGGGGCGCTATATAAATCTCCAAATGAATTACACTGCACCAGACCATCATTACTGCTACACTACAACACAATATTGCTACACGACGCTACAAGTACTTTTCCTCTACCGACAGAATCTGGACAACGAGACGCTGCGGCACATTGATGCTGAGAACAGAGCACAGACGCTGGAGGAGATGCTGAACTTCCTCAAAGATCTCCACGAACAGGTGCGACGCAACCGTCATTCACCTTAGATTAATAGTTCGCCATACTGTTTAAGCATTGAGGTAAAATTCAGCAGACCGTGCCTCCTATGGCTACATGAGTTCATAGAAAATAGAGGACAAAGACGAATTGTGCGAGATTGGACCCGATACAATATTCTACCCTGCCTCCATAAACTCTGGTAGGTTGGATCACTGCTATGTATGAAAGAACTATCTAATCTATGTACTATGTTTGTATGTAATACACGGTGTCTCAATTGAACTGATAATCTTTTTGTTTTGGCAATAAATCTGCTAATTCTGAAAATAATTCAATAACATTTTAAACGTTTAACGAGGAATAAATTTGCAGCATTCGCCAAAAATTTAATCGAATTCTATCAACAGAATCCAAAGTTATGTACATTCAAATTTTGAAAAACAAAATTCGAACTTTCCAACATGTAAAAATTCATTTTTTTATTATTAAACTTTACAATTTGACAAAAAATGAAGACATCAACACTTAAAATTAATTTGAGTCAAATGTTTTTCTTCAGTTGATGTTCAAAATGCCCGCCATTAGCTCGAATGAATGCTTTAAAGCGATCTTGCCATTCATTAATTGCATGATCAGGAATTTCTTGATCAAAAGGATTCCATTCCTCCACATCTCGCTGTTTGAGATGGTCAACGACGTGTGTGCGGGTTTGATAAACAAGATCTTCAAGGACGTTCCATACATTGTAGTCGAGTGGATTGAGATCAGTGCTATTGGGGGGTCAAGAAGTGGATGAAATAAAATCTGGAGTCTTACTTGACCGCAGATCCGCGGTTTCTCTGGCTTAGTGAGTTGGAGTACTGTCCTGCTGGAATATGAAATTCCTTCAAAAAACCTTTTTACTTCGTAGCTTTTTCGTCTTAAAAGTTTAATCAAACTCAAGTCATCTTTACTGAAACGCATTTTCTTTTATTTTCGTCTGCTTCAATGTAAATGATGTCATTATGACGTCATTTTTAGTAAGGTATGCAGTTTGAAAAACATAATTTTTATCCTTTACATGTTGGAAAGTTCAAATTTTGTTTGTCCAAATTTGAATGTTCATAATTTTGGATCTTGTAGACGGAATTTGATGAAATGTTCGGATTATATTGATAATTTGTCTCTCTTTCAATATCAAAAATTTTATTGAATTATTTTTAGAATTGACAGATTTATTGCCAAAACAAAAAGGGTATCAGTTCAATTGAGACACAGTGTATATGTACTATCCATGTAGCATATATGTACTACTATGTGTGAACGTGGTCCTTCGGTTTAGTTGCCATTAAAATGTAATGTCCTCAAAGTATACTCGTGACCTTTGAAACACGAAGGCCTGAAGCGTAATTCGTGTATGTATATATGAATGTGTATGTATATATGAATGTATATGAAGATAATTGCTATTCCTCACAGCAACCGTCAAAGAGGAGTACACTGGCAAGAAAATATAGTATCTGGAAGAAAGGAGCATTGCGAGCTAAAATATAGCTAGCCTGAGAATGAGTTTAATTTGAGTTTCCTGCGTATTTAGGAATTGAAGGAGCTGCAGGCGTTGACCTGTAAGGATTCGGCGGCCGAGACTCATGATTACTGGAAGACCGAGATGGGTCAGGCTCTTCGCGATATCCAAGAGGCTTACGATGATAAGATGGACACCATGAGGGGAGAAATGGAGACGCACTACACCCTCAAGGTATATCATTCATATAAGTTATTCCGTTGTTTTTGTTGCTTTTCTTCGTTTCTTTACGATCTCAAAGTTGTCTGGAACCTTTATTTTATTACTCTGTGTGTTTTTTGCTCTTTGAATTAGCACCAAGCAAGACAACTCGAGGACACAGCCGTAAAATTAATAAATCGAAAGGCACAGTAGGTGTCAACACTTTCCCTCTGTCGACAATAGTTCTAACAACTTCACTTGTCTCCTTCGTACTTACGCCTATTTAATGTTCACTGTTTCACACTAAGTCTACGTATATCTAGCTTATTTTCAACTGTGTAGCATAGCCTTCACTGAACACCAACGCAGTTTTCGCTATCTTTGTTATACACATAAATGTAATTCACAATTTCAAATAGTCAGCAACAGTTCTACAGAGAACACACAAATTCAAAAATCGACCGTCAGCAGAAAATCTTCGCGCCCTTCTTAGACCCGTGTACGCTACGCCTGAGCGAAATCTAATAATATACAGGGTGGGCCAAAAAAGTGAGAACATCTTGTAGCATACGAGTTATTTAAAAATATAATTCAATTAATTATATTGTTTCATGTAATTTTGTTTGCCAAGTATTTAGCTAATCAGAAATCATGTTCAATGTGTCATCCTTGCTCCTCAACGAGTTTTTCTAAGCGTCGAAGCCACTCGTTTATGCTACTGTCAATAAAGCGCTGCCCCAGATTTCTCCATTCTTCGATTATTGCCAACTTGAGCTGCTCAACTGTGGTAAATTTTCGCCGAAGGTAGACTTTTTCTTGCAAAGCACCCCATATGGCATAATCTACTGGGTTTAAATCAGGACTGTTCGGTGGCCACATGTCTGGCTCGATGAAGTTAACATTCTCCTGACGAAGAAAGTTGATCGTATTTCTGACTGTGAGATGGAGCTCCGTCTTGCTGTAATGTCCAGTTATGGCGACCACATATTTCGCTTGAATTACAGGCAGCAAACCTTGTCTCAGAACATGTTCACAATAGTATTCACTGTTTACTTTGGCGCCTGGTTCAACGAACACAATACTAATTTTCCCCATTCGAGACACACCAACTGATACCATGATACCGCGGCTGAAATGGTCACGTTCTCGTATAAGTCGACTTTCCTGAACTTGCATTTTCTTTGTTTCAACGGAATAAACACGGTCATTTTGAGAATTAACTGGAGTGGCAACGGTGAATGTCTTTTCGTCTGTAAACCAGATGCTTCGTACACTTCTCTCATTAGGAAACCGCTCAAGTAGCTGCCGACTGCGTTGCAAGCGTTTCAATTTGACATTTTCATTGAGCTTCTGCCCGATCACACGCTTGTACGTTTTGAGTTGTAAATTTTGCTTAACAATACGTCGAAATTGTCGAAATAAAGACATCATATAGCTAAATAGGTAAGTAAGTAAATTTGTAAACAATTTAAGCTATTATGGATACAGTTAAACAAATTTTGATGTAATTATATTACTTTTTACGCGATGTTCTCACTTTTTTTGGCCCACCCTGTATATAGAGCGGCCGCCTGCAGCGCGACCGTCCAGCCACGTGCTTCACTAATGCAATACAACCAAACGTTATATATATATATATATATATATATATATATATATATATATATATATATATATATACGCGATAATAATGCAGTGAACTAAATATATAAGGCAATATCTCGCCCTGCATTAGCGCTTTTACACAAAACTCAGTTACCATTATGGTAGAAATTCTTCAGTGCAAGAGTGGTTGACTTGTGTAATGGTTTGGATGATAGTACAGAGTGTCACAGTGGAAATTATCACAGCTTTTAAGAGGAAGGTGAGCAAATTGGACTATTAAACGTTCCAGGTTAATTTGCAATGGTTCTAACACAGACTACATGTCTTCTGAACCACTTGAAACCCTTGTTATGTTATATTGTCTTCTTTTAGTTCAGTTTACAACTTTCAGGCATTGCCTCTCTCATTTATTTTATTTTCTTTGCTGTTTGTGTCCGTTATTTCTTTAACCACAAGCGGATAGTCGTACTGTAGTCTTATTGCACTGATTTGTACGGTTCAATGTTCTTTGCAAAAGTGATGCGTTTCGTTGGCATGTGCTTGAGTTGTTTCTATGATGTGGCTTTTCCAGGTCCAACAGCTGCAGAACGGTGCAGCTCAAAACAACATGCAGTCGGTTCACTTAAAAGAGGAGAGCGTAAGACTTCGTGACCAGATGAAAATTTTACGGGACAAACTTGCTGATAGCGAAAACAAGGTTTGCAATAAACAACCACTGAATAGTGTCATTACTAGCAGAACCATCATTAGGACCACTGCTCTCGGTATCATTGATTTAAATTAGGATTATTAGGCCAATTGTTAGAGCCATGGTTATATTGAGTACCTTAAGTCTAACCTAATTGAATTGTTGTTATTATGACGTTTTGAACTTAAACTTAAGGCGTTAAGTAGGCCTACCCATAAACAACTATCTTAAATGCCTATCGTTTTAGTTTTGACCGAATGCATGTGAATAACGGGTTTCCACGACTTTGCTCTTTGGACGCTGTAGAAATCGTGAGATTACTATCGTCATTATGATGCAATGACCATTAGTTGAAGAATATAATTTTTAGGGTCGTCATTATCTAGAGTTCTAGACAATCACAATCAAATATTTACCATTATCGTTATGATAATTGTTAGAACTGTGACTAATTGTTTTTGCCTTAACATTATGCTGACTCATTGGCCTGACACCTCCCGTATCTAACCTTGTGGCAGCAAAAACGGTTCAAACATTTACCTTCTGTGGATCAGCTGAGGCGAGAGAAGGGGTAGCGCGAACGCGAGTTTGAGCGGAACAACTCCGATATGAAATGGCGTCGGCAATAAGCTCATACTTCTGTTGCGCCTTGAAATAACCAACTTAACATCTCACTGCACTTACAACCATTATTGAAACCATTGTTATTGAGGTTCGTGTCATTACCTGATGTCGGGCATTATTATTTTATGGCAGTTATAATTTTATCGCTATGCCCAAGCCAATAGTTAGTAGGACCGCTTTATTATTTGGATTATTGTAGGCCGTTATAATTTAAATCATATTCTATGAGCGACGCAAAGATATCAGTTTTCTAAGAGAAACTTCGAACATGAATTACCATCGTGTTTTCCAGTATGCGCAGGTTATGCGCGAGTTGGAGCTGCTGAAGCGAGAGAAGGTGGAACGCGAACGCGAGTTGGAGCACAGCAACTCCGAGTTATTGGCCAGGGTTGCTCAGCTGGAAGCCGAAATGGACGCAGTGATTAAGGAAATCCAGACCATCGCCAGCGCCAAACATCTACTCGATGCCGAGATCTCTATCTATCGTACCCTGCTGGATAAAGAGGACACTCGGTAAGCAAGATCTCGTTGTTTTTACTAATTGTAGGATACGACTGAGTGATTGGGTGAGTAGTCGAGTTAAGGAGAGAGTGGAGATTATCATGTTTAGGAAACTATAGCAAGTAAATGAGCGGATGAGTGAACGAGCAAAGAAGAGAAACATTGTTAACGGTTAACGAGCGAATTAGTGAGTGAGCGAATAAGCAAGTGAGAGAATGAATTGCAATTATATTCCGTGTTTAACAACATCTCAATGCTGCCAGGGCCGTTAATGTCTACCTCACCGAACCATCTAGCTCTATAATCCTGAGCGAGTAAGTATGCCAGTGAGAGAGTGAGTGGGCTAATATGCTAGGGAGTGAATGAGTGTTCTATATTGCTCTATTAGGTGACTGAGTGACCAAGCGAGTGAGTGGAACTCAGTGGATTAGGCAGTATGAATACATAATGCATTACATAACAAAGTAACATTGTGATGATGATTGTGGTATTACAGCTGCTAGAGCATTGCATTACATTACAATCTATCACATCACAATAGTACATTGTGGTGGGCTCATGGATGTTTAGTGTTGGATGGCGTCCAACGGTCAACCCCGAATCGAAAGAAATCACCAATCACCCGACGGGGACAGGTTGGTGCTTGCCTTTAGCCTCTTTCTGATCTTGTAGAGGGTTCTTGCTTCAAAGTCGTGCAGAATATTTCCCTATACCTTCACTGTTTCTGCCTCTTCGTCTGTCATTTTTCTGTCACTCCTTCTTTCTGCTTCTGCTTTAATTTCTCTATATTTGCCTTCAAATTTCTCTCCACCTCTCTCAGTCTTCCACTATCTGCGTTATTCTCATCCTGGCACTTCTCACTCCACTTGTCCCTCTCTGTGCATTCGTATCGCCTCCACTTATCGTAGGTTGATAGAACGCTGTTGCTTAGGTTTTCTTTTTGTCATTACATTCAATGCGTCGACTAAGCATAATAGAATTAGGTTGCTTTAAGCCTTGCTTCCGCCCTGTGAAATTGCTCCTCTGAAATTTTAAATCTAAAGCATTGACTCATTGACCATTTATACGCAGTGCATAGTAGAATGCGACAATGTTGTTCGTCTGCTGCATTGACTTTGGGTAGTATAGCTACTCTCAAATGCCATGTTCTTTTTCTTGCCTATTTCCATAGCCTCGTTGGACAGCGCCACAATCGTAGTGCTAAGAAAAATGTGTAATAGGTACACTACAACAAAATACAACCTTCGTTTGATAATGCCTTCTACTAAGTTCAGAAGTGCACCTAGAAATCGGGCAACCATTAAGATCCACATTGTAGATTGGAAGAGGTAAGTTTAGAGCGAAAGACAGTCTCGCTAAGAGAGTTGCGAACATGAGGATGTAGACAGTTCCAGATAGATAGACCAGCAACTGTGAATAAACTCCGACCAAAGACAACAATGTGTACCAGGAACAGCATACTTTCCAGCTGATGCTGACAGTCTGTAACAGAGCTGCCTTGTGAAACCATGGAAGATAAGTAGGAGGGCAGATGATTTGCAAGTGGAATCTCGCTTTGACGCAGATATGCTCACATAAAGGAAACCAGCGTGGAATTGGAGCAAATGTTGTATAGTATCTGAACCAAGTCATTGCGATTTGAAGCGAAAATTGCACATGCATACGGCTATACAGACAGACAGACAGACAGACAGACAGACAGACAGACAGACAGACAGACAGACAGACAGACAGACAGACAGACAGACAGACAGACAGACAGACAGACAGACAGACAGACAGACAGACAGACAGACAGACAGACAGACAGACAGACAGACAGACAGACAGACAGAACAACAGACAGACAGACAGACAGACAGACAAACCGAAACCAAAGCGAATTGAACCGTAGTGTGCCGAGTACGATATTCCCTTCATCTATCCATACCTTCTAGTGTCTATGTGTCTGTCTGTCTGTCTGTCTGTCTGTCTGCCTGCCTGCCTGCCTGCCCGTCTGATTCTCCTTCTGCGCCTTAGTTCCACTCAACTGCCGTTATCTTCTCACAAAACAATCAATTTCCATATCATCGAGTGGGTAATGATGAAGTAAACAAACATTCTGTGAGGCATTCTGTTTGCATGTAGAACTCACGAGTGATGTTAACATATTCAAAAACTGCGAAGCTATGGCAATTCTCACAAATCAATTATATCGTATTGGAAACATCGAGGTACTACAGAACACGTATTCCGAATCCTATGATCCGCTTTACAGTAATCAGAAGGCATAGGCACATTACAGACTATTTTGTAATGTGATATAATGGATTTTGAAATTTATATAGCGCTCTGATTTACTTGTGATCCATTGAAGTACGCTGTCTTTGGTACTTCACAATTTCGAATGGACGTCGTAATCCAAAGTATCGGATATTGTCTGGTAAAGAGTAAGATAGCCACGGTGTGACAATCCGCAAACATTTAACACATTCAACATTGGAAAATTGAACAAACGTATTCCCAACGCAAGTCAAAGGCATTTGAAAGAGTTTGAGTCATTTAGCTAAGAATTATACAAATATATTCAAAATATATTGCAAATATATTGTCTTAGCGTAAGTGTCTCGGTCTTCCGCATTAATTCAAGCAAACAGCTTCTTAAAATATAAAGGCGAACAGTTTTTGTGTTGCTAAGGTCAGCATAGATTCTGCAGCTTAGTGACTAGTTGTAGTAAATTGTAGTTTAACAATTGACCCGTCGCCCGAATTCACTCGAAACACTTGAAATAAAAATACTTAGGGGCCTATACATATATTAATTTCGGTCGGTGAAAATAAGACTTGCAAGTTGACTCTTGTAGGAAAAGGGTCACTAATTTAGTTAAACCGAAAAATTGTCGTTTACTCTAAGATAGTTAAGATGTCGAATTTTGGTTTTTGGTTCTTCTCAGGTTCATTTGGCTACAAACCATATCCTTCAAATCCAATACTAACGCCAAAATCCGATATTACAGACATGGATGGGAATTTTCATGTAGCAGTTCATGACAATAACATTGATATTTTATAGAAAGTGGCAAAAAGTACACAAGTTTTAGAGCAAAGGTGTATAAATTTTAACCTGTACTCCCATAGCTTATAGAAAATGCTTTTTCAATTAATTGAAACAAGTGATCCATTTTCTAGGCTTGCGTCACATAATATGTTAGCGGGCTGTTTTTAAAGGCTTTTGTTAAAAACGTCAGGCTACTGTTTCTAAGGGGTAACTGTCGAATATTATAGACATGAGCCATACATCGAGGGATGAAATGAACGCGAACACAAGCTCTCGGAAGACCTTTAAGGGTCCGATTACAATTTTCGACAGTTCCCTAGAGGGAAAATTCGTTGCCCTGGAAAACACGGGAAGAAAGGTCGGCCTCCAGACAAATTTTCTGATTTTTCCGATATTTCATTTTCTACAACCATCTTCATCCATTTATTGGTTTAACATTCAGGCAATCAGGCAATCAAACAATTCACTGATTCATTCATCCATTCATTCATTCGTTCATTCGCTGTCAGCTCTCGATACCCCTATAGACGGTTTTAAATTCATTTCATTCGTTCATTCCGTCATCTAAAGCATTGTGTAGCGTCTCGTCTAGATATACTCAGAGATGCTCAGAGCCCAGCTCCGGCGAAACAAGTGTTAGCCTTCGTAACCAGGGGCGAAAGCTGACGGTGAATGTTCGTTGTAGTTTGTGTTCTTTAGTATTGAATTAAATCATTTTAGCAAAATTTATTTTAATGGACTACATTATTTGATAACGGCCGCCTGAGACACAGCCATACTTCAAAGTTCTTTAATATACAAGTCATTTCCTGAATGTTTTTTCCTCAGAAGATTAATTAAATTTTTGTTGCATGTATTTTTTCTCAGAAACTTAATTAAAATTTGTGTTGCTTTGTACAATACATTATGGCAGCACAGCACGCAGCGTTTGTATGACGCAGAAAAATGTAGGATATATAGAGTCACACTACATTACATTTTTGTTTTTCCTCTGTCGAAACAACAGGAAGAGCAGTTGGGCAACTGGAGTCTGACTCGCAGCGTTGATGGAAAGGATTCTTTCAGTTACAAGTTCCCTGAAGCCTTTGTTCTACAAGCAGGAGAGAAAATCAAGGTCGGAGACGATTGCATCTTTAGTTAACTTCGTTTTGTTGAAGAACTTTTTTATATAGATACAAGTTTCGTATGACAAGTATTGGTCTACAAAAGGCAGAGTAAGCAAGAGGAGACTAAATTGTTCTGCATGTTTCAAGCATAGAGATTGCGACGAAGAATTTCAATGAATATTTGAAATTTTAACGACCAGCTGTATTGGTCTACCAATCAATTTTAACAGGCTATACTCTCGTCGTTAAAGTGTCAATATAGGAAGCATCTCAGCTCGAGAAAGCGAAATTGTGTCATATTTACGATCAACTATATTTCTGTGTGACTGCGCGCGTTAAGAATGTTCGTAATAAATAATAAATAACCAGGAAACAACCTAGCATAAGAAATAAAAGAACATGGAGGTCTAAACAATTTTGTACAAATAAGAGACGTTTGTCATCGGTTAGAAATTTCCACAGTTGTTTTTTTTAAATATCTTCAAATATGGTAAACTTCGATTGTGTCTACGCATTCCATATATGCTGACGGTCCATGCCCTTGTTAGGTGCAAGGTCGTAGGGAAAGGCCATTAGGCAAATAACCTTGTTCAATGCCGGCTCAGGGTCTAAGAGCACGAAACCAGCGCCTTCTCTTACTTTCACCATGGAGCATAGGATCTTTACTTTTCTCTTGTTTTTGATTAGGTGTGGTCTAAGGGAACAAAACCCTCTACAGCGGCAACAGGTGACCTCGAATCGGACCAGAACTGGGGAATCGGCGCGCACATCATCACCAAACTGGTCAACCCTGCCGGAGAGGTCTGTCTTCCAAAACTCAAAAACTTTCACGTCGTACTACGGAAATAGTATCACGCTTTTAATCATCATCATTTTTTTAATTCCTTTTAGATCTAGACAACTTTGAGATTTAACAGATAGTAATAATGTTTAAATATATTTCTGGGATTACATCGAATTGTAACAGTTACTTTAAATTCTCATTATTAATCAGTGCTTTTAAAACTGCTGTAGACAGCTCTAAAAATGATTTTTGTAATTCCGATTTAGTTTAAGCAACTTTTGAAAATGATCACTTACACAAAGTTATTTGGATAAGTACTAGAAGAAAGCAGAAAATTCTGACAAAGGAGAACCTTAAGTTCTAAAATAATCTACATAGTAGCCGAAACTTTTATTTGCGAATATATTTCCTGAATGAACCTCCGCTTTCTGCAGGAACGTGCAGCATACATTCAACAGACGAAATTCAGCGAGGGTTAAACGTGATGGCTTCTGAACAGCACTCGCAGAGATAGCGACATCTCGCGACCTTTATAATACAATATAAGCATGAATCGTCGGAAAATGGAACGCTCCTTGATTAGACAAAGTTATGAAATCAGTCTATTTGTGTTGCCTAAATTTTGATTGAATACTCTGTTTCAAAGCGTACAGATGACTAATTTTGATATCTAGGCTTATACAAACTTTTTTATTTAGATTCATGCATAGATCAAACATTTACTCAACATCTCGTCATCCGCAGAAATGAATTTTAGTATGATTGATCGTAGTTTGTTTGTACAACAAGGCAGTAGTTGTAAAGAATAATATCGTACGAGTAACCAACTCGCTGTTAGCTTAATAATTGCGTAACCATTAACGTCTATTGATGATTTGTATTTCAAACAATGTTGAATATACTAAGGTGTAGTAGCCAGGGCTGTAGTGGTAAAATTAGAGGTGAGTACACGCTACTGGTGAGAAGTGGCGTGACTAGGGCTGGTGTCACCCTCGAAAAATCTGATGACTTTTTTAGGAATTCATCTCAGAAAAATTGATGACCTTCTAGGAATTCTCATGACCTTTTTTAGGAATTCGTCTCTGGAAAAAAGTTGCTGACCTTTTTTTTAGTCATTCGCCCTTTCATTTCCTTTCTTTTTTGTGGAAATTTCATTGGTCAATGGCTATACGGTCTCTAGAGAGGTAAGTATACGCTGTATACCCGCGTATACCCTCGCTACAGCCATGAGTATACGCTGTCTAGAGGTGATTTAAACATTGATACGTTTATTTGCACAAAAAATAGACAAAAGTTTCAGGGAGGGAGTGAAGGAGGGATGGAGGGAGGGACAGACGTAGGGCGGGAGGGAGGAAGGGAGGCAGGAAGGCATAGACAGACTTAATAACCGCTGTTTCTCTGTGTGTCAATCCGTCTGTCTGTCTGTCTAGCTTTGCGTGTGTACGTCTATCTCCGTAGTGCCCAGAGTTCGTGGGCGGAGCCAATTTCGGGGGCCTGTGAGAGCATTCATCGACACACAGATCTGGGAAACTATATTAATGGATTAATTTGTTTATGTATCATCATCATCATCATCATCATCATCATCATCATCATCATCATCATCATCATCATCATCATCATCATCATCATCATCATCATCATCATCATCATCATCATCATCATCATCATCATCATCATCATCATCATCATCATCATCATCATCATCATCATCATCATCATCATCATCATCATCATCATCATCATCATCATCATCATCATCATCATCATCATCATCATCATCATCATCATCATCATCATCATCATCATCATCATCATCATCATCATCATCATCATCATCATCATCATCATCATCATCATCATCATCATCATCATCATTATCATCATCAGTTTCTGACGCCAGACATGAGCGGCGATGGGTACGAATAAATTATCTCCATTGTCCTCGGTAATTTGTCAAGTCCCCACGCCCCTGTGTGTTAGTCCAAGCGATGTTATGTCTTCATTTATGACAGTTATTGGTGTTTCGGTGGTCTTTTCAGTCACCATTGCTTGGTTTTCTCTGCGTTGATCATTTTTATGTATATGTAACTGCAAATATATATATATATATATATATATATATATATATATATATAGTGAGTGAACGCATAATGTATATAGTTGTTCCCGCGTACCGTACTTTCAAAATGAAAAATTATAGATTAGCTGTGGCCGGCCACTCATTCTGGAAACGGCTGTCGCCTCACCTGTTAAGATCTGGTGATCTCCTGTCGTAAGACGTCCTCGATGAGCTATCGTTGGCCTACACCCGCAGAGGCGTTTGTGTGGTACGCCCACGTCTTTGTCGGCTTTAAAACAACGATAAATGCACAAGTGGGTAATTCTAATCTTTTAATGAGGTTTTTATTAGGCGACAGCCGCGCTACGTAAACAGAACACTTAAACGGAAGTCAGTTACGTTAAGAGGAAATTAAGTGAGCCGCCTTCATAAATCACACGAATAGCGTATAATAGCCATGCATGCATGCATTTATTCTAAGCTTATTGTATATATGCAATGTTTCATACATGTATACATGGGGCGTGGTGGCTCAGTGGTAAGTTCGGCGCCTTGTGACCGGAGGGTTGCAGGTTCGAATCCCTCTCTAGCCGCTGCGTACGGACCTTGGGCAAGTCCTTCACTCGCAATTGCTCGTGGCGCTTCGGCGTGAAAATTCCGGCACAGTATCAAATGCTGTAGTCGGGAGCACCTCTGAGTAGTAGTTGACTTCGAGAGGCGCTATAGAAATATCCGGAATAAAAAAAAATAAAATAAAAATGCTGGCTGGCATTCATTGATGCATGCGTGCATGTGGAATGTATGATGTATGTATGTACGTATTTATGTATGTATGTATGTATGTATATATGTAATGCATGAGTAGCTGATAATAGGTGCGTTCTAGCCCATTTCGACAGAACCCATATGTGCGTTCTAGCCCATTTCCACAGAACCCATAGGTGCGTTCTAGCCCATTTCGACAGAACCCATAGGTGCGTTCTAGCCCATTTCGACAGAACCCATAGGTGCGTTCCAGCCCATTTCGACAGAACCCATAGGCTGTTTTCATATCACTCGCTCAAACCCATAGGCTGTTTTCATATCACTCGCTCAATCCCATAGCCACATCAGTAATTATAAATTATGATTATGAATGATGAAAGACTTCATTTTCATCACACACACACACACACACACACACACACACACACACACACACACACACACACACACACACACACACACACACACACACGCACACGCACACGCACACGCACACGCACACGCACACGCACACGCACACGCACACGCACACGCACACGCACACGCACACGCACACGCACACGCACACGCACACGCACACGCACACGCACACGCACACGCACACGCACACGCACACGCACACGCACACGCACACGCACACGCACACGCACACGCACACGCACACGCACACGCACACACACACTCATAAAACCAAACACACACACACACATCAAAACAAACACACACACACGTTTTTGAACTCTGCCTTACACAGCCAAAATCTATTATCAGAAAAGGACTCTGCACTTTAGACACATCTTGCATTCCACAGAAGGGCTCTAAGAGGTGTTTATCCAAAAAGACAATGGAACTAGACCCATGCTTGGCCACGCACACAACTCATAGGTCATCTTGGGACATCATTCCAACTAGAATATTATTACCAATTAGCATGCTAGCGTCTTTCAAGTTTGCATATTCAGTTGGATTGAGAGTTTTCATATAAAACTTAGGTCTTCCAAGTTGCATGAGGGATTTATACAGTAAAATGTGGTCTTTTAGCCTGCGAAGATGCAGGATGTGTGAGCTTACAAGCTAAAATGTCACCGGATATGTTACAAAGATGCGCAAGACATTGCAAACGGGCATCTCATGCCGCGTAAGGACTGCTGGGAAGAGAGAGTTTATGTAGCAAAATTACAAGTTTTGAGAATGCAGAGACGCATCCGAAGAGAGAAACGTATGTCTTTTAGGGTGCGAGGAGAGCTAGCATGAAGGTTTGCACAGTAAAATGTGAGCTTTTGAATTGCATGAATGTCTGCTATGACCATTTCGATACTAAAATTACAACTTTCTTCGTTTCAACGAAATATATGTGTGCTGATTTGGATGTTTTAGCTGATAGACTTATACAAAAACTTGAAATATTAGCATGGAAAGGTTTAGATAAAGCTGTATATAACAGGAACCTGGAACCAAACAGGAGTTCGCGTGAATATATTGAACGTAAGAGGTATCCGCGAGTATGGTAAGATAAAGTAGGCCTAAGCAGTGCTTTTTTCTGGATTAAAGGTTCCGGAACGGAACAATAGGTTCCGGAACGGAATAATTATGGGCGGGCTAAAATCCCAAGAAAAACGGGATTGGGGGTTGGGAGGGATCTAAAAAAAACTGAAAACAGTTCAAAACACTGAAATTAAATTAAAATAACTAAACTATTGTTTTTATTATTAAAATAAATAAATAATTTTTTTAGCAGCGTTCCGGCTGAAAAAAGCACAGGGCCTAAGTCAAATTCAGTTAAATCGTAGCAGAAGCAGATGCATACTCAATTCAAATAAGATAAAATCAGTTAATCTGTAACAAAACAAGAGTGCAGGTAAGATAATATTCAGTTTAGTTATAGCAAAAATAAGAGTTATGGCAAGTTAACGTTAAGCTGTGCTTCTAGTTTCGACCGACTCTGCCTCTTACGCCGTTGCCGGGTGCAAAACGTTCTCAGGATGGCCTTTTCTCAGAACAGGTTTCGTGCCTTTAAAGGGAACAGTCGTACCTTTCTTGTGTGTGTCTCCATAGCTATAGGGTTTCTCTTTACCACGCTTCTGCATATCTTAACTTTGGAACAATTGCCATTAATATGAAGCATAAGGCGTTTTCTGAGTTACTAGAACAAGGAAGACTAACGAAAAGTTCCTGCTTTATTCTCACCATCACATCCCTGTGTGCGTGCGTCTGTCTGTCTATCTGTCTCTCTATCTATCTGTGTGTATGTGTGTGTGTGTCTCTCTCTATCTCTCTCTTCATTTCTGTGTGTAAGACCTTCGGTCTCCTACGTATATTTTGATTGTGCACCTCAATCGACGATGAAAATTATCTTACGCGTCCTCTTCTGGTGCCAGTTCTCGAACAACAAAGTTAATTAAATCTGCATCAGAGGATTCAATTACTATCTGAGTGACCCTGTCCAGACTTTGGGGCTCTGTTTCTCTGCTGCTATGATATTATCTCTCTTTTATCTGGCATTCTCGTAGTCTTCATTTTGGAACGCAACCCGTCTGAATTGGGATAAGATATCCTGCGGGTGTATTTCCCCCAATTTTGGCAACACCGGGCAGAATTTGTGAATAAGATGTGTATTGTGTTTCCAGTTTTGAGAGAAAGACATGCGCTGCGATAGCCAGAGTCGAGCATTCGTGAGTTCGGGCATGGATCCCGACAATTGTCACAATTATGGCATGAGCTTACTCGAGAAGAGTGTTGGAGCTTGGACTATGGAGCGATTTTCAAATTTTAGGGATGAGCTGACGGAAGGGTGGATAATTGCTATAGGATATAAGAGAAATATTGGCCGGGTACAAGATAAGTAGAAATACTTAGATTAAATTATGTTTAATTAAATTACATCATATTATATATCAATCAGATCGGAGCATGTCACGTGAAAAAACATCGCATTACACAACACACATTACATCGCATTACCGAACACGTATTCCATTACATTACCATTGTTTTACGGGTGAATGTACTCTTTCGTGTGTGTGTGTGTGTTTGTGTGTGTTTTTGTGTGTGTGTGTGTGTGTGTGTGTGTGTGTGTGTGTGTGTAGGTGCAGGTGTAGGTGTAGGTGTGTATGTGTGTTTGTGCGTGTAGGTGTGTAGGTGTGGGTGTGCTTGGCTTAATGCGGAGGTTGGAATTGACTTGTATTCTGTGCAACACAGCATTCGATTTCTAGTGGATCTCCTGCTTAGATGCTCGATCAACGGGGACCATACCTGTACTTTTCGAGGCAAGTTCAGTCGTGGATGGTATGACAGGGGGATGTAGGCAAACAGAGCGGGAAAAAAGAGAGGAGAGAGGGATAGAGAGAAGCATGCAGTGGCTGAGAAACAGATAATGAGACACAGGAACAGAGACTGAAAGGCAGAGAGAGACAGAAATAGAGAATCAAAAAGACAGATAAACGTACAGAGAAAATGAGTCAGTGAAAGACATAGAAAAGGGAGAGAAGAATAAACACAGAGAAATAGGCAGAGAGACAGAGTGTCAGATACAATGAGACAGTCAAACAGTGAAACACAGGGGCAGAGAAACAGAGAAACAGACAGAAACAGAGACAAAAAGGCACTGAAGCAAACAGAGAGAAATTGAATGTGAGATATAGTTTTATTTCTCACCCTAGAAATTCATTATGATCAATAGGGTGGAGTGAAAAAATGATTTTTAAATAAATGAATTCTAATAGTGGGCAAAAGATGCAACTGAGGTCGAGAAAGAAACACACCAAATATTTTAAATTTCAAATGACATCTTCTGCCCTCTACCGTCGATGCAATATTTCAACGTGATTAACCTAATATCACAATGGATGTCATCCAATCTCCTCTGCCTTAACCTTTCCAAAACAGAATTCATAATCCTAGGCCTTCCTTATCATATCAAGAAAAGCCCTAAACCTTCATACACCCATCGACTAACTCATCGCTTCTTAACTTTCACATCGGACCCCCCCCACCCCGTCCATTACTTGTGATCCACACCGCTCCTTCTCTAACCGCTCCTTCTCTAACCTTCTCTAACAGCGCCGTGCCTTCTCTGTGGCTGGCCCCATGACCTGGAATGGGCTCCCTACCAAACTCCGCCAAATACCGATTGGTCATTTCACCTTGTTTCTTACTGTTCTCAAAACTGCGTTGTTCGACCGTGGTTGGGCTGGGAGCGCTCCTGAGTAGGCAATCTTGAAGTCTTGAAGGGGCGCTATAAAAAACTGCTTTAATAATAATAATAACCACATCTCCAACCTCTCGCGCTCCTGCTTCAGGCACATTTGTAACCTTCGTCGCATCCGGCCCAAGATCGACCTTAAAACTGCCTCTACCATTGTTACCTCTATTGTTCATTGACTACAGCAATTCCCTCTTCCTCAACCTTGAATCCACCCAAATCAACCGTCTGCAACTTATCCAAAAGTCACTAGCCAGGGCTGTCACGAGAATGCCCAAACATCATCATATTACTCTCATCCTCAAATCACTACATTGGCTAAAAATCCCAGAGTGAATCCACTTCAAAGTCCTATCACTAACCTATGACTCCCTACAATATGTCCAGCCCAAGTACCTCTGTGGTCACCATCCAGGCAACCCGCTCCACCCGATCCTCCTCCTATTTCAGTCTTTCTTGATCTCCGGTCACTACTCATCTCAAGTTCTCCAACCCAGCCATATCCAACAGAGCACCACGCCTCTAGAACGATCTCCCCTTGAATTCCGTAGATTCTTGGTTCCTCTATCATCATTCCAACCCGTCCTCCATCTTTCTCCTCATGTTCCTCTATCCATCTCCGGGCTTTCCACTCCAAACTGAAGTCTCACCTTTTCAAGTAGGGCCTACTCCTACCCTGACTCATTTGATCCTGTGCCTTCCAATTCTCCTCGCCCTAAATAACATCCACCGTCACAGCTGCTCTGCGTCCTCTCTTGATCTGCCCCCCCCACCGAAACCAGACTCGGACCTCTTTTGGATTACTCTCTGGAAAACCCCCTCAACACTTACAGTCGTATGCTGCCGCATCCTGCTTGAACAGAGCTTTGGTACTTCTTTCGTTCTCTCCTAATTATCTTCCTTTCAGCAATGTCGCTGCATTCATTAGGCGTTACAATCATAGGCGTAATTTGTCGGGGGAACGAGGGGTAACCGTACCCCACCTCACTCTTTGGGTTGAGGTACCGTACCCCCACTTTATGCACAATGCCAATCAATATTTTATTATTTTGCCTTCCCAGAGATCGCAGTCAACGTCTTGATTCCTGTATGTAAGAAATTGGTACCCCCCACCTTTTTAGACCAAAGTTACGCCTCTGGTTACAATTATATAATCCTGTAACACACCAGAGGCGATTTCCGCAACTGACTTGAACGTGTATTTCATGAATTGTAACCGTTCGAAGACAGTCAGTTGAAGAGAAAGAAAAATAATGCACCACACTGACGTTATTCAAAGAATTTAATATGGTAAATATAAAACCCTCGGTAGAGGGCAGAAGACGCAAAGCAAAATCAACAATATTTTGAGCACTAATTACACTCACATGCTGGCAACTTTCCATCGCTATTAGAAAACGTTTGCTGAAAAAATTTTTTTTGCCGTTTTCACTCCACCCTAATGATCAACCCACTTTCTCCCTTACTGTTCGTGACCTAGGTGTTACGGTGGATCGAGAGCTTAGTCTCTCTCAGCATGTTAACTTGGTCACTCTGAACTGTTATTATCAGCTCCGGCAGTTGCGTGTTGTACTGAGGTCCCTCTCCCATGATGCTGCAGTGATCTTAGTTCATGCATTTGTCACTGGTAGAGTTGACCACTATTGCTCGGTCCTGGTTGGTCACTCCCAGGGCCTAATAGGGCGACTTGAAAGGGTCCTTCGTTCTGCTGCTAGACTTATTGGTCGTATTCCAAAATATGCCCCAGTCTCTGCCTATATGCGTGACGTCTTACATTATCTTCCTGCCTCTGAGCGCATCTCCTACAGGATAGCAGCACTCACTGGCGTAAACTTGTCCAAAATATTGGGGGGGGGGATAAAGTCTGGACCAGAGGTGAAAAAACCGGTTTTTTGAAGATGAAAAGTTTTTTGTTTTTTTCGTTTTTTAAATAGCTTTTATGGTTTTTGTTGTTTTGGGTGTTTTTAAGATTTTCGGATGTCGGGTCATAAATATCATAAAAATGGCATGAACAAGAGCTCCAACTCAGTTTAATTCAGTTGCGATTTCCGAAAAATTAAAAATCATTAAATCAATGTTGCTAAAATAACTTCTACAAATATAAGAAATTTATTTTAAGAAAAAAAAACAAATTTTATGGTTTTCTTTTCTTTTGTCTTTGTTTAAAAAAAACTTATTTCACATCTGGTCTGGACAGTAAGCAGAGGCTTCCGGTGTTACGTTAATGCGTATGAAATGGAGCGTTTTGTTTACATGTAAATTTGTTTCATATTGAAGATATTGGAGATAAAAATTAATCTTTGTTTTCATTATGAATTTCTGATAGTATTTCAGTTCTGTGTCTCTGCTTTTCTGTTTCTGAAAAAATTTGTCTATATTGAAACATAATATTTTAATATTTGAAGAAATTCTCCTCACGATTTTTGGGGGGCATTGCCCCGGCTCCTCAGTTATTGGGGGCACGTGCCCCGGCTCCCCTCAGAGTCTACGCCTATGGCAGCACTAGCTTGGCGGTGTCTCCGGTAGCGCCCCATCCTACCTGTCTGAACTCTGTTGCCCGATTTCTGACTTACCCTCTCGCATAGCTTCGCGCTCTGCGAATAATGGGGAGCTATTGGTCCCTCGGGCCCGCTCCGCAGTCAGGCAACGTCGAGCCTTCTCGATTGTTGGCCCGTCTACCTGGAATGGTCTTCCGATATCCTTAGGCTGCTTCCCTCGGAATAATTCACCTGTTTTCTTACGACAACTCAAGTCCTATATATCTGTTTAGCCGTGGTTGGGCTGGGAGCGCCTCTGAGTAGGTCTCTTGAAGAAGCGCTATATAAATTTCCAGAATGAATGAAATGAATGTGAGCCTATGTGTGTGTGCCTTTATGTGTCTCTTCCTGTAGTAGGCACACAGCATAGAAACAGACCCGTTTGGTGTTAAACCGGTCGTACACCGTCACGGCCCTAATAATATGCTATGCCGTCTTATACATACATGTAAGTGAATGCGGGTCAATTAGTAGTACACACACATTAATGTTCGTTTCTAATTACAGATAGGTCGATGTTCACGTGATTAACGTTCTGCACAAGCACTAAACCTTTCTACACTGGCATGCTCGAGGCACCTGATGGACTTAACATGCAAACTCGCCTAAAATTTAAATCAAACTAAAAAACTAAAATTCACGTTAAATTTGAAACACAAAAATACAAACGTAGGCCTACATAATGCACCTCTTCAAAGAAGCTCCACATAGCTCCCTCTCTCTGCCCGTATACAATTCAAAGTGCTTATTCTTGTGCTTAAGTCTCAATTGGGTCTTGTTCCGCAGTACTTGCGTGATCTACTTCTACGGCCTCATTCTGCTGCTTCGCTGCGTCCTCTCCGATCTTCTGGTCGTCTTGGCCTCTTAGTTCCTCGTGTCAGGACTAGTATGGCTCAATCCAGGTTAGAGCTGTACCGATGCATCGGCAGCAATCGTAATCGGGCCGATTATTAGAGGTATCGGCACAATTTGTATCGGCAAAAAATAATCGGCGCCGATGCAAATTACTTTATAATTAATTAGCGCTTTTTGCACAATAATCGTTTTAAAATTAGCACAGATATCTATGTTTTGTTTCTTTTTATTGCTTTATATTTAGCATTGCACTACTTACTAGGCACAGTAGAAACCGAGGACCTATTATACATAGGACTGGAAATTCCTTAACCCTTATACAATGTCGTGTGCCTAGTTTTTGGGCGATAACAAAAATTTAATAATCGGCTATACGCGGTATCGGCATAATCGGCAAAAAGGGCTATCGGTACACCTCTACTTCACTGTTTCTACCTCTTCGTCTGCCATTTTCGGTGACAATATGATATAGATAATAATTGTAATCTAAAATATCTACACTTAGACGCTTTATCTGAATGTCAATTAAGTTGGAAGAGAAAGGCCGTGGAAGAGAAAAGCCTTGATATTCCGGTGGTAAAGCTGCTTTCCAACTGCGCTCGTTTTTCCTGTCTATTTGCAACGCCTCCATAATAATAATAATAATAATAATAATAATAATAATAATAATAATAATAATAATAATAATAATAATAATAATAATAATAATAATAATAATAATAATAATAATAATAATAATAATAATAACAATAATAATAATAATAATAATAATAATAATAATAATAATAATAATAATAATAATAATAATAATAATTCTGGAGTAACGGTCTTGCCGAGTGGTCGCACGTTTTTGACCTGAATCGTATTGTTGGTTTTAAAATGTTTCTTGGCTAACTTCAACACGTGGTTGGGGCTATTTTGTTTTCGGGCATTAGCATAGCTGTCGGTGAGGATAAGCAGGTAGATTTTGGGGAGGGTTTTGATTGTTTTTAGCCATTTTTCCAGACAACATGTGTGGTGAGTGATAATACGAGGCTCCATGTCGAGGCGCGCTAGCCAATCAGCGCCTTCACTTGAACAGGTCGTTGCGAATCAGCGGGCCGGAACCGACCAGCGGGAGGCGTGGCCAATCACAGGACTCGGCAGGCCAGTCGAACAATATAAACAAAACGAATAAGGCTTGCGGTGTGTGCAGTCACTGCCTGGCGGTAAGACAACTGCATATCAAGGATGGCACCGTACACAATCATGGCCCAAGATATAGCCCATGCCCCGGATCGCGACAACCGCCGATGCGGATGGAGTAGACGGATGAGGGCACTGGGGGGTCGGTGGGGTCGACCCCTTGATGGGGTGCCAGCCAGCGAGACAGGAAGACCACGGATCTCAAACCCGACCCGTAGCAGGGAATCTTGTCAGTAACAACGTGAGCCAGTGGCATAACAGAGCGAGGCTGGGAGTGGGCACACAGCAACACCCAGATCACCCGAGGGGAAAAGTGCTCAAACACATACCAAAGGGAGCACGATTTGCGTGCGCAAGGGCCCTCATATCTATACTGAGGACCATCGTGGAAAAACCGGAAGACGTCGAAGCCTGTCGCCGGCTGTTGTGGTTTGCGCCGAGCATTCTGGCGCAGCCCCCTCGTGCAGGCAGAAGACGTAACTTGGCCAAGATCATAAAGAAAAGAATTGATAGACGGGATCATTTGGATGGTGAGATGGAGTTAGAAGGCGGGCATGAGAGACGAGGAGGACGGGCTAATGACAGAGACTTGCTTCTTGCAGCTGTCATTGCTAAATTGGAGTAGGGGAACTTAAGAGCTGCATCCAGCATCTTGTGTAACAGGGATCATCCGGTCAGAGCTACAGAGGAAAACTCGGCAATAATGCAAGAAAAACATCCAGCCGATGAACAGCCAACAAGGATGGTAGATCTTCCTGATCCGGCTGAGAACTCTCCATACCAGATATTGGAGACGGAGCTGGTTGGATTGGTGAGATCTTTTCCCGTGGGCTCAGCAGGTGGACCGGACGGCTTCCGCCCTCAGCTCCTCGTGGACCTGCTAAACAACAAAGAGGCTTCGGAGGACCTCGTACAGGCGCTTACGGGATTTGTTAACATCATGCTGAGGGGTGAGTGCCCCGATGAAATCCGCAGATTGATGTTCGGAGGCACCCTGATTGCACTATATCCAAAAACACCGGAGGCCTGAGACCGATAGTAGTTGGTTATTTATTTATTTATTTATTTATTCCGGATATTTCTATAGCGCCTCTCGAAGTCAACTACTACTCAGAGGCGCTCCCGACTACAGCATTTGATACTGTGCCGGAATTTTCACGCCGAAGCGCCACGAGCAAATGCGAGTGAAGGACTTGCCCAAGGTCCGTACGCAGCGGCTAGAGTGGGAT
This sequence comes from Allolobophora icterica, assembly GCA_963556255.1. Lineage (NCBI taxonomy): Eukaryota > Metazoa > Annelida > Clitellata > Crassiclitellata > Lumbricidae > Allolobophora > Allolobophora icterica. Next base: position 9,225,680 of record OY744609.1, on the reverse strand, counting down.
TCGAACCTGCAACCCTCCGGTCACAAGGCGCCGAACTTACCACTGAGCCACCACGCCCCATGTCTGGAGAAGACTCACAGCGAAGGCTGCAAATAAGTATGCGATCGATAAATTGGCTTCATTCTTCGCCCCGCTCCAGGTGGGCATCGCCACCCCCGGCGGTGCGAGACGGCGGTCCATGCGGCCAGAGCATTTGTTACAAACATGCCTCAGGGGCAGGTCTTCGTCAAATTAGATTTCAGCAATGCGTTCAATGCCCTGAGACGAGACGTAATGTTACGGGCAGTTCATGAGATCATACCCGATCTATACCCGTTCATACATCAGGCGTATACGCAACGGAGTCACTGCTCCAGTTCGGGGATTTTGTAGTCAAATCACAGATGGGGACGCAGCAAGGGACCATTTGGGCCCTTTGCTTTTCTGCTTGCCATTGCAGCCTGCCTTGCGGTCACTGGCCTCCAGCTTCCGAGTTGGGTATATGGATGATCTGTCACTCGGAGGGCGACCGGAGGATGTGGGCCATGACATGATCATCATATTAGGCCTCGAGTCGACCTTAGGCCTACACCTGAATAGACAGAAATGCGAAATCTTGGCGGAGGACGCAGATGCAGTGAAAGCATTTGATGACTTCAAACGAGTCACCAAGGACTCAATAACTTTGCTTGGGGCGCCAATCTGCAGAGGAACAGCGCTGGACGAAACACTACAAGGCCATTCGGATAAATTGGAGCAGGCACTGAGAGACATGAGGAGATTGCCTAGGCAGGGAGCCTTGATGCTCATGAGATTTTGCTTCGGGGCGGCGAGGTTGACCTTCCTGCTCAGAACCACACAGTGTTGGGGCCACCCTCTGTTGAAAACAATGGATGAACAAATGAGACAGGGACTGGAGCAGTCGTCAACATCAAACTCAGCGACATCCACTGGACACAGGCGACACCACCGATAAGGGACGGCGGATTAGGGATCAGAAGGCTTCAGATGCTGGCATCTTCCGCATATCTTGCATCAGCTGCATCAACCAGAAATCTCGGAACCGCTATCCTTCACTCGGATGACTGGAAAGACGTCTTCAGAGATGATATTCTTTCCGCACGCAGGACGACGCTCCCGAGCGGAGTGTTAGAAACCATCACTGCTCAAAAAGTTTGGGACAGACCGCTGATTAAGAAGGATATATCGGAGGTGTGGTCCTCGGCGACAGATCCGCTCAACAGGGCTAGGTTGGGGCAGTGACTTCCGCTCATGCAGGAGATTGGATGTCTGTATTCCCAATAGCTTCCTGTGGGCTGTGTCTCAGCGATGAGGCTGTCCGGGTGGCGATAGGCCTACGCCTAGGCCTGGACCTCAGTGAACCACACCAGTGCCAGTGCGGTGTCATGACGGACCAGGGAGGACATCATGGACTGGTCTGTAGACTGTCTGGAGGGCGAGCAAGCAGGCATTTTGCTATAAATGATATACTTTGGAGAGCACTCCAGCGAGCTGAAGTTCCGAGCACCAAAGAACCAACAGGCTTATTTCGAAGCGATGGCAAAAGACCAGATGGAGCAACGTTGATCCCGTGGTCAAGAGGGAAATACATGACTTGGGACGCCACCAGTGTACACACGTGTGCAAACTCGTACATACACCTGACTTCCATAACGCCAGGAGCAGCAGCAGAAATGGCAGCCACCAGAAAGACCACAAAGTATGCAGAAATCCCCACTACCCACAATTTTATACCAGTGGCACTGGAAACCCTGGGTCCCATTAATGCTCAGGGCAGGGAGTTCTTATCAGAACTAGGTCAGCGTTTGACCGTTGTTTCGGGGGATCCGCAGGAGACAGCACGCCTCTTTCAGCGTCTTTCAAGTTGCACGCAACAATTTAATGCCGTTGCGTTTCGAGGCACTTTTATACAATTGACCGGTGAAGATGACCGTTAACTCCAGAACAACAAAACTATTCGGATAGTTTCTAAGAGCCTGAGGGATTATTTTTACCTCGGGCGATAAAAAATAATAATAATGACAATTTATATGGCGCCGTAACACGGCCATGCCGCTACAAGGGCGCCTTACAACTCCTAACAGGTGGGATAAGCCCTAGCAAACAAGTAAGGTTTAAGCTGCGATTTGAATGAGTCTGCCATTTTCTGTCTACACTTAGACAGTTCCATTGCTCTATCTGAATGTCTGCGATTTGAATGAGTCTGCCATAGACTGCGCCAGCATAGCAGCGTTACAAAAATAGTGTAATAAACATGTAGCCTAACAGTATATGAAATTACGGTCGGTGAAAATAAAAACAATAGTTTAGTTATTTTAATTTAATTTCAGTGTTTTGAACTGTTTTCAGTGTTTTTTGAGATCCCTCCCAACCCCCAACCCCGTTTTTCTTGGGATTTTAGCCCGCCCATAATTATTCCGTTCCGTAACTTATTGTTCCGTTCCGGAACCTTTTATCCAGAAGAAAGCACTGCTTAGGCCTACTTTATCTTATCATACTCGCGGATACCTCTTACATTCAATATATTCACGCGAACTCCCGCTTGGTTCTTAACAGTCTGCTTTCGTCTTCAGATCTCAATTATTCCTAATCCTAATTTTGTTCGGTTCTTTTTTACGACTCGAGGCTAAGGGTAATTATTTACTTAACAAAGGTATGAAAAGCAGGTGTTCGCTCACCTGTTTGCATTCTACGACGGAAAATAGGTGGTTCCTTTTCGTTGAAATTGCATCGCAAAAGTCGGTAAAATGATGCAGATTAACACAACTGCATATTTCAGTGACAGTCTGTCATAAATTATAGACTTTTGGAATTCTACGGAGGATAGGCCAAGTGACTGCGAGCTTCGAAATACGTTATGAATTCATTTCCAAAATAGTTTTTTTGTATATTCAACTGTTAATAAATATGATGGGTGAATGCATATTATATGCAGTTATATGTAAGGCGATCTGGTGTTTCCCCCATTCCCTACTTCGAAAATGAAAAGCCTACCACAGGTTTGCTGTGGTCGAGCTCTCATTCTGGAACATACCGCCATGGATGCATACTGCAACAAGTGCTCCTCGCCCTTGCCTCGTTCGCTAACGATCGAATAGCATTCTTTTCGATCTTGAGTCTGGTCGGGAGCACCTCTGCGGAGTTTAGGTCTATAGGCGGAGACATTGTATAACTTATAGGCCTATGTACCATCCGTAACATCAATACTTTCGGAAATTATTTTAAACAACAATAGCGGCGAAGATGAGCAAGGCGAATAATAATGCACAGTTGAGCACGTATCCTGTCATGGAAATTATGCGACTCGTTCTATGTCGATGTAGTCGAAATAGAAAACAGTCGGACTGTGAACAAAATTTACTTCAAGTCCTGCAGAAAGCACGCCGATAAAATTCGAATGGATTTCCGGCTGAGAGGTCAAGCCAAAAATGAGTGTTCAACGTATGCCGAAGGCTCAGCCAACGTTGTGAAATCAGCCGTCACACGTCATCTTAGACTAATGGTAGGTTTCTAGTGAATGTTCATTCATTCATTCATTCTCAAATCAAATCAAATCAAATAACATTTATTGGTCCAGAGTAGCAATACAGTAATGCCAAATACTTCGTTAATTACATTGCACAGTAAAGTAACACAGTAAATAATCGTTTAATTGATATTAAATACTTTACAAGCATAATTTCTTTGGCAGTAGAATCATTTACTTCATGCCTTTTGTCCTAATTATCAAGTGTTATACTTGTATCGGCATTATAACAAAGGTCACCATGCATAAACGGCTACCTTTCTTATTAAATTTGGACACAATGGGGAATCCAGAAGGGACGAAATCCCGCTAGGAAGGTCCCCCTATTTCAGTTAACATAAATTGGTGGGTTGAGTTGATAAGAGATATTGCAATCTGATTTAAAGTATTTAATCGTGTACTTTGCTTTATTTCTTCTTTTTATACATGCAGGACCAACAAACATTCTGAGAATTTAAATAGCGCCTCTTCAAGAGACCTACTCAGATAACGGAACTGATGAGCACTATATGCAGCGATACGAAAACTCACGAATTCGATACACAAAATACGCTGTGCACAAAAGCTCTCGAGGTCGACCGCGCATCGCTCGCCTAATCGATACAGCGCGATCGATTTTTAACCCGCCTACTATTTTCAAATCAGACGCACTGGTCTTTATGCGTATTAATTTTCTTCAACTTTTATTTCATTCATTCATTCATTCATATGGAGAATTTATATAGCGCCTCTTCAAGGCTATCTACTCAGAAGCACTCCCGACCCAACCCCGGCTGAAGAGCACAGTCTTGAGATTTGAATAAAATGTGGCGGAATGGGTGCTTGGGACCAAGCGAAGCGCTACAGGGAGCCCATTCCAGATTGCAGGGCCAGCGATGGAAAAATCACGGCGCTGCCTAAGGGCGATCCGTGAGCGAGGAACTAGAAGCTCAGCCTGCTTAGAAGAGCGCAGGGAACCACGGCGCTGGATGTTCAGGGTGGAGCGGCAATGCTCTCGCAAATACACAGGGGCCTCACCCACAAGGCAGCGCCACACTAGGGCAGAGACCCGATAGGCAATACGCTGCGGGATAGGAAGCCAATGCAAAACATCCCGCATGTACTCGGTGACATGGCCAAATTACAGAAAATGTCCGAAACCTAACTCACTGTTCGTTATATTTAAGCGAGTAAAACGACAAAGACTCTATCTCTATCTGTGCCTCTCCTTCTCTCTCTGTCTCTCTGTCTCTGTCTCTGTCTCTGTCTCTCTCTCTGTCTCACTGTCTCTCTGTCTCACTGTCTCTCTCTGTCTCTCTGTCTATTTCTCACTCTGTATGTATGTCTGTCTGTCTGTCTGTCTGTCTGTCTGTCTGTCTGTCTGTCTCTCTCTCGAAGTTTGTAGCTACTGTTGTCCGACATTCAGACAACTTCGTTGCTAGTCATAATGTGACAAGACACGTCACCACCTAGCGAATACTCTAACTCTAAAACGCGACATGTCACAATATGTATACAGCCGCTATACACACATGCATCCATGAATCCATGTATATATATATATATATATATATATATATATATATATATATATATATATATATATATATATATATAGTAGTTTTATTCACAGTCATTTTTAATTGTCATTAGTAGTAAGTTTTTAGAGGTAATGTCGACAACATTTTAAATGGTCCTTTAATAACACGTTTTTTGGAAGCAATTTCGAAAATGATCATTTACACAAAGTTAATGAGAAAAGTAGAAGAAAAGAGAAAATTTTGACATAAAAAGAGAACTGTAAGTACTTGAAATAATCTGGTAGCCGAAAATAAGATTGACGAATACAATTTTATTAATTTCCGCTTTTTGCAGGAACGTGGACACGCCACTCTAGAGGAAAATGACTAGAATATCGTTGGCGGTCTTAGCAGCACCATCTGTGACCTCTTCAATGTATAATTCTAAAACGCCAGAAAATGAAACGAAATTAAATGAAATACGTTTATTTACTTAACTAAAGTTTGATTAAATAATCTTTCTGTCGTGGTCGAAACGACTAATTTTTGACATACTGAATAATGTTGCTTATTAGAAAGTTTATTTTGATTTAGGTTCACATATATATATATATATATATATATATATATATATATATATATATATATATATATATATATATATCGAACATTTATTCAGTATCTCGTCTTCCGTAGAGCGTAGCTGTTGATTTCACAACAAAGCAGTTATTATTACGTTCCCTATTGTTAGCTGTACAATTACATAAACATTTACGTTTGCATTGACGGACGATATGTTGTTGAAAACGGCCAGATATATATTAAGGTACCCCTCGTACCCCCACAAATTACGCCTATGCACATGTCAATATATGTATAATCTATATGTCTATTATATATAGTGTGAGGGCGTGTCAATAAATGATGTATGCACATACAAGGAAGGCGATCTGGTTGTTTACGCGTTTCGTGCTTCCAGAATGAATAAACCTACAGTAACTATAGGTTCGCTGTGGTCGGCCTCTCATTCTGAAACAGGTTGCCTTACAATCTGCAACACGTGCTTCTCGCCCTTGCTTTGTCTTCCTTTTGCCAACAATCGAAAACCACTCTTCGATCTTGAGGTTGGGTATGAGGTATGAGGTTGGGAACATCTATGTATTGTATTGTATTGCATATGGGCATTTATAAAGCGCCTCTCGCGGCATAGACCATTCAGAGGCGCTCCCAGTATATATATATATATATATATATATATATATATATATATATATATATATAACAGCCGATTGGTTGAGAGCTGTGTGCGAGTGCGTGTTCGGGCCTTGTCATACGATAGAACCGTGATGCAAGTCCTAAAGCAAAACTCATTTAGCTCAATCAGATGATGTTAGTCGTATTATATTGCATTACACACATAAATAAAAAAATATAAAAGAGTTCTTTGATGAAAGACGAATCTACAATGTGGAATTATTTCGAAATCTTTAGCACCCTAATTAAGCAACCTAGTGTCCTAATCTAATCTAGGCCTATTTAATCTAACGCCGTCTATGCCCGATAGCGCATTGGATAACATCTGGCGTAGAGTGCGAGAGGTACAGAGATCGAGTCCCATAGGCGGACATGCTTTGTAGGCTGCAAGTTGCGCCGTGTATTGCAGGCTGTCTGTTCTGTTAGTAGTTAAGATTTATCGCATAACATGTACATGCACAGCGCAGTGCGTTTGCAGGCGCTTAATTAAAGAATAAATATTATTATTATTATTATTATTATTATTGTTATTGTTATTATTATTATTATTATTTTTTTTTTATTGCCCGAGGTATTTAAGATCCCTCAGGCCCTAAGAGACTGTCTACTAATAGACTAGTTAAGCTTGGAGCTCATGGTCGTCATTATTATTATTATTATTATTATTATTATTATTATTATTATTATTATTATTATTATTATTATTATTATTATTATTATTATTATTATTATTATTATTATTATTATTATTATTATTATTATTAGTCGACTATAATTGTTGACAGTTCGATGGCGAAAGGCAGATTGTGAAGAGGGAATTAGAAGTGAGAGAAACTATCAGACGAGCGCTAAGGGTCAGATCGCCATTTTCGAGCATTCCCCAGCTGGAAAATACGTAGCCTTGAAGAATACCGGAAGAAAGGTCGACCTACAGATACATCTGCTGATTCTTCCATGTTTCATTTTCTGCAACCGTCTTCATTCATCCGTCCATCGATATGACCACTCGCTATTTTAACGAAAACATGAGTCTTTTATTTTATGCATGGAAAACAACTCTAAATACAGACTGCAGAGAAGAACGAATTCTTCCGTTATGAATTCATTTCCCAAATGAGTTTTTATGTAAGCCTGTTTGTTACTGCAAATGTATAGAGTGGGTGCATGCATATTGTAGGCCTATATTATTATATGGAAAGCGACCTGGTTGTTTCCCCGTTTCGTGCTTCGAGAATACTATAGATTCGCTGTGGGCGGCCCCCATTCTGGAACAGGTAGTCATGCAATCTACGACAAGTGATCCTCGCCCTTGCTGTGCCTCTCTTTTGCCAACGATAGGAAACCACTCTGTGGAGTTTCTTGAAGAGGCGCTTAATAAGACTTAGTGTATACTTACGACTCCCGTTAAAGGTCTGGACGTGAACCTGAGTTAGGTATAGTCATGAATTTTTACGAGATCTATGAATGCATGACTACACCCAACTCGTGTTAATAGAATGTTTTATGATATGGTTACCGGTGAAGTTGACCGCATTGCAAAGACGGCTGTGACAACCCACAGGCTAATAATTGTCCTCATAGCTGAGGTCGCTCACTTGTCTCAAGATGTCGCCTTCCATGAACGCAACGTTCACCTATTCGGATCACGTGATCATTAATTAACTGTCCTGACACGTTCTCGATGAGGCTCGATCTAACGTTTTCCTACTGTAGCCTACTCATGGGGTTCACACAACAGAGGTGCTTCTCTTTAAAATTCACGTTTATTGGGGTAATTTAACAACGATAAATGTACCGGTTGGTAGTATTAATCGAACCCCGGTGCGCTTCGATGGGACTTTTATGAAATTCCAATAGCGCAAACAAAACACTTCAATGCAACTGAGTTACTAAGAAATCAATACGAACCCCATTCTGATGTCATAAAAAAATATTATGCATATATAAAATGGTGCTCAAATTTATTGTTCCTAAACACACTTCATCAATGGCCCAACACGGCGCTCAGCTCACTATGGGTCACCAATGGTAGTCTCTTGCACACACGTAAAGCCCAACAAACAGATTCATTCGAGGATTTGTATAGCGCCTCTTCAAGGTAACTACTCAGAGGCGCAAGATTGATATGCATACCATATTCAGACCCCTTTAATGTTTCAATTTCATATGAACAGGAAATAAACTGGTTCCGGCGACCTAATTCAACTCGGACGACGGGGGGGGGGGTTAACAGCTTGTCAAGGGCTTCGTAGTCGAGTCTTCTGGTGACTGGATGGAAGTGGTCAATCTGGTTGAAGTTAAGGAGTGGCTCTTTCCAGAGACCCCTGTCAGACGGTCCTTCCAGGCGACCAGCATCCCGAGTCCCCGACCCTTTCTGCGTCCGTTGCCTTTGTTAGTGAGAAGCAGATGTAGGGCGAAAGGATGTCCCAGCCGTAGAATCGAAGGATACAGTTCTGGTCCATTTAAAAATCACTTGTTTTTTTAATACTTAATAATTGTTATTATAGTAAAATAAAGTTATTTTAAATGTTAAGTCAGGTACATGTGGAGAATGAGGTGCATTGGATTTTCAACTTATTGCAAATATAGTTAGCAAAAGTAAGGTGAATGCCGACCTCAACGGCCCTAAGATGTCGTTAAATGCTGGATGAGTAAGTGCGTGGAAGGCCTGTAATACTAATAAGAAGTCAGTTAACAGCCACAAGATGTCATTAAACACTGGATAAGTGAGTGCATGTTAGGGCTATAATATTAATAAGGAGTCGGTTATTATAGCTAACAGTCAACAGATGTCGTTATACGCTGGTTAAATGAATGCATGAGTACAGTTAACAAACCCGTATTCGGGACAGTGGTCAGACCGCGTTAGATATAGCTAGGATCCCCTACATTGACCAGAGGCTGATTTTGCTATGAATCCACGTGGACTGAAGAATGTTTCCGCAGCACCTGTTGTTATTGGCAGTTCCCTCTGAAATACACACCAGACGTCGCTCGGACGCTGTGTAGCAAGCGCCCTCATGCACTGCCTTAATGTCTGCGACGCCGATATATTGCAATGTCTGCTTTCTCAGACAGACACATATACAGACAGACAGGCAGGCATAAACACAGACACACACAGGCACACTGACAGGCACAGTCAGACACACAGAGAGACACAAAAACAGACAACAAAGAAACGCAGACAGGTATATTCAGACATCCGGGTGAATCACAAGATCAAATGTATTCCTCGGGTGAGAAATAAAACAACACTCTCTTCCATTCAGCGTATCTCTGTCTCTGTCTTTGTATGTGTGTGTATCTCTGCACATCTGTATCTCTGTCTCTGTCTCTGTCTGTCTGTCTCTCTGCTCTTGTTTCCTCCCGCTCTGTTTGCTTACATCCTCTTGTCATACCATACACGACTGAACTTGCCTCGAACGGTACAGGTATGGTCCACGATGATCAAAGCGTCAAAGCAGTAAAGCCACTTCAGATCGAAGGCTGTGTTGCACGGAATACAAATCAACTTCAACCTCTACTTTAAGCCAAACACGTGCACGTAAACACGCGCGTAAAATGTGCATTCACAAGTAAAAAGAGTGTAATGTAACGGAGTGCCTGTTCTGCAATGCTATGTGTTGCAGTTTTGAGTAATGCGATGTTTTCTTATAATTTATGCTACGATCTGATTAAAATCAAATCAGATGTAATTTATTCAAATATAACCTAGTCTAAATATTTCGACTTATCTTGTATCCGGCCAATATTTCTCTTGTATCCTAACAATTCTCCGCCCTTCCGTCACCTTATCCCTAAACTTTGGAAAGCGCTCCATAACCTTAGCTGCAGCACTCCTCTGGAGTAAGCTCCTGCCAGAATTGTGACAATCATCTGATCCATCCTACAAACTCACCCACACTGCGACTCCGGCGCGCAGGTCTTTTACTCAAAACTTGAAGCACTACTTATTCGCAAATTCTACCATGATTCCTCCATTCCACCTTTCTTCTCCTCGCTCTAATTGTTGAAACCGTCATCTGCAGTCCTCTGACTGACTGCCTGCGTGACCCTTTGATCTTGATCTGGGGTCGATTCTGACCTTATCTGATCATTGATATTGTTCGGCTAACACCCTGTGAAATAGGCTGATGACCGCTTTAGCATGGGCCCCTTTAGAGGGACCACCGACTGGAGTCAGAATGCTGCAGGACAACACACAGAATTGATTACACAAACTAATTATTTGTTCACAAGAAAGAGCCATTAGTTTCAGTTTTAGCAAGAATTTGAACTTAAGAAATTGCAAATTTTTAATATTCCGGATATTTTTTCTATACCACCTCTCGAAGTCAACTACTACTCAGAGGCGCTCCCGACTACAGCATTTGATACTGTGCCGGAATTTTCACGCCGAAGCGCCACGAGCAATTGCGAGTGAAGGACTTGCCCAAGGTCCGTACGCAGCGGCTAGAGTGGGATTCGGACCTGCAACCCTCCGGTCACAAGGCGCCGAACTTACCACTGAGCCACCACGCCCCACAATGTCTGCCGGGCAGCAAACTGCTGTGTGCGCTCTTTTAGATCAACTTCTTTCAGTCAATATATAATCTATGCTGACGTCATTTTTGGTTCTTTTCCGACACGGTTTGTTTCCTGGCATAAACATAACAGCTAGCTCATCTTGCAAGGTAGAAACACGTTTCGGGCTAAAATTTATTGGTTACTGTGGATAAGGGTTGTTGACTTCGCTAAGCAGTGAATTCAGGCTTACAGTGAAGTTCGTTATGTATTCCAAGTTGTAATAGATTAGAGTCGGACAAACTTTAGGATTTTTCCATCAGGCTGACTACGACATACACAGGAGATTTGCAGTCTGACACCCTGACGAAATGGTTTAACTTGGTGATTTTGCCAAATCAAAAGGTTGTGTCACGCATGCCGCTTTAACTATGCTACTTTACACCGAGAATCTTCTGGAAACATTCCCTAATATTTCTATCACTCTGCGTATTTTTCATGTCATTGATTAGCTCTAGATGTTCAGATGAACGTTGTTTAAGTAAGATGGGACTTATTAAAAATAAACCGTGAACTTCTATGACCCACAAACGTCTAACTACATTGGAACTTCTTTCTGTTGAGATTCGTGTGCTTGAATTGATTTCATTTGGTGACATTATTACACAGTTCGCAACTGCTAAAAGTCGCATTTATTTATGAGCTGTTAACAATGAAGAAACAGATTCGAATTTTGATTAAAATTTTACGCAAACTCAAGATACTGTAACAAACTGCAAAGCTTTAAATTATTGTGTTGTGTGTATTGACTACTAATTTGAGCAGTACACCACACAGCACTGACCCTTCTTTACAACAAGTTGATTGTCATGTAGGCTTATGTTCAATATCGTAAGTACCCCCGTGTATAATTAGAGTGTAGGACATTATCCCCCGGACATTACCCCCCCCCCCGGACATTATCCCCGGACATTATCAACCCGGACAGAATCCCCCCGGGGTAGGACATAATCCCTCCAGGCTAGGAAATAATAACCTATATTTCACACATATATAATTATCATCACCGCAACATCAGTCGGAATATATTTCAATTTGTTTAATAAGAAGAATATTTTGACAGTTTGTTTAATTCTAAGAATGATTACAGACCAACGGAAAAGTTTATGAGACTGTAGTGGTCCCAAGTTTGTCTCTAACAAGTCTATACTTTATACCTAAGCTGACCAAACAACCTGACACTAGGGCAACAGGGCTATTAAGTTTTATCAATTACATTACAAATTACAAACTTTCATTCGTTCAGTTAAGTTCCATTCATTCGTTAACAAGTCTATAGTTCTATACTTTATACCTAAGTGACGCTAACAAGGATGCAGGAGACGGCTTGTACACAGGCTTAGCGCTGTGCCTGACCCGCTTTTTGGGCAACTGACCTCGCGAATCCTGACATTAACAAGATTTAAGTAAAGAACTAGGCGACTAACAGTAACAAGGCTTATTTTTACACCTGAATGACACTAACAAGTCTTTAGTCTATACCTTTATAACATTAACAAGCTGACACAAGGGCAACAGGGCTATTAAGGTTTATCAATTAAATGTAGAGAAAGGCTTATTACACAGAGGGGGTATTTTGTCCGGGGGGTATAATGTCCTAGCTAAAATGGGGGGAGGGATTCTGTCCGGGGGGATAATGTCCGGGGATAATGTCCGGGGGGATAATGTCCGTTCCCCGTATAATTAGCATGGGACCCCCGAGTGGTTAATCCGGCCCTGGACATGATGTCAAACGTTGACATCACGGTTCAAAAAGCATCAGATTAATGGTTTCTCTTAAAGCATTGCTCTTAGACGGATGATTTTGGTGTCAAGTTATGATTTTTGGAAGGGAGGAATTCTACAAACATATATCTTTAACACCATTTGACATATATTTCTTGGGGAACACGTGACGTGACGTCACTCGCCGTGACTTTCCAAGTGACCACTGCATAATATCCACTGCATATATCCACTGCAGCCATAATTCTTAGAAAAATTGGGGCTGAGACTATTATTAAACCAGGTCGGAGAAAATGATTCTTCAACTATTAAACGTATGCAAACACTGTAATACGCCCACGCCGTGGGCGTATAACAGTGTTTGCTTTGGTGGAATAGTTAAATTGCCTTTTGCGTAGCCTACTAAATTAAAATATTCAACCAGATCGGAGAAAATGGTACTTCAACTATTAAACGTGTGCAAACTCTGTTGTACGCCCCCATCGTGGGCGTACAACAGTGTTTGCACACGTTTAATAGTTGAAGTACCATTTTCTCCGATCTGGTTTAATACTAGTCTCACCAATTGATTGAAATAGATACATGTTTGCATTGAGAAATGTGAGTTCAAGGTCACGTGAATGCAAATAGTCGAAAACGCGGCTCACCTTAATTTAAGTGTCAAACACAGGCTAATAACGGTTCATAGCTCGGCTGCCTGTGAAATCCATCAAGTGTGCGCATAGCCATACACCAAGACTTTTTCTTATTGTGGCCAAGCAAACTATTTGGTGGCAGGCCACAGCACATGCACTTGCTCATTGCGCAACAGTACAAGCACAGATACTGATAATGAGGCACTTATGTCTGATTACTAGTCAGATACTTATGTCTGATTAATTACTAGTCAGACACTTGTGTCTGATTACTAGTCATGATGCTAAATCAAACAATAAGAATAAGCTGTCTCCTCAAAGTGACCTCATTTAATTATTACCATCCTTTGGGGCTCTGAGAATCAGTCATATGCTTCGTTTCTCCTTAAATCGTTCTATATTATGTCGACGATCTCCTGTTTTCCTTTTACCTGTGTCGGCTTTCGTCTTCAGATCTCAATTAGGCCTACTCTTTATTCACTTCGGCTCGTGTTTACGACTTCAAAGTAACGTTAATTATCTACTCAACAACAGTATGAAAAAGGTGTAGGCCTAAGCTCACCTGTATGCTGTCTTCAACAGTTGAGTGGTTGACCCTATTTCTTTGAAATTGTACCACATAGGTCTGAAGATGATGCAAACTAGCACAGCTGCATATTCTAGGGATAGTCTGCCATAATTAGATTTTAGGGCAGGTATTCTTTATTGAAAGAGTTGTAGACTTGTGGAATGGTTCGGAAGATAGTATTGTCTCAGTGGACATTACTTCACAGCTGTAAAGAGGACGCTAGGAGGGACTGGCTCTTGAGCATTTCCGGCTATACCTGTATGCAGTAGCCTAAGATATGTTTTATAATGTCAACTTTTTCCATACGTACTGCTGTGTTTAAATCGGTTCAACAGACAATTTCAAACTGCCTTAAAACTTACTTGCCTAGATCAGTTCACCAATCATAATAGTTAAGTGGTCTGTGATACATAATAATAATAATAATAATAATAATAATAATAATAATAATAATAATAATAATAATAATAATAATAATAATAATAATAATAATAATAATAATAAAAATAATAATAATAATAATAATAATGATAATAATAATAATAATAATAATAATATTTATTCTTTAATTAAGCGCCTGCAAACGCACTGCGCTGTACATGTACAAGTTATGCGATAAATCTTAACTACTAACAGAACAGACAGCCTGCAATACACGGCGCAAATTGCAGCCTACAAAGCATGTCCGCCTATGGGACTCGATCTCTGTACCTCTCGCACTCTACGCCAGATGTTATCCAATGCGCTATCGGGCATACACATATACGTAGCTACATGGATACATGCACACTTACATACATACATACATACATATCAACATACATACATTCAGAAAACACACTAATATAAGCCTACATACTTCCATACATGCATACATCCTTACATGTAATACAGTACAATGAAATACAATTCTCTCACCTTTACTGAACACATTTCCAAACTCACTCGCACTTCATATTTTCACCTAAGGCGCCTTAGAGCTATCCGTCGCTCTCTCTGTCATCTCCAATTTTCACTTCAATTGTCCATGCATTTGTCTGCTCTAGACTTGACTACTGCAATTCCCTCCTCATTGGTCTTCCCAAAGTCCGTCTTGCTCCTCTTCAGTCCGTTCTCAATGCTGCTGCTAGATTAATTGCCCGTCTTCCTCGATTCTCTCATATCACCACCTTTATGGCAGAAGAACTCCACTGGCTCCCGCTTTCTGCCCGCATCCAATTTAAGGTCCTCATCCTTGTCTCTAAGGCTCAACTTGGTTTCGCTCCAAAATATTTATGTAATATTTCATCGCCCTCACTCTGCTGCTTCTCTTCGTCCTCTTCGTTCATCTGACCGTTTTGACCTCCTCGTTCCCGTGTCAGGACTTCTCTGGCTCAATCTAGGTCTTTTGCCTCCATTGGCCCTGCTCTTTGGAATGAGCTTCCTCCGTTCGTTCGTTCTTCTATTCTCTCAGGTAACGTCTCTTCCTCTTTTACCTTTCTTAAAACTTGCTTTTTCTCTCGGGGTCTCTCGCACTGGGAGCGCTTCTGAATGACCCTCCCGCTAGAAGCGCTTTATAAATATCCAAATACAATACAATACAATACATACGGACACACATAAATACATGTACATACATACATACGTACATACATACATACATACATACATACATACATACATACATACATACATACATACATACATACATACATACATACATACATACATACATACATGCATGCATACATACATACATACATACATACATACATACATACATACATACATACACACATACATGTATATTACAGCTGATTGGTAGAGAGCAGGGCTTTCAACGCGAAAGGGTTCTTGCGTAGGATCTGTGAGCAAGTATTAAAAAACCTAAAATTATTTGGTGTTGCAATCATGTCAAATTCTCTCAAAATCTTCAGCATGCACCTTAATTAAAATACCTAATCTAATCTAATTAATCTATTGTCTTTGTATCTACCTATCGTGTAACTCTGCTTATCAATCTATGGTCGCTTCAAACCGTATGAGAAAATCGTAGGCCTACTCCCTGATTGAAACCTGGTCAAAATCTGAAACTATAGGTTGCACTGAATGCAAATGGATAGTATAAAATGGACCGAATTTGATGGAATAAGATTTCATTAGATCCGATCATTTTGAGATGCACCATACCACACAGCCCGATATTACTGAGAGTTTCTAAATTGAGCACTGCATATCACTTTGATCGCAAATTATCCTAAAACTACAGCCAAGGATTCTTTTCTTTTTAAAGTTTTCTTCAGAATAATTCGATTATAAATAAAGAAGATGCAACAATATTCAAGTCAGGGTCTTGTCATAGCGTTTCAGAATTCTGGGAAGTTGTACGGAGAATATTTTTAAATCTTGAGGGGTAAATTCTTCCTGGGAAAAATGCATATCTACTTCTTCTTTCCTCACTCTCTCCTCTTCAATCTCAATCCCGCTCTAGGATTAGTGATCTGGGTTTCACAAGTTTATAAAGCTGATAATGTAATCGGTTATAAGAAAGAATGAATGACAAATCTCTGCGGCGACTATTTGACGCGACGACGATTACCCTCACACTCATCTAAACCGATCTGATGTGGGCGTCAAGCACCAAAATTTCTAGAAGAAATGTCAACTGAAGTCGTGAAACTTTGAAATTTATGACGAGTGCAAGGCCGCCATTAGATCCTAAGCAAACGTGTAGCCTAAAGCCTCGCCATAACATAGATCGAACGCGACTATAGAGTACTCCCAGGAGTGAGGAGAGTGGCTACGCACTCATCCCAGTTGTAGGCTGTGGTGATGGAGCAATTCTAGAACTGGGTGTTACCATAAACCTGCTGAAGACACCAGTAGGGGCCTATAGCTATAGGCATATTGGGAAGATAGGCAAGGTTTCTTAACGAAAAAGGAAAAAGACTCTTGAATATCTGAACAGGTGAAGGTTGAGGCGATTCTGTCGTAATACGGGCTTGGAACTCTCCACTGTAGCATCGAATCCAAGCCATTGACACAAATGACCAAATCATTAGTCTAAGACCAATTAATTTTCATATGGAGGAATGGTACCTCGTCAAAATCCGCACAATAATCCCACTCCAACTCTCAAAATTTTACTCCAACTCTAAACATTAAGCCTACTCCTGACTCTTACCTTTGAACTATCTTTAAACATACAGTAAACCCTAGTCAATGCAGTCAAGGTGCATAGCCATGTAGCTTTCAATGAATAATTAATTCATCTGTTCTTACCTCAGTTAAGTGATATTTTTATGGTTGTGTTATACGACCGATACTCGACCATATTGCTT
Source organism: Allolobophora icterica (assembly GCA_963556255.1). NCBI lineage: Eukaryota > Metazoa > Annelida > Clitellata > Crassiclitellata > Lumbricidae > Allolobophora > Allolobophora icterica. Next base: position 9,208,587 of record OY744609.1, on the reverse strand, counting down.
TGGAAGCCGTCTACGGTTCAGTGTATTTCGGAACGCGAGAAGCCTAGCTTCTTGAGAATCTCTTGACTCCGTTGAGAGGCGCCTGTCTTGTCGGCTCAAAGCTGAAGCTCTAAAGTACCGTACCGCAGCTTTTCTGTTGCTGGACACTCCCATATGTGTTATAATCTAAACTATCTGTTCTAACCTATCAAATCCAATCAATCTGCTCTGTTCTATCTAACCTAATCTACACAAACTAATCTATCTAAACTAATCATTCTATTATAATCGTCTTAATCCAATGCCTTTATATCGCCGCACCCACAATGCTTAAGGCGTCAATCTTTGGCCGCTTCTACTAAAACCGCAATCCAAAATCGCAATCTACGTGAAAGACGTGGTCGAAATCTGAAACTAGGTTGGACTGACTGACAGTATGAAATGGACGAAATTTAGTGGAAAATAAATGCAAAACCATAAATATTCAACACAAGGTTATGTCTTTTAAGACTTTATTCCTAATAATTCGATAAATAAGCAGATAGTTAAGATTATTGAGGTGAAGGTCTTGTTATATCGTTCCAGTTTTTTCGGTCACTGAAAGAAGATTTTTAAAATCCTTTTTAAGAATACATACCTTCCTTCGTTCCCTGCTCTCTCCGTTTTTCTCCCAAGTTTTGTTACCTGGGTTACACTAGTATATTAAGCTGAAAATATAATCGTTAAGAAAGAATGAATGATAAATCTTAATGGCGAATATATAACGCGACGTGGGACTAATTTAAACTGTCAAACGTATGTATAAAGTAACTAATTTTCCAGGAGATAATTATGTCATCCCAAGTCTTGAAACTGTGGAGAAACTCAATGACCTGTGTGTGATAGGCCTACCTTAGGCCCTAAGAATCATATTAGTCCTAACATTAACATAGGTCAAACGCAACTTGAACGCGCCTCGGGCGTGGGGAGAGTAATAAAGAATTCACTATAAGTTGTAGGCTGCTACAGTACTGATGGAGCAATTCAAGAACTCGGAGTCAACATAAACTTGCCGAAGAGTCCAGTATAAGTAGTTTATAACAGTAATCTCAAGAACGCAGTAAACTGGTGACGTTAATAAGAAAGCCGACTATTTAAGGAGGTGACCATTTCGTTTAAGCCCCAGCCGCGACAAAACAGCCGCCCTATATTCAAGAACTTGGCGCACGGTCAACGTCTTAAGGTTTGACAACATCCCGATTCGGAGAGACTCGCAGTTCATTGTAGTCTTGCGGCGATTTAGAGAGTTGATATCTGTCAACGACTGGAAGGAAGAAAGAAAGAAAGGCAGTTAAACGAGTTTCAATCCAGATAAGAAAAAGTAAAATGGCTTCAGATACGACAAGAACAAGCATCACGGATTCAAGGGTCGGCGAGGTGCTCGATTCATTGAGATATCGACCTAACATCCAGGCGCGTAACATCATCATCCAACGATCATCAGCTACATTCGGAGCACTTGGAATGAGCCAGCAGGTGAGCAAGAGGGAGTCCTCAAGTTACGGCGCCGGCGGTATGCCTTCGGGCTCTTATGCTTCCCTGTCGAGCACCGGAGTCGTTGCGGTCAAGGATTCCCGCGAGAGAGAGAAGAAGGACCTGCAAGGCCTCAATGAGCGACTGGCCAACTACATCGAGAAGGTTCGATTCTTCGAGGCCCAGAACCGGAAGTTGGCCGAGGAGCTGCTCAAGTTGAAGGGCAAGTGGGGAATGGAGACGTCGCGGATCAAGGCCATGTATCAGGCGGAACTGGATGAGGCCAGAAAACTGTTGGATGATGCCGTCAAGGAGAAGTCACGCTTGGAGATCAGACTGGCCTCAGTAGAGGAAGTATTGGAGGAACTGCAACAGAGGTAAGTTCTGGTGAAACAGGTTTAAACCATGCCGCTCGCTCTCACTGCAATGTAAATTAACGTAATGTAATGCAATGTAAACATTATATTTCATTACAGAGGTGGATTTAGATTTTAAGTTTCGGAGAGGTAATATAATGTATCGCCTGTACTGTAAAACTGGCTGCTTCTGTCTCACTCTGCCTACATTTATTTGGTTGCTGTCTACCTCTTTGTCTCTACGTATCTCTCTGCTTCGGTCTTCCCGTCACTGTGTCCCTTTCTTTGTCTCTGCATCCCAATGTCTGTCTTTTTTTAAAATCTCTGTCATGTCCTATACCTCCATCTCTCTCTGTATCTGTCTCTGCGTCCCTCTCTGTTTCTGTCTCTCTCCCTGCCTCCGGTCCTCCGAGTATCAGTCACACGAACCCAAGTGCCGTCTGCAGCTGCAGCCATCAACGGGCTTTGCATGAAAAACCGAGTAAATTGTGGGTTCGAAGTTTATGCATAAACAATACATAGGGGTTCATGGTTTCTGAAGCATAAACAGCAAACGAATCTTAAAATTTGAACAGCTAAAGCAGGAGGTGAGTCTGTCTTACCAACGGCTTTGCAGACTTCACTCAACGGCTGATCCCATCCGCTTTTTCAACAGACCCACTCGTTACCCTAAGACTAGGTTAGCACGTCATATGAACAGGTCTGAGGGCGACCTGCCGTTTGACCAACCGCCATTATAAAAGGAATTGTGACGTTGCAACTCCGCGCACAGCATCGACCGTTTGTAAATAAAAGAACTCAAACAGCAGACGATAAACTAAAGATGTTAACCGCGGGGCATGAAATTTCTGTTAAAGATTAACGTCTTTAAACAGCTGATTTGTATATTTATCTATTATGGTAATTTATGTAGCCTCATTCAAATAATCAAAGACGCGTTAGTCTAAATGATGCTACTGTAAATGCCACTAAGAACGGACACTTCACCAGTATAGGCAAGATAATGCACAGAAAACTGGAACAGTCCCCAGTGATGGCCCACGCAGACAAATGGAGCCCAAATAGCGAATACATGTTTGACGAGAGAAATATGACTTACAAAGTACAAAATATATTTCAAATTAACATATTTACCTGTAAATGTTTAGTGGCATTTACAGTAACATTTGCGTGATTAAATGTTATTTCATGCATTCAAATGTTTATGATTACAGTTCAATGCGCGGTCACGCTTGTTTACATTTAAACGTATGCAATTACTTAATCCGTGTTTATTTGTAAGATTAGGCAATTACATGCTTACACTCTGATTACGGCGCTATATAAGTATATATATATAGTCGATTAGTATTCATTTGAAGCGTTTCTTTGGAAAGGAGCTACATAATTGTTTCTCCTCATACATATTCCCTGTGAGTTACGACTGTTTTACTTAATCTCCGGGATGTTGTTATGTTGCTGTAGATTGGAATTTGCTCTCAAGGATGCGGCAGATGCTAAGGATAAGTTCGGGCAGCAGAATCAGCAGCTGTCTGACTTAGAGGGTGAGGTTGGTCTTCTGAGGAGACGACTGGCCAGCCTAGAGTCCGAGAGGGACAAGGAGAAGGGTCTTATCAAGAAACTACAGGCATCCCTCAACGCTGCCCGATCGGTACGAACCTTACCATACTATACTATACCATACCATACCATACCATACCATACCATACCATACCATACCATACCATACCATACCATACCATACCATACCATGTCTCTCAAGATTTCTTAATTCTTTTTGCATATGCAGTTTTATGTAATGCCCACGCTCTAGCGATTGTTTATTTCGCTCCGTGGACTTTATTGTTCTAATTGGCGGTTGCGCACTGACTTTTTGACACAGTATTTTCCCTGCCCATAATATGGAATTGGTCAAACTTCACATTCTGAAATTCTATTGCAGATAGGACCACATTTTTACATTCAGGCAGCGTAGCCTTATTTCCTAAACCAAAACCAATACGTTGCCTTGTTTAAATAAATTGCCTTGTCTAAATAAGTTGCCGGTTGGCCTATTCATGTTTAGATTTTAAAACAAGCTATTGCCTCTAACGCTCGATCAGTACTACAGTGAGAACTCAGAATTTCATGACAACAAAACAGTCGATTTTAAAATAAATATGACAACATATTCACTGGCACAAAAATTAAACAGTTATCCTTCCATTCTGTGTTGTGGTCCATATCTTTCGAACTCGATGCATACTGACCTTACTAGTATGCCTACTTTGTTTTTCTTAAATTACACCTTAAATGGTTTGCTTGATTCAGAATGCAAAACACTGTTTGTGCGTACGAACCCATTTAGGCCTACTATGTTGTATCTTGTGGCAGTGATTTCATATAATTGCTGTTGGTTGACATCTGCTGTTGACATCTGCTTTTCGCACTGCTTCTCAGTAACATTTGGTGTGAGACAGGGGAGTGTTCTATCACCCTCCCTGTTTAACATATTTATCAATGTGTTTGTTCGACTACGCCAACTTGATATAGGATGCCACATCAGCTCCCTATTTATTGGCTGCCTGCTCTACGCGGACGACATGTTATTATTATGCCCTTCTGTTAATGGGTTGCAAAACATGCTTGACCTGTGTATGTCTGTTTCTAATGATTTGTCGCTGCAGTTTAATCCTTCCAAGTCTTGTTGCATCGCTGTAGGTAAATTGGCTAAACTTGCAATTGCTCCCATGACTCTGGGGGACGCCTCGACTCCATGGGTGCATTCAATAAAATACCTGGGTGTGATAATTAACTAAGGTAAATCGCTTAGTTTTAACACAGAACCTGTGAGACGGTCTTTCTTTTCCGCCTGTAATTGCATCTACGCACGTGCTAAGATCTTAACGAGCTGGTTCATCTATCCCTGCAAGAAAGCTATTGTTTACCAATATTAACTTACGCCTCAGCCGTAGTTAGATATACGGTGAAACAGGGAGATGAACTAGATGCATGTTGGAACTCTGTATATAGAAAGTTATTTGGTTTCAATAAATGGGAATCTGCCATTTATTCTTGTTTCTGTGACAATCTCACAAACATGTCCTGCTGCGTTCTGGATTCCTATGGATGGGTTAGCCTTCTTGTGTCTCATGATCCCCTCAGTGTCACAACACTTTACGTTCCCTTCTTTCTCTTCCTCTTCTTTGGCTCTACTAATTTTGGGTTCACATGATTTTTGCGTCTCAGTCTGAATCTCATTAGATTTCGGTTCACTAGAATCTCCCAAATACCTTCAACTTTGTAACTGGGTAGGCCCCTAATCTTCTTTTGTCTCAATTTTCCTTATATTTGATACATTGATCACTTCATCTGTGGTCTTGGTAGATTGGACTTGCATCACATTATTAAGAAACGTCGCATGATGTTCTATTGGCGAATAGCTCGTTCAACATCTAACCTTCTAAAAAATATTTTATGGTGTTACTTTGGAGAGCATTTCCTTTATGATTCCGAACTTCTTGTCATTTTGAATAGCAAATATATTATAGTCTCACGAGTGCCATTTATGATAAGTTTCTTAGTTTGTGCGTTTGAAATCATGTTTAATTTCGTAGTTTGTGGTTGTGTTTAATTTTCGTAGTTTGTGCGTTTGGAATTCGGTTTATGCAGCGTGTATGTTTTACTACTGTGTAATTTGACTTGTTCTTTCTGCTTTCGGGCGTGATAAAGTGCTCATAACATTGATGTAACTGCCTTTGGTGGGTTCCCTACTAGCGGGACAATATTGGTACTTCTGGGATCACCGTCTGATACCTGCTCTTATAACATAAAATTTCACCTGCTATCAATAAAAGGTTTTGAATTGAGTTGATTCGGTGTGTTGGAGATTTCGTGTGCTGTCGGTAACCGCACGTCTACAGGATTCAACCGTATTTAACCACTTATTTGTATAGTAGTACTCGCTCAAGATGGACATAATATCTCAAGTAATGGCGATTGGGAGAGGTATGCTGGCTTATAAAAGAACTCCGGGGTAATGGCTTGTGAGTTGTGACTCGGGCCGGTATAATAGGACGATGAGGATATGAGTGCTACCCAACCCTCCACCCCGAGTATAATAGGACGATGAGGATATGAGTGCTACCCAACCCTCCACCCCGAGGTCGTCCGACAATTATAGGTATTCGAACGATGGTGCTTTCTGCCTTGACTAGGCTTGATTCATAAAAGCTCAGGGTAACCGATCTATTGTGGGCTTATAAAACACTTAGCAGTTTTGATACGACCATAATTATATATGGCCATGCCGAAAGAGAGTGCTCTTGTGACGTCACAGGAAGCCTCTTCAGATTCCTGTCTCAACTATATTCGTCAACATCGCTTTACAACACTCTTTGGCTTTATTTAAATCGCCGCAATTCGTTTGCATAAGCCGGGATTGTCTTTAAACAAACCTCTTTAACTGCAGGTGTGGATACGATAGAAATAAAACCATTGATGCAAGTCTACCATGTGCATGAGGCCCCGCAAAGCATTACGATACTACACAATACAATACAATACAAAACAATGTAATAAATGAAACTCAATACAATAGATTGCAATACATTGCACGACATCGGTTGTTGCCTTGTGCAATAGACAGCGGCGGTATAGAAGTTTGTAATTATAATTACAGCATACACGTAACATAATACATGCAACACAATACATCGCCATATTGGCCTACACTAAACGCTACTCTTTTCACCACCCCAATGGTGCACTACACTGCAACTCACTACAACAGACCACATTACTGTTACACGTAGTTTTTCCTCTATATTCAGGATCTGGACAACGAGACAATGTTGCACATCGATGCTGAGAACAAAAGACAGACGTTGGAGGAGGAGCTGAACTTCCTCAAGGCTCTCCACGAACAGGTCATTCATCTTAGATTTATAGTGCGCAATGCTGTTTAAAAAATTCAACCGACCATCCTTCCCATCAATTGGGTTCCGAAGGTCAAGGACAGAGACGAAATGTGCGATGGTTGATCCGATACAATATTCTAACCTGCCTTCATAAGCTCAGATAGGCTGGATCACTGTAAACGTGGCCATTAGGTCTGCCTGCGATTGCCAAGTAAATTAAATGTCTTCATAGCTTACTCGTAACCGTTGAAACACGAAGGCCTTTGACTTAATGCATATTTTTTATGTGCATCAAGACAATTACTATAGCACATTTTGAATACCTCAAAGTAGCTGTGATATATGAACCGACTGGCAATAATACACACACACACACACACACACACACACACACACACACACACACACACACACACACACACACACACACACACACACACACACACACACACACACACACACACACACACACACACACACACACACACACACACACACACACACACACACACACACACACACACACACACACACACACACACACACACACACACACACACACACACACACACACACACACACACACACACACACACACACACACACACACACACACACACACACACACACACACACACACACACATATATATATATATATTATGTTTAAGTGTTTATGTTTGCTTATTATGTGGAGGGGATAGATGAATGGTAACACTCTTGCTTGAGGAACATAAGATCTTGAAAGATGCGGTTCGATGCCCATAAGCTCCTTATAGGTCGACTCAGCCTTCCACTCCCTAGGGAAGCTGTAAAACGAGCGGGCGCTTAACAGGCTACCAAGACGGTGTTCTGTAAGATCTTGATTACTGTACTATCCTATGCTTCAATGTTACTTACTGGTGTTTGTCAGTGAACTTGTCAATAAACACGAATATTATTATGTATAGGCCTATAGCACCTGGAAGAAAGAAGCATTGCGAACCTAAATATTGTTAACCTCTAAACGAGTTCAATTTTTGTTTTACTGTGTCTTTAGGAGCTGAAGGAACTGCAGGCATTGGCCTACAGGGATTCAACGGCCGAGAACCGTGAGTACTGGAAGAGCGAGATGGGTAGCGCTCTTCGCGAGATCCAAGAAGCCTACAGCGATAAGATGGATAACATGAGGGTAGAAATGGAGACGTTCTACAACACCAAGGTATATTATCCATTTAATTTATTTCATTGTTTTTTTTTCTTTGCTTTTCTTCGTTTCTTTATGAGTTCAAAGTAGTCTCTAACTTGTTGTGTATTTCATTATTTTCTTTTTTTTCCTTTTAACTAGCACCAAACTAGGCAAAACTCGAAGACAAACATATAAATTATTTACGAAATCGAAAGAAACATTAGGGTAGAAATTCTTCAGTGAGAATTCCACAAGTCGTAGACTTGTGGAATGGTTTGGATGATAGTACTGTCTCAGTGGACACTGTCACAGCTCGTAAGAAGAAGCTTGGAAAATTGGCTATTAAGCGTTTGAGGTTAATTTCCAGTGGTTCTAACTTCTAACACAGAGTACACATCATCCTAAAACCTTTGTTCAGTTTACAACTTCAAAGCATTGTCTTTTTCATTTATTTTATTTTCGTAGCTGTTTGCGTCAGTTATTTCTTTTGCCTAATATCATTGATACTGTACATATGATTGCACATATTTGTACCCTTCAGTGTACTTTGCAAGAGTGATCAATGCGTTTCGATGGTGTGTGCTTAAGTTGTTTCTATGCTATGGTTCTTCCAGGTGCAACAGTGCCAGACCGGAGCAGCTCAAAACAACATGCAGTATGCTCACTACAAAGAGGAAAGCGTACGACTCCGTGACCAGGCGAAAATTTTGCGCGACAAACTCGCTGAAAGTGAAAGCAAGGTCGGCAATACACAACCACTGAGTAGTGTCATTACTATCAGGTCCATCATTAAGACCACTGTTGTCATCATCGTTTTTATTAGAATTATTAGACCTATTGTTGAGCCATGGTTATATTGAGCACCTTTACTCTAACCAAATCGAATTGTCGTTGTTATGACTTTTAAACTTAAGCTCAAGGCGTTAAGTACCCATGAACAAATTATCTGCATGATCCACTATTCGAATTCACCAACACTGAGCAGGCCTTTCACTCAGAGCTGAGGACACTCCTTTTTCACAAGCTCTTTATTGATTCCTTCTCTTCCCCTTACCTCACTGTAGTCGCTCCAATTCTAAACGCCTTCCTCCGTATTCGTCGGATTATCTACCTGTCTGACCTTGATCTTGACCTGGAACCCAATCTGACATTGAATCCCTCTCGTTTTCGTCTACTTCAAATGCACGTGAATAGCTGGTTTCCACGACTTAGCTGTTTGGACGCCGTAGAAATCTCGAGATTCAATCAATCAATCAAACCATTTTTTTATATTAAAACACAACACGATAGGGTAATAACACACGTACAGAACGAAATATAATACATGGAGTGTTTTAATGGGATGCACCTAAGGGAGGGTCCCGCTAATTGGGGCACCCCAAGAATCGCAGGCAGAAACGGGTTTTATTTATGTATCGCCAAGTGTGTTAGGACTTACACTATGACTTAACTAAGAACACGAATATTCAAAAACTATACCACAATGTCAGAGTTAGAAAAAACGTGTAACGCAACAGAAAGTGGATATGAGTAGTTTAAAAGAGCAGGAAAGTAGATTTAAGTTGTCACTGCGTGTTGTTTTGTACAACCCAAATTATGATTATATATCAAGTAACGCTAAGTCAGGTGAGCACTGAGACATAAGATCGTGGAAGCCATAAAAGCCTCAATACCCCAAAATGAGAGGCTGTAGGGTAAGTAGTACGGGGGAATGAAGATAATGGTAATGAGATTACGATTATCAGTATGATGCAAGGCTCATGGTTAGTATAATATTCTTTTTAGGGCCATCATTATTTATACAATCATCGTCATCGAATGTTTACCATTATTATGATTATTGTTTGAACTGTGACTAATGGCTTCTTACCTTGACACTATGCTGTCTCCTTGGCCTGATTTCTCCCCTATCTAACCTCCTTGCAGAGAAAACGGTTCAAAATATTTACCTCTTGTGGATTTGGTTTCATATGGTGTCGGTAATAACCTCATATTCCTATGGCGCTGAAAAATTTCGAAGCTTAACATTGCATTACACTTACAATTATTATTAAAACCATTATTACTGAGGCTACATATTATTGGCTAAAGTCGGGGCATTATCATTTTAAGGGCCGTTATTATTTATCGCTGTGTTTACGCCAATAATTAGTAGGACCGTATTATTATTATTTGGATTATTATAGGCTGTGATGTTAAACCATATTCTATGAGCAATGGCGAGATATCAGTTTTTCTAAGAGAATAAACTTCGAACATGAATTCCTGGGTTGTTTTCCAGTACGCGCAGCTGTTCCGTGAGTTGGAGCTGCTGAAGAAAGAGAAGGAGGATCGCGAACGCGAGTTGGAGATGAGCAACTCCGAGTTGACGGGTAGGGTTGCTCAGCTGCAAGCCGAAATGGAGGCAATGCTCAGGGAAATACAGGTCATCGTCAGCGCCAAACATATGCTCGAGATCGAGATCAGTACCTACCGTACCCTGCTGGATGGAGAGGAAACCCGGTGAGCAAGATCTTGCTGTGTTTTACTCATTGTAGGATACGATTGAATGATTGAGTGAGTACTGGAGTTAATGAGCGAGTGGAGATTATTTTGTTTAGGAAGCTAGCAAGTAAATTGGCTTCCGAGTAAACGAGATAAAAAAAAGAGACGTATTGTTAACGGTTAGCGAGCGAGTGAATGAGTGAACGAAAAAGCGAGAGAGAGAATGAATTGCAATTGTATTTCGTGTTTAACAACATCATATGGCTGCCCGCGCAGTTAATGTCCACCTCACCTAACCATCTAGCTCTCTTAACCTGCGCGAGTAAGTGTGTCAGGAAGATAATGAGTGAGTTGGCTAGACTTTTAGGGAGCGAATGACTATGCTATGGTATGTGATTTAATGAGTGAATATGCGAGTGAGAGAGAGAGAGAGAGAGAAAGAGAGAGAGAGAGAGAGAGAGAGAGAGAGAGAGAGAGAGAGAGAGAGAGAGAGAGAGAGAGAGAGAGAGAGAGAGAGAGAGAGAGAGAGAGAGAGAGAGAGAGAGAGAGAGAGAGAGAGAGTCTGTAACATAAATATTTCGGAGCAAAACCAAGTTGAGCCTTAATTAAAGACAAGGATGAGGACCTTGAATTGGATGCGGGCAGAAAGCGGGAGCCAGTGGAGTTCTTCTGCCACAAAGGTGGTGATGTGAGAGAATCGAGGAAGACGGGCGATTAGTCTAGCAGCGGCATTGAGAACGGACCGAAGAGGAGCAAGACGGACCCTGGGAAGGCCAATGAGGAGAATTGCAGTAGTCAAATCTAAAGCATACAAATGCATGGACAATGGAAGTGAAAATTGGAGATGAGAGAGAGCGACGGATAGCTCTAAGGCGCCTTAGGTAAAAATAGGAAGTGCGAGTGAGTTTGGAAATGTGTTCAGTAAAGGTGAGAGAATTGTCAAGGGTCACTCCTAGATCACGAACACTAGACGAGAAAGTGAAAAGCGGAAACCTTTGATAAAGCAGAGCAAAGTCAAGTTTCTGAAGTTGCTGAGGAGTGCCAAACCAGATAAATTGGGTTTTGGACGATACATTACATAACAAAGAAAATGTTTTGATTATTTGGCATTACAGCTGCTAGGACATTGCATTACATTACAATCTATCACATCACAGTAAAACATTTGGTCGGCTGTTGGTTGTCTAGTTTTTCGCGTAGTGAACACAGTAGCCAGCTTATCAACTCCATGCTGTCTTCGGATTTATCGAAAGAAATCACCTCGACAGGTAGGACCTTACCTTTAGTCTCTTCCTGATCTCGTAAAGGATTCTTGCTTCAAAGTAGTAGGCCTACTGATTATATCTCTACCTTCACTATTTGTGCCTCCCCATCTTTCATGTCCGGTCTGTCTCTCTGTCTCTCTCTGTCTCTCTGTCTCTCTCTGTCTCTCTTCCACTACCTCTTCGCGTTTCTCTCATCCTGGTACTTCTCGCTCTACTTGTCCCTCTCTGTGCATTCGTATCGCCTCAACTTATCGTAGGTTTGATAGAACGCTGTTGCTTAGCCTCTGCTGGCTTTGTTTCTGCCATAAGATAAGTAGGATGGCAGATGATTTGCAGCGGATATGCGCACATAAAGGAAACCAGCGTAGAATTGAAGAGCAAATGTTATTTGGTCTCGGAACTAAGTCACTGCTATTTGAAGAGAAGATTGTAGATATACACAGACAGACAGACAGTCACACACACACACGCGCGCGCGCACTCACACACGCACACACACACACACACACACACACACACACACACACACACACACACACACACACACACACACACACACACACACACACACACACACACACACACACAAACCGAAACCAAAGCTTACTGAACTGTAGTGTGCTGAGTACGAAATTTCATTATATCTATCCATATGTCTGCCTGCCTTCTAATATGCCAATCGGTCTACCTTCTACCTGCCTGTCTGCCTGCCTGATTATCATCTGGACCTTAATTTTCTTCTGTCTCATCTCCTAGCGCCCTGGTTTACTAATGATCCCTTGAAGTACGCTGTCATTGATACTGCACAATTGGGAACGGACATCGTTATCCAAAGTATCGGATATGGTCTGGTGCGTTCCAGTTAAGAGTAAGATAGTCACAGTTCGACGACCCGCAAACAATTAACGCATTCAGCACTGGAAAATTGAACCAACGTATTCCCGACGAGATATTTAGAGATATTTACCTAAAAATTATACAAATTCATAGAAAATATATTGCAAAAACGGATTGTGATAACGTAAGTTTTTTTTACCTTCTGCATTAATTCAAGCACACGTTTCTTTACATGTAAAGACGAGCTGTTTTTTGTGTTGCTAAGATCAGCGTAGATTCTGCAGTTTAGTGACTAGAGTTGTAGTAACTTGTAGCTTTTAAGATTTGGCCTGTCGCCCGAATTCACTTGAAATAGAAATATTCAGAGCGCATATACTTATATGAAATTTCGGTCGGTTCAAATGAGACATCAAACCTGCTTGCAAGTTGACTCTTGGAGGAAAAGGGTCACTAATTTATTTAAACCGAAATATTGTCGTTTACTCTAAGATAGTTAAGATCTCGAATTTTGGTTTTTGGATGTGAATCTCAGGTTCATTTGGCTACAAACCATATCTTCAAATCCAATACTGAAGCCAGTATCCGATATTACAGACATGGATGTGAATTATCATGTACCAGATCATGACGATTGATATTTTAAAGGAAGTGGCAAAAAGTACATAAGTTTTAGAGCAGAAATGCAGACATTTTGCTTGAACTCCAGTAGCTTATGGAAAATGCTGTTTCAATTAATTGAGACAAGTGGTTCATTTCGAGGCTTACGCCACATATAGTATGTTAACGGGCTGTTTTTAAAGGGTGGTTGTCGAAAATTGTAGGCTGGTTTCTACAAGATGATTGTCAATAACTTTAGGCTACTGTTTCTAAGGGGTAATTGTCGAATATTATAGACATGAGCCATTCATCGAGGGGTGAAATGAACGCGAGAACAACCTTTCAGAAGAGCGCTAAGGGTTCGATTGCAATTTCCGAGAGTTCCCAAGATGGAAAATTCGTTGCCCTGGAAAACACCGGTAGAAAGGTCGGCCTCCAGACAGATTTTCTGATTTTTCCGATATTTCATTTTCTACAACCATCTTCATCCATACGCCCATCTATCGGTTAATCAATCAAGCAATCAGGCAATCAAACAATTAATTAATTCAATCATCCATTTATTCATTCGCTCATTCGCTGTCAGCTGTCGATACAGACGGTTTTCATTCATTCATTCATTCAGTCATTCAAAGCATTTATGTAGCGTCTCTTCTAGATGTGTACTCAGAGACGCTCAGAGCTCAGCTTCGGCGAAACAGAACAGTTGACAAGTGTTTGCTTTCGCTAACCAGAGGCGAAAGTTGACGGTGAATGTTCGATATAGTTAGTGTTCTTTAGTATTGAATTAAATCATTTTTAGCAAAATTGATTTTAATGGACTACGTTATTTGATAGGCCTAACGGCCGCCTGAGACACAGCTATACTTCAAAGTTCTTTTAATATACAAATCACTTCCAAGTGTATTTTTCCACAGAAGATTAAAATTTATGTTGGATTATGCAATACATAATGGCAGCACTGCACGCAGCGTTTGTATGACGCTGAAAAAATTTAGGATATATAGAGTTACACTACATTACATTTTTGTTTTTCGCTTGTCGAAACAACAGGAAGAGCTGTTGGACGGTTGGAGTCTGACTCGCAGCGTTGATGGAAAGGATTCTTTCAGTTACAAGTTCCCTGAAGCCTTTGCTCTACAAGTAGGAGAGAAAATCAAGGTCGGAGACGATTGCATCTTTATTTAACTTCGTTTTGTTGAACAAAAAATTTGTGTAGGTACAAGTTTCGTATGAGAAGTATTGATTTACAAAAGGCACACTAAACAAGAGTCGACTAAATTGTTCTGATTGTTTCATGCATAGAAATTGCGACGAAGAATTTCAATGAATATTTAAAACTTTAAATACCAGCTGTATTGGTTGACTTGTCATTAGTCGTTGAAGTTTTAATATAGGAAGTATCTAAACTAAAGAAAACGAAATTGTGTCATATTTACGACCAAATAGGAAACTATCTAGCACAAGAAATAAAAGTACATGGAGGCTTTAAACAATTCAGTACAAACAAGCCGCGTTCGTCATCAGTTAGAAATTTCCACAGTTGTTTTTTAAATATCTTCAAATATGGCAAGCTTCGATTGTGGCAACGCATTCCATATAAGCTGACGTCCAATGCCCTTGTTGGTAGCAAGGCCATTGGGAAAGGTCATTAGGCAAATGACCTTGTTCAATGCCGGCTCAGGGTAGAAAAAAAGAAAAAAGCACGAAATGAGCGCCTTCCCTAACTTTCACCATGGACCATAGGATCTTTACTTTTCTCTTGTGATTGATTAGGTGTGGTCCAAGGGAACAAAACCCTCTACAGCGGCGACAGGTGACCTCGAATCTGACCAGAACTGGGGAATCGGCTCGCACGTCAGCACCAAACTGGTCAACCCTGCCGGAGAGGTCTGTCTTCGAAAACTCGAAAACTTTCATGACTTACTACAGAAATAGTATCACGCTTTTAATCTACTTTCTCTAAATCATCATCATCATTATTGAATTGTTTTTAGACGTGGCAACTTTGAGATTCAACAAAAAATAGTAGTAATAACGTTTCAATAGGCCCCTATATTTCTGAGACTACATAGAATTTTTATAGTTAGCCTACTTTAACTTGTCAGTATTAATCAGTTCTTATAAAACTATTGTAGACAGCTCAAAAAATGATTTGTGTAATTCCGCTAAAAAGTAGAAGAAACGAGAAAAGTTTTGACACAAAACTTAAGGTTCTTAAGTGCTTCAAATAATCTAGCCTATATAGCTGAAAATTATATTTGCGACTACATTTTTGAACTTCCGCTTTTCTGCAGGACCGTGCAACCCATACTCAACAGACGACATACAGATCCTAGAGTTTTCCCTGATGGCCTCTGTACAGCGTTTGCAGAGTTAGCGACATCTTCTGGCGACCTCTTTAATGCATAATCAACAAAACGTCAGAAAATGGAACGGTTATTGATTAAACATAGTTATGAAATAAGTATATTTTTGTAGGCTGAAGTTTGATTGAAGGATCTTTTTCACGGGGTCTAGACGATTAATTATTTATAGCTGATTAATGTTGCTTATTAGAATTTTTTATTTAGATTCATCCTTAATTCGAACATTTATTCAAAATCTCGTTTTCCGTAGAGATGAATTTTAGTAAAATTGATCGTAGTCATTGTTTTGTACAAAAAGGCAGTAGTTGTAACAAAATTATTAAGTACGAGTTGCCTGCGATTGACTTTATAAATTTGCAACCATTAACGTGTGTTAATGGCTTGTTCTTCAAACAATGTTGAATATATTAAAGCATATTATTTTCAAAGTGTAAAACTTTTATTTGCAGGGAAAATAGACAAAAGTTACACCAACTAGGCCTAACCGCGAGCTTTATAATACGCTAAGAATTTATTTCCCAATTAATTTTTCTATGTATCATCATCATCATCATCATCATCATCATCAGTTCCTGACGCCAGACATTTTGAGGCGATGGATACAAGTAAATTATCTCCATTTTCCTCGGTCATTTGTCAAGTCCTTGCGCCCCTTAGTGTTAGTCCAAGCGATGCTATGTCCTCATTTGTGACAGTTATTGGTGTCTCTTTGGTTTTTTCAATCACCATTGTTTTGGTTTCTCTACGTTGATCATTTTTATGTATATGTAACTGAATATATATATATATATATATATATATATATATATATATATATATATATATATATATATATATATATATATATATATATATATATATAGTGGGTGAACGCATAATGTATTCATTATTGTTCCCGCATACAGTACTTTGAGAATGCAAATAATAGATTAGCTGTGATCGACTCCTCATTCTGGAACTTCTGCAAATGCAGCCTGTAGCAAGAGAACATGACCAGATCCAAAAATAATATTTAATCGTCGTTGGCGAAACAGAATCAGATCAAGGATATAATAAACGCCGATGCGAATATTAGTGGGAGTATAACCTCAATATCTTGTATTTAAGAAGTGACCTTTGATGCCACCTTACTACATTGTATTTGGGCGAATTACTTGGTTCCTTTGGGGTTCTCCATTTGGCACCTATTGATGTGAGCTTGAATTTCTGTATATTTTGCGTGCTCGGATTTTCAATAGAGTGACTACTATCACTACAACTACTACTATTGACGATACTTAGGCTATTTGAGCCCATAGTTTAGGTCGCTCACTTGTCTCAAGATGTCGCCTTCTCTGGACGTTACGTTCAGCTCTTGAGATCGGGTGATCTCCTGTCGTAACACGTCCTCGATGATCTGGCATTGGCCTACACTCATTGTGTTCACCCGGCAGAGGCGTTTGTGGTGTAAGCTCACGTCTTTGTCGGCCATAAAACAACTTTTAATGCACAAGTGGGTAGCTTCAATCGAACTCCGGTGTGCGTTGATGAGGTATTTATTACAGCCTCGCTACGTAAACAGAACACTTAAACGGAAACTCAGTTACGTTACGAAGAAATCAAACGAACCGCCTTCATAAAACATACACCTAGCTGAAAATATGCACGCATGCATGTACTTTAGGCTTATTGTATACATGTATGTGCAGGTTTTCATATATGTAGGCCTATACATGCATGCATGAATTCATTAATGTATGCATGTATGTGAGTACGTATGTATGACGTATGTACTATGTATGTATTTATGTATATATGTAATACATGCATGAAATATTACTACTGCTGCTGCTACTACTACTACTACTACTACTACTACTACTACTACTACTACTACTACTACTACTACTACTACTACTACTACTACTACTACTACTACTACTACTACTACTACTATTACTACTACTACTATTACTACTACTACTACTACTACTACTACTACTATTACTACTACTGCTACTACAACTACTACTACTATTACTACTACTGCTACTACAACTACTACTACTATTACTAATACTAATACTAATACTACTACTGCTTGTCTTCAACCTTCCTCGATCCGAGAGTTGGTCGCTTCATGAACAAGTCTCCATCTCCTCCTGTCCTCCGTTTCCGACAAACCCTGATCGAAAGGCAGCTCCATCCAAGTTACTACAACCTCGCTACTACTACTGCTACTACTGCTACAGCTACTGCTACTGCTACTGCTACTGCTACTGCTGCTGCTGCTGCTGCTGCTACTACTACTACTACTACTACTACTACTACTACTACTACTACTACTACTACTACTACTACTACTAATAATAATAATAATAATAATAATAATAATAATAATAATAATAATAATTATAAGCTGGTGTCTTATCAACCGATATATGTATGTATGCGTGTTACTCTATACGTATCTATGCATGAATGTATATATGTATGTATGCATGCATGTATGTATGTATGTATGTATGTATGTATGTATGTATGTATGTATGTATGTATGTATGTATGTATGTATGTATGTATGTATGTATGTATGTATGTATGTATGTATGTATGTATGTATGTATGTATGTATGTATGTATGTATGTATGTATGTATGTATGTATGTATGTATGTATGTATGTATGTATGTATGTATGTATGTATGTATGTATGTATGTATGTA
The DNA here is from genome assembly GCA_963556255.1 of Allolobophora icterica. NCBI lineage: Eukaryota > Metazoa > Annelida > Clitellata > Crassiclitellata > Lumbricidae > Allolobophora > Allolobophora icterica. Next base: position 9,190,418 of record OY744609.1, on the reverse strand, counting down.
TGTATGTATGTATGTATGTATGTATGTATGTATGTATGTATGTATGTATGTATGTATGTATGTATGTATGTATGTATGTATGTATGTATGTATGTATGTATGTATGTATGTATGTATGTATGTATGTATGTATGTATGTATGTATGTATGCATGCATGCATGCATGCATGCATGTAGGTATGTATGTATGTATGTATGTATGTATGTATGTATGTATGTATGTATGTATGCATGCATGCATGCATGCATGCATGCATGTATGTATGTATGTATGTATGTATGTATGTATGTATGTATGTATGTATGTATGTATGTATGTATGTATGTATGTATGTAAGCATGTATGTATGCAATTATTTGTGTTTGCATGTATGTATACCAGAAATGTATGACTATTGTGAATGTTGTACTATTGATTCGAAATATGGCGTGCTTCGTCCGAATATGCAGTAGATAGTAACTGTTTATTTTGACAGTGAATGGCCTATAACGCCTTTTTGTCACCTCACAATAGGCTGCACAGTGCACACGGTTAAGTGGAGTTAAACTTTATTTTTCCTAACCAAACTTCATCAGTGACCAAACAGAGTGCTCAGATAACTATGAGTCACCAATGGTAGTCTCTCGCACACTCGTAGAACCCAAAAGAGATATTACAATCGACATTCAGAGTCCCTCGGGCGGGTGCCTTGCATGGCTGCCATAACGTGTGTTAAGTTAAGATATTGATAATTGCACTGTCGTGTCTCAATGTAATCTTACTGCGTTTGTCGGTTTGTATTAATAAGGAAAATATTATAATTATTATTTTCTTTATGCCCCGAGGTATACAGGATCCCTCAGGGACTTCAATATAGATTATTATTATTATTATTATTATTATTATTATTATTATTATTATTATTATTATTATTATTATTATTATTATTATTATTATTATTATTATTATTATTATCATTATTATCATTATTATTATTATTATTATTATTATTATTATTATAACCAACAAACTCATATGCAGACGAATTGCTAACTCTATCTAGGGATTCTAAGCTATAGACCGACATTCAGTCCTGGCTGCACGGTCTCCTTGTTGTTCAAATCCGAGGTGCCTAGAACAGAGAGAGAGTTTCCAGTTTGCAAGGCAACCGACAGACGCTGGAGCAGATGGCTGGTCTCGCGCTGATCACCTGTACAGTGCGTCTGATTTGAAAATAGTAGGCGGGTTGAAAATCGATCGCGCTGGACCGAGTAGGCGAGCGATATGCGGTCGACCTCGGGAGCTTTTATGTAGCCTACAGCGTATTATGTGTACCTGTATCGTATTCGTAATTTTTTGTATCGCCGCATATAGTACTCATTTAGTTGATCTATCTCACTTCAGTTCCGTTATCTGCGTAGGTCTCTTGATGAGGCGCTATATAAATTCTCAGAATGAATGAATGAACATTCACTAGGAATCTACCATTGACGTAAGATGACGTGTGACGGCTGATTTCACAAAGTTGGTTGAGCCTTCGGCATAGTACGTTGAACACTCATTTTAAGCTTGACCTTTCAGCCGGCAATCCTTTCGAATTTTATCGGCGTGCTTTCTGCAGGACATGCAGTAAATTTTGTTCACAGTCCGATGGTTTTCTATTTCGACTACATCGACATCGAACGAGTCGCCTAATTTCCATGACAAATACGTGCTCAATTGTACATTATTATTCAATTTGCTCATTTTGGCCACCACTGCTGTTTGAAATAATTTCGGAAATTGGTGATGTTAGGCCTACGGATGATGTCACGCAGCGTGAGGTGTCGGCCGTGTTGTTATGGCCAATCATATTGCACGAAAAAAATTGGAGTGATTAGTCAGCAGTAATTAGGACATGTCACGGCACGCATTCACCGCTGCCGCAAGTAAGTAAATTAAATTAATCGCAGTTAGTTAAATAAAATAATGGTCTGGCTCTATGTTCGTCAATGGTCTTGGAGTCTAACTCAAACTCAGCGAGCGACGACCGACGGTGAGAAGCCTTCGGCTAGGCGAGCGGTAAATCGCTCGCCGGTACCTTTGCTAGGCGAGCTACCAAGAAGAGCGATCGATCGATCGCCTTAAATCAGACGCACTGCACCTGTAGCTGCTTTTATCTTGGCACCAAGTTCTTGGACAAACTCCAGCGACTCGGCATGCCAGCTTCCTATGGTTTCGACTGCAACAGGGACGAAATGATGCGATTGTGAGATGGCAGCATATTTGTTTTCCTTATTGTGGGCTGCTTTTTCCGCTGCGGCACCTGCATTTTGCGATGTTATATTATGCTGATATGATGCTGCGAATGTATCTGGCACCGTGACATCCCAGGCTAAGCATCGACCTCTGGCCCAAGGTATTATAGTGACTCCATCAGGCCTTTTTCCGTCAGCTCTGGAGAGGCCATTGGGCTCTTTGATGGCCGGTATTTTGGCTCTGATGAAGGGCCGCCAAATCACGTCATTGATCATGGCATGTCGTTGTTGCCTTCCAGTTCCCTTGATGCAAGAAAATCCGTGATGGCCATTGGATTCTACTATCGCCCCACATTTACATGTGTGTTTTTCACATAACGCAGTGCCCAGCCGGATGCCGGCTGCTATTCTCAGTACTTCTCCTGGCATCCGTAATCCTGCGATTGTTATGGGTAGTGCTTGAAGCCAGTCTCCTGAGTGTGGTGATTGTGCAGCTAACAGTCTGGCTTTGGCAGTAGAATCAGTAGCTCTTTCTGAAAGGCCTTCAAGTGCACGCGATATCAGTGCGCTGTCCCATTCTCTTTGTACATGAGCCTTCTGTTCGATGGGAGTAGGCGCGTTCGATCTCAAAGACCACGAGCTAGAAGCCTCCTCTACCAATGGATCTGCGACCGTTACGGCGACATCGTGCAGCAGTTGGTCTTGAAGGCTTCGCGTGCCAGCGGGTGATGCCAAAAAGGCGGAAGTTGCCAGCATATCGGCACTACGAATCCCAAGACCACCGTTTCTCACAGGCAAAGATGCCTGGATCCATTGATCGTCGCTCATGTGAATGTTAAGAAGGCTACAGAGTCCTGTTCTCAAGACTTCGTCGAAGTCGCATAGAAGTCCTTCGTTTAGGAAGCAGGCTGATGTTCTTAATATGTATAGCAGCTTCGGTATGCTTAAGCTGCACCTTAACAGGGTGAAAGAGTCGTGTGGGTGTAACATCTCAAGTCTTGTGATGACTTTCTCCAGATCTTCAATCTTTTTCTGAATGGATGTATCGACAGCTCTGCCTGGTAGTAGCGGTGCTCCCAGCAATGTCAGATCTTCAACGGCCACATATTCAAACTCGGCGAAGGTCTGATTATAGTTTGCTTCATCGTAAAAATTAAAATTATTATTATTATTATTATTATTATTATTATTATTATTATTATTATTATTATTATCATTATCATTATTATTATTATTATTATTATTATTATTATTATTATTATTATTATTATTATTATTATTATTTTTATTATTATTATTATTATTATTATTATTATTATTATTATTATTATTATTATTATTATTATTATTATTATTATTATTATTATTATTCAATCAATCAATCAATCAATCAATTAGACATTTATATAGCGCGCTCTTCAAGGCAACTATTATTATTATTATTATTATAAATTTTACACTATGTAACATATTGGTCATGTGATTACGTTTCTGCCTCTAGCCCTAACCCTGAAGCCTAACCCTTACCTTACTCTTTAGTATAACCGCAACCTTAACCCTTAGCGCCAGCTGTAACCCTAATCCTAACACTTGACCTTACCCTTAAACCCAATCTAAAATTTAACTCTGACCTTTAAGGTAACTCTAACCCAAACAGCAACCCAAATTAAAAAGCCTTACCGTGGTGCTTTAAAATGTAAGTAAATTTTTATTTAGTGCCTTTTCAATAGAATCCATTAAAAGTTCTCCCGACAAGGGCCGACATGACAATACAGGACCAGAATCGCATGGAATGATCTACAACCGCCTGCGAAATAGAAGCATTGATAGGATAAGTAGCTCTGTTCACACATTATATGGAACTCTGTTCCAGAATAGGGTTGTTACCGCAGCGAAGCCTCCATGTAGCTTTGTGGCAGTAGGGAACGTTCGACAACCAGATCACTCTGTACTGGAGATCGATAAGATCCTATGCCGGGTAACGATGACACTGAAATTCATGACCTCTATGGACCTATGACTGATGTCAAAACAAGGCGTCTAGGGCCTAATATATTATATTATTATTATATAATATATTAACGAACACCTTGCGCTACTGTGGTAAGTATCAGACCATTAATACAGGTGTCTTTCTCAAAGGCGAAGGTCATAAAAGAACCGCAGCTTTTCGGTTGCTGGACCCTGTCGCTCTACCTGTGTTCATAGGCTTAGACTCTGGGGGGGGGGAGCCGGGGCACGTCCCCCCAAAAAAATTTCAGATGGACTGTACACCCAATGCAACAAGTGTAGAATGAATAACCAAATGTACTCCCAATATTTTTGACAAGTCTACGGCGGTGCTTGTGTTATAATCTAAGCTATCTAATTTAATCAAATCAAATCTATCTATCTTTATCTGATCTCTCTATCTAATCTATCAAATCTAATCTCTCAATCTAATCTATATAATCTCTCATTCTAATCTATCTAATCTCTCATTCTAATCTATCAAATCCAATAGCCTTTGATCTTATCGCTGCCACAACGCTTCTAGTTAAACCGCAGTCTCAAATAGTGATTCGTGATGAAAGTCTGGTCTAAATCTGAAACTAGGTTGGACCGAATTCTAATGGATAGTTTAAAATGGACAGACTTTGGTGGAATAAGATTTCACTAGATCCGATCACTTAGAGATGCACCATACGACACGGCCCGAAATAAGTGATAAAAGTTTTTATTAAAAACGGCAAATCACTTTAATCGTAAATTATCCTTAAACCACGGCCGATGATTCTTTTCTTTTTAGACTTTATTTTGAATAATTCGACAATAAATAAATACGAAATTCGAGACTCAAGTCAAGGTATTATAACGTTTAAGGATTTAATTTTGGGATGTTTGTAAATCTTGAGGGTTAAATTCTTGCTGGGGAAAATGTAGACCCTATATCTATTTCTTCTTTCCTTAGAATACTCTCTCAGAGTCTCTCCTTCTCAATCTCAATACCGCTCTAATATTAATGACCTGGGTGTCACAAGTTTATCAAACTGATAATGTAATCGGTTAAGAAAGAATGAATAAAAAAATCTCTCTGGCGACTAGGCCTACTTGACGCGATGGTGGTGGTGACCCTCACACTCATTCAAACGGACTAATCGTGGGCTTAAGCACGTCATTTTTCATCAGAAATGTCAGCTAACGTCGCGAATTTGTGGAGGATATTTATGACAGGTGAGATATAGGCCTACCCTGGACCCTGAGAAATCGTGCTACGCCTGATACTAACCTATAGGTAGAATTCGACCACAGCCCGTCCGAGAAGTGGGGAGAGTAGATACGAACTTCAAGTTGTAGGCTGTAGTAGTGATGTTTTAGTTTTGCCTCGAGTTTCAGTTTCAGTTATTATTAGTTTCCCGTGCTAGGTGTTTTAGTTATTATTAGTTTTCGTTTTAACATCACGTTTTAGTTTTAGTTTTAGTTAGGCCCTATAGTTAATAAAAACCGAAACCTCCTAGTTTCAGTTTTAGTTTTTTAGTTTTCGTTTTAATAATAATAATAATAATATTTATTATTTAATTAAGCGCCTGCAAACGCACTGCGCTGTACATGTACAAGTTATGCGATAAATCTTAACTACTAACAGAACAGACAGCCTACAATACACGGCGCAAATTGCAGCCTATAGTACAAAGCATGTCCGCCTATGGGACTCGATCTCTGTACCTCTCGCACTCTACGCCAGATGTTATCCAATGCGCTATCGGCCCTCTGTTTCAGTTATTTGGTCACTGATAGTCTGGTACTTAGCCATCATGAATGTACATCAATTTATTAGGCCTACAAAAAGCAATCATTAGGTTTACATTCAGTATGGTAGTATGCCATGCACGTATACATGTTTAGCCTTTTAATGATTGTTAAATTTAGTTTCGACTCATTGGAAAATTCTGACAGTTGAAGATAACGAGCTTCGATGTAAGTCATGCAACCGCACAAACTGCCGACTAAAAAGATTAGTAAATGACGTGATTCTATAGACTAACTGTAGGCCCTAGCCGGTATGGCGTGATGGACGTTTCACAGATCGAGTAATGACTTGCGGTGGTTCCGTGGTTCTTAATGACTCATCATTGCAAAAGATTTAACGATAATGAGCTGGGGCTACTGGCCTACTGCGTCCGTTAGCAACATGCCTACTTGGATTGTAACTGGAGCGTTCAATTAGCACCAATTAGAAACGCTGTGGCCGCTGGGAATGGAAACTTGGAAGCTGGGATGATCACTAGCGCTGGCCGCTGGCTTTATCTCTTAAACGATTGGCATCACTGGTAAGCTGTCAGGAAATGTTAGTCTGTCGCCCGAGTGGCCCGACTGCGTCCGGATTAATTACTTCGGGGAAGTTCGGGAGGTACTGGCCTCGTGGAGCTATGTTCGATAAATCATGAAATGAAGAAAACCAATAATCGCGATGGTCCAACAGCTATAGGTTTTCGTTGGGCGTTTTATTTTTCGTTTTCGTTATACGTTTTCGTTATCATTAGTTTTGACTGTTTTAGTTTCAGTTATCGTTTGTCGTGGGCTCCGATAGCTTTAGTTTTTATTTCGTTATCGTTTTTATATAAGTTTTCGTTTTCATTATAGTTTTAGTTAACTAAACCTTAAGTTTTCGATAACGAAGGTTTTCGTTTTCGTTACCGTTAACGAAAACAACACTAGGCTGTAGTGATGGAGCATTTCTAGAACTCGTTGTTAGCATACACTTGCCGAAGAGACCAACATACATTGTTTACAAGTGGTGTCACAAATTTATCAAACTGATAATGTAATCGGTTAAGTTTCCGGAGGCAAGGAAACTCGAGGACGCAGTAGGCGGCCGGCTCTAGTGACAGAGACGAGTATTTAAGGAGGCGACCGTTTGGCTTAAGCTCCATCCTCGTTGGCACACGGTCTGCGTCTGGGTTGGTCGGCATCTCGATTCGAAGACACTCGCGGTTCATTGCAGTCGTAGAGCAACTAAGAGAGTTGATATCTTCCAACGACTTTAAGCAAGGAAGGCTCGACAGGCAGTTAAAAGAGTTTGACTTCAGTTTTCCAACAACTTGAAAAAGAGAGGAAGATGGCTTCAGAAACGACAAAATCAATCGACAGGGCGCCAAAGGTCAGCGATGTGAGGACGTATCGACCCAACATCCAGGCGCGTAACATCATCATCCAACGCTCATCACCGAACTTCGGAAACCCTGGATTGGGCCAGCAGGTGAACAAGAGAGATTCCTACTCACATTACAACAGCTCCCCCAGTATGAATCCGACCGCCTATGGTACCATGTCGAGCACCGGGGTCACGGCGGTCAAGGAGTCGCGCGAGAAGGAGAAGAAGGACATGAAAGACCTCAATGGGAAACTGATCGACTACATCGATAAGGTTCAATTCTACGAGTCCCAGAACCGCAAGTCAGCCGAGGAGCTGGAGAGGTTGAAGGGCAAGTGGGGAAAGGAGACGTCGGCGGTCAAGGAAATGTATCAGGCGGAGCTGGATGAGGCCAGAAGACTGTTGGACGAGGCTGTCAAGGACAAGTCTCGCATGGAGATCAGAGTGGCCTCAGTGGAGGAGATCATGGAGGAACTGCAACAGAGGTAAGTTCTGGTGAAACAGGTTTAAACCATGCCACTCGCTCTCACTGCGATGTAATGTAACGTAATGTGATACAATGTAAATATTGCATTGGTGGACAGATGGATCTAGATTTGCAGTTTTGGGGAAGCAATAATTATGTAGCGCCAGTCAGGTTAAACACGAAACCTCTCACGCTGGTTGTCTATGTCTTACGCTGCCTCCATTTGTATGACTAGATGTCTGTCTCTCTGTTAATTGAATTCATCTTCATCTGTTGGTCTATTTCTGTCTTTCGATTAGTATACAGTTGAAGCGTTTCCTTTGAGAGGAGCTACAAAATTGTTTCCTATCAAACATATTCCCTATGAGTGGTGACTATTTACTTGATCGCTGAGATGTTGTTGTTTTGCTGTAGATTGGAATTTGCTCTCAAGGATGCGGCAGATGCTAAGGATAAGTTCGGGCAGCAGAATCAGCAGTTGTCTGACTTAGAGGGTGAGGTTGGTCTTCTGAGGAGACGACTGGCCAGCCTAGAGTCCGACAGGGACAAGGAGAAGGGACTGATCAAGAAACTAAAGAGCTCCCTCAACGATGCCCGATCGGTACGAACCATAACATGCTCTCAAGATTTCTTAATTGTTCTTGCCTCTCCAGTTTACTATGTTGCTTCTTGTGGCACTGATTTGATATAATTGCTGTTGGTTGACGTCATAACATTGATGTAACTGCCTTAAAGTGGGCTCCCGAGTAACTAGCGGAACATTGTTGTTCCTTCTGGGATCACCATCTGATACCTGCTCTTATAATATAAAATTTCACCTGCTATCAACAAAAGGTTTTGAACTGGATTGAGTCGGTATGTTGGAGATTTCGCGTGCTGTCGTAAACCGCACGTCTACAGGATTCCACCACTTATTGGTCCAGTAGGGCTCGCTCAAGGTGGACATAATGTCTCAAGTAATGGCGATTGGAAGCGGTATACTGGTTCAAAAAAGAACTCCGGAGCAATGGCTTGTGACCCGGACCGGTATAGGACGTCGAGGCTATGAGTGCTGCCCCATCCCTGGGTCGTCTGATAACAAGGTGTTAGAACGATGGTGCTTTCTGCCGTCACTAGGCTTGATTCATAAAAGCTCCGGGTAACCGATCTATTGTGGGCTTATAAAACACTTAGCGGTTTTGATACGACCATAATAATTATATATGGCCATGTCGACAGAAAGTGCTCTTGTGACGTCACAGGAAGCCTCTTCAGATTCCTGTCTCAACTATATTCGTCAAAATCGCTTATCAACACCCTTTGGCTTTATTTAAATCGCCGCAATTCATTTGCATAAGCTTGGATTGTCTTTAAACAAACCTCTTTAACTGCAGGTGTGGATGCGCTAGAAATAAAGCTATTGATGCATCTACCATGTACAGAAGGCCCGCAATACAATACGATACCACATAGTACAATACAATGCAATGCAATAAACGAAGTCAGTACAATATGTTGCAATACATTGCACGACATCGGCTGTAGCCCTTGAATTAGACATCGCTGCTATAGAAGCTAGTAATTATAATTACAACATACATCATGTAACATAATACGTGCGATATACACGTATTACACATAGCCATATTGGCCTACACTAAACGCTACTCTTTTCACCACCCCAATGGTGCACTAGCCTGCACTACAACTCACTACACCAGACCACATTACTGTTACACGTAGTTTTTCCTCTATATTCAGGATCTGGACAACGAGACGTTGTTGCACATTGATGCTGAGAACAAAAGACAGACGTTGGAGGAGGAGCTGAACTTCCTCAAGGCTCTCCACGAACAGGTCATTCATCTTAGATTTATAGTGCGCAATGCTGTTTAAAAAATTCAACCGACCATCCTTCCCATCAATTGGGTTCCGAAAGTCAAGGATAAAGACGAAATGTGCGATGGTGGATCCGATACAATATTCTACCCTGTAGTCGGGTCAATATACCATCGGACCCACCAAAAAACTGCAAGAAAACGTTTTATGGTGATTTTCGGGTGCATTTGGTCTGGATATGAACATACTAAAAGTTTACCGAAATCGGACCACCGGAAGGGGTCTAATTATGGCGCCAAAAAAAGATGGCCGCCAATGGGGAATGAATGACTCAAATGTACACAACTTGCTGAAATTTACAGAAGCAAATCATGTAACAATTTGCTAGCAGGTGTTTCTAGACTAATTTGACCCTGCTGAAAACGAAAATCGTAGTTAGCAAGCTGGATTTTTAGCGATTGCATGAAAAAACAAGATGGCGGCCAAAATGTCGGCCAAATATCTTCAAATGGCTGTAAGTAAGGTCATGTATGTGATGGAAACATGATTTCAAAGTCTAAATTAACATTTTCTGGGTCAAGAAATGCGATGGAACTAAAGACACGTATGTAGCACTGCCGAAAAACAAAATGGCGGACAAAATGGCGGCCAAATATCTTCAAATGGCTATAAGTAAGTCATGTATGTAAAGTCGTGTATGTGATGGAAACATGATTTTAGAGCCTAAATTAACATTTTCTGGGTCAAGAAATGCGATGGAACTAAAGACACACATATAGCACTGCCAAAAAACAAACTAGCGGACAAAATGGCGGAAAAATATCTTCAAATGGCTGTGAGTAAAGTCATGTATGTGATGAAAACATGATTTTACAGTCTATATTAATATTTTCGGGTTCAAGGAATGCGATGGAACTAAAGACCCATATATAGCACTTTCAAAAAAGCAAACTGACAGACAAAATGGCGGCCAGATATCTTCAAATGGCTATAAGAGAATCATGTATGTCAAGTCGTGTATGTGATGGAAACTTCAGCAGAGAGCGAAGGTCATTTCAGATCCTGGGACCAACTACAGCAAACGCCTTGTGCAGGGCCAAGGCAGTTTTAGACCTGGGAACAAAAAGATCAAGCCGATTCACAGAGCGCAGTGAGCGAGAAGGAGATGCATATAGCGGCTCTCGCATATAGTTGGAGAGATATTTCGGTGTAGTACCCTGCTGAGATTTAGAGACAAGGAGGAGGATTTTACAAAAGATGCGCGCGGCAATAGGTAACCTGTACAGGCCATAAAGCATGTAAGTGAAGAACTGGGCAAAGCGGGGGGTCGAGCAATGAGTCTAGCGAAAGCATTTAGAACAGATTGAAGGGAGAGAGACGCTGCTTAGGGAGACCCATGAGTAGCGAGTTGCAGTAGTCCAAGCGTAAGCAGACAAATGCCTGAACTACGGTGGTAAAGACAGAGGGTATGACCGAGCGTCTGATGGCCCTGAGACGCCTCAGTTGAAAGAAGCAGGAGCGAGTCATGTTGGACGTATGATCTGTGAATGTGAGGGAGGAGTCAAGTGTCACTCCCAAGTCGCGGACGATGGAAGAGTAGGTGTAAGCAGGGAATTTCTCACTCAGCAATGAAAGTCAAGTTTAGCAAGCTGCTGCTTAGTCCCAGACCGGATCAACTGAGTCTTAGCAGTGTTGAGCCAGAGACGGTTAGTCAACATCCAGTAGTGAAGGTCAGAGACAAGATGGTCAATGGAGCGAACAAGGGAGAGTTGATCAGTTGACGGACCATGTACCAAAGCCTTAGCATCATCTGCATAAAGATGGCCTTTTCCCCATGTTTAATAAATAGAGACGGGATATCAGCAATGAAGAGGATGTATAGGATGGGACCGAGCACTGAGCCCTGGGGAACACCAAATTCGACCTCTGTCCACTGAGTCATGGTTTAACCAAGGACAACCAGCTGTGAGCGGTCAGAGAGGTATGATTTAAACCAAAGACGAGGACCACCAGAGAGGCCACAGGACAGTTGCTGTCGCTGAAGCAAGATCTCATGGTCAACCATGGAAGATGCAGATGAGACATCAAAAAGCGCCAGGAGAGAGAGAGATGAGAGTGACAAATAGCCATGTAAATATTAGACACACGGGATGAGAGCAGTTTCGGTGAAATGGTGGCCTCTGAAGCCAGATTGGGCGGCCAACAAGCCCAGCTTACTCAAAGTAGGGGAGTAGCTGGAGTGAAACTAGTCTTTCAAGGGTCTTCAAGAGGAAAGACAGATGGGAGATGTGCTGGTAATTTTGACAGGCATTTTGGTCAAGGTTTTTCTTTTTCAAGGTCTGGAAAACAATAGCCCGTTTTTGGGACGCAGGTAGATAACCCTCAGAAAGCGACCTGTTAAATATATAACCTAGAGCAGTGTTTCCCAATCTTTTTTGGATACGGAACCCTTTTGACTTACAAATTTTTTGACGGAACTTCGACCTAAACACAGCATATTCTGGTACAATATTTTTAAACAGTGATCGAGGTAAGTACAGTTTTAATTAATAAAAATTAGATCAGAAATTGTTTTAATTGATTTATAATGTAACAACACATTAAACATTACTTATCCAATTGCTTCACGGAACCCTTGCGCTCCCCTCACGGAATCATAGGGTTCCGCGGAACCCACTTTGGGAAACACTGACCTAGAGATTGAGGTAAATCGTCTAAAATGTTCACCAAAAATGGGGAAAGAGGGTCCAATTCGCATGATTTTTGTTTGATGATCCAATTGTTTGACGAAGCTCCGTTTCAAGGAGAGAATTGTGTGGGAGAATTGTGAAGGAGGGGCATCAAGTCTAATTAGACCCCTTCCGGTGGTCCGATATCGGTAAACTTTTAGTATGTTCATATCCAGGCCAAATGCACCCGAAAATCACCATAAAACTTTTCTTGCAGTTTTTTGGGGGTTCATCACATTTATTTGTACTTTGACCCTACTACTTCCTCCATA
>OY744609.1:9095282-9172782 GCA_963556255.1 Allolobophora icterica | reverse complement strand
GTTCGATATAGTGTTTGTTCTTTAGTATTGAATTAAATCATTTTTAGCAAAATTGATTTTAATGGACTACATTATTTGATAACGGACGCCTAAGACACAGTTATACTTCAAAGTATTTTGTAGCGGGACGCCCTCTAGCGGGCGCGCGCTGCCGTGGGTCTATGTAGGAGGAGAGATCAGATCACCTTGCAGTCCAGCCTTGCTACCATAATATATGGGTTGTTTGGCCTGAAGGCGTTCACTACGCCTTACCACGGGTGATTGGCTACGTAATTCTATTTCTTCCTCCTGTCCGGGGTTCATTTCCGGATCTGGGTCTTCCAGGATGTCCCGAGGGTGTTCAGCGGTTCCCGGATGGGGAACGGTTGCCGTCCCTGACGACGCACCAGGGTTCGTTTTTGACCCATCGGCTGAATAATTTATGGTTTCTGCGGATTCGTTAAACAATCTCACTGCCCTGGGCTAGCTTCCTCTTCTTCTTCTTCTTGCACAGGGGTTCGAACCTCCCTTGACCTCACTGGTTCGAAACCTCTGCGTCTCACCTCTTCCACCATCATCATCCATAGCTCAGGGTGTGTTTGAAAGAAACCTGACAAGACTGTGGGGTGAGCACAGGCCCGGCTCAAGACATTTGGCGGCCCTGGGCAAATCGGCGGCCCTAGGCAAACCGGCGGCCCTAAGCACAAAAAGTTGATGACTTTTTTTAGTCATTCACCTCTTTTTACGAATAATAATTAAATAATTTTTGAAAAATGGAAAATTGGCGGCTCCTAAAAATCGGCGGCCCTGGGCGGCTGCCCAGTTGCCCATATGGACGAACCGGGCCTGGGTGAGCAGATAACAAACTTTGCAAGTCTTCCAGATTCAAATCCATATTTGCATTCTCCATTGCTCTAGAACGAGGATAGATGGTGGCTGATTCACAAAGTGCTCTCTTAAAATGCCAAAAAGAGTCAACACCTTGTAGCTTGAGGGTCAAATGTGATTAAAATTTATTAATAATTAAAACAATTAAACTTTATCACAACAGACAGATCTTCCCAAAGACCAGACTTATGTTACCTTGACTGAGCACCTCAATAAATTTATTTCTACTACACACTCTCCGTAAGAGGAGCTATCTTCATCGGACAAGGGGGTCTCTGCTTAACCACTAGGCAACTAAGACAGATGAACATTTCAATAGGAAAGCTACCATACAAGGATTTAACTCGTTATTCCAAGGATAACCTCCAGGTAGCAACCTCGTACACTGAAATCGATAATATATTTCGATTTCAAACAAGTTAGTTTAATAATTTGACGAAATAAAATTGTAAAAGAAAACCCGTGTGACACATCCACGTTGAAAGCGATCACTGGCTTCCGATCGGGCGATCGAATTCGTGGTAATTTCTCAAAATTTCTAAAAGACTCATCCTTTGACGCTTAAGAAACTTCAAACTTTCTCCCGATTTGAATTTGATACCGAAATCAACATTTTTTAAGATATCAAATTGCACAATTTAGAAGTGACAGAAGCAGAGATCAACCGACCGCCTCCTGAACTTTCACTCGAGTGCCAAAACCCAGTAGGTCACATGACTTCCGATACTAAAAATAGCCACTACCCAGAGATAGTGTTTTCAAATCTAGGTCAAATTCGCATGTAGCAACCAATCGAAGAGCAAGTAAAACACACACAGTAGTGTGTAGTATTAGTAAGAAATTAAAATTTAGACGCATAATCAGATAAATCTACTTAATATGTGCTTAAACGAGGATAAAACATGCTATGGCAACCTGTGGTTCGCCACACTTTTAATATACAAATCACTTCCAAATGTATTTTTCCTCATAAGATTAAAATTTTTGTTGCAAATACAATACATTATGGCAGCACTGCACGCAGAGTTTGTATGACGCAGAAAAATGTAGGATACAGAGTTACACTACATTACATTTTTGTTTTTCCTCTGTCGAAACAACAGGAAGAGGAGTTGGGCAACTGGAGTCTGACTCGCAGCATTGATGGAAAGGATTCTTTCAGTTACAAGTTCCCTGATTCCGTTGTTCTACAAGCAGGAGAGAAAATCAAGGTCGGAGACGATTGCATCTTTATTTAACTTCGTTTTGTTGAACAAAACATTTGTGTAGGTACAAGTTTTGTATGAGAAGTATTGATTTACAAAAGGCAGACTAAACAAGAGTCGACTAAATTGTTCTGATTGTTTCATGCATAGAAATTGCGACGAAGAATTTCAATGAATATTTAAAACTTTAAATACCAGCTGTATTGGTTGACTTGTCATTAGTCGTTGAAGTGTTAATATAGGAAGCATCTAAACTAAAGAAAACGAGATTATGTCATATTTACGACCAAATAGGAATCAACCTAGCACAACAAATAAAAGTACATGGAGGCTGAAACAATTCTGCACAAACAAGAGGCGTTCGTCATCAGTTAGAAATTTCCACAGTTGTTTTTTGTTAAATGTCTTCTAATATGGCAAGCTTCGTTTGTGGCAACGCATTCCATATAAGCTGACGTCCAATGCCCTTGTTGGTTGTAGGGTCATTGGGAAAGGTCATTAGGCAAATGACCTTGTTCGATGCCGGCTCAGGGTCGAAAGGCACAAAATGAGCGCCTTCCCTAACTTTCACCATGGAGGACAGGATCTTTACTTGTCTCTTGTGGTTGCTTAGGTGTGGTCTAAGGGAACAAAACCCTCTACAGCGGCAACAGGTGACCTCGAATCGGACCATAACTGGGGAATCGGCTCGGACGTCAGCACCAAACTGGTCAACCCTGCCGGAGAGGTAGGCATATATGTCTTTGAAAACTCGACAACTTTCACGCCGAACTAGAGAAATAGTATCACGCTGTTAATCTACTTTCTATAAATCATCATGGTTATTGAATTCTTATTAGACTTGAGATTTTAAAAAATAGAAGTATCCTACCGTTTTCATATAATTCTGAGATTACATAGAATTTTTATAGTTACTTTAAATTGTCATTAGTAATCAGTTTTCATAAAACTATAGATAGCTCTAGAAATGATTTGTGTAATTCTGCGTTAGTTATAACCAACTTTAAAATGATCATTTAAACAAAGTTATTTGAACAAGTATAGATGAACACGGAAAATTTTGACACAAGAGAACCTTAAGTGCTTAAAATAATCTAGTAGCCGAAAATTATATCTTCGAATACATTCTTTGATTGAATTTCCGTTTCTCTGCAGGAACGTGCAACCCACACTCAGCAGACGAAATACATCTAGAGTTTCGCCTGATGGCTTCCGTACAGCGTTTGCAGAGCTATCGACATCTTCTCTCGACCTCTTTAATGCATAATCATCAAAATGTCAGAAAATGGAACTCTTATCGATTAAACACAGTTTTGAAATAACTTCAATAAGTCTATTTTTGTAGGCTGAAGTTTGATTGAAGGATCTTTTCACGGGGTCCAGACGATTTGTTTTTTATAACTTGATCAATGTTGCTTATTGGAATTTTTTATTCAGATTCATGCTTAATTCGAACATTTATTTCAGCATCTCGTCTTCCGTAGAGATGAATTTTTAGTAGAATTGATCGTAGTCATTGTTTCTCACAACAAGGCAGTAGTTGTAAAACAAATTATTGGTACAAATTGCCTGCGATTAGCTTTATAAATGCGCAACCATTAATGTATCTTAATGGTTTGTTGTTCAAACAATGTTGAATATATTAAAGAATATAATTTTCAAAGTCTAAAACTTTTATTTGCAGAGAAAATAGACGAAAGTTAAGCTTACACCAACTAGGTCTGCGAGCTTCGTAATACGCTAAGAATTTATTTCCCTATTAATTTTTCTATGTATCATCATCATCATCATCATCATCATCATCATCATCAATTCCTGACGCCAGACATTTTGCGGCGATGGGTACAAATAAATGATCTCCATTTTCCTCGGTCATTTGTCAAGTCCCTGCGTTCCTTAGTGTTAGTCCGGCGATGTTATGTCCTCATTGGTGACAGTTATTGGTGTCTCGGTGGTCTTTTCAATCACCATTGTTTTGGTTTCTCTACGTTGATCATTTTTCTGTGTATGTAACTGAATATATATATATATACATATAGTGGGTGAACGCATAATGTATACAGTTGAACGGCTTGCAGCAATAACCAGGTATGTCGGATTTTTTCAGTTTTGGGAAAATGGCTTCAAAGATTTGACACTTCAAACTGTTGTATCAAAACCATTTTACCAGATATCGACAAGCTGTTTGAAGCACCATGTGAGTTATTACTGTCTTTTACGAAATTGTTACATAATGCAATGCAAAAGATGACATTAATGTTTATTTCACGACATTTTGCTTCATACCTGGTTATTGACACTCAATAACCCAGTATGAAGCAAAAATCGTCTGCTGTTAGTCGACATACCTTATTCTTGAACCAAATGGTGACTAGCACGCAGTACAAATTAATCGTGCAATAAGAAGGTAAGTCATCATAGCTACATTACAGTAAGAAAATAACAACGCAAAATCAGTGAATTATTGTAGAGTAGGCCTAAGTAAGAGGCAATAACCGGGTATGTCAAATAACCTGATTATTGCACCGGTTTTAATAGAAAGATTACAATAAAAAAACGAAAAGTTTTGTTATCATACCGGGATATTGCATTGGAGTAATGCTGCCGGCTTCTAAATACCATAATTATGTCGACAAACTGTTTTATCCAAAAGCCAATTCAAAAACAATCAGATTTGCACCAAATTTTCAGGGTATATAGAATACAATATTCCAAGCACCCTGGCATACTTTTTCACATAAACCAGGTATGTCGACATACCTGGTTATTGAGGCAAGCCCTTCAGTTGTTCCCGCGTACAGTACTTTGAGAATGCAAATTATAGATTAGCTGAGGTAGGCCACTCATTCTGGAACCCCTGCAATGCAACCTGTAACAAAAGCTTCTCGTCCGTGCTCTGATTCTCTTTCGTCAACGATTACATACTATTTTTGGATCTGGTCATGTTCTGTCAGGTCGGGAGTCCTTCTGAGGAGTTTCTTTGCATATATATATATATATATATATATATATATATATATATATATATATATATATATATATATATATATATATATATATATATATATATATATTAGGGTGTGTCTATAATTTGAAGTTTCAAAATTAATATCGGCCAGTTTGTGTTTGTGTTCCACCTTGAGAAACATTAACATTTGCCAAATTAGATGAAAATCAAAAGAGATTTAGAACTGGCGCAAAGCCCGGGAAAAATTACCACTTAGAAAACAATGTCATACATTGTAAATCTCGAAGATCCAAACAATTTCAACACTTAAACATAAAAAATAAGGCAAAAGCAAACCAAGAACCTTCAGTTATTTGTCATTACCTAGTCCCTTTAGTGCTTTTGGGAATCTATTTCGATGGTATTCAACCATTTGAAGAACAAATTGTTTCTCTTCCTCATTTCGAACCAGGGCTTCATTGAAGGACTGCATTAGAGCCACTCCTCTCTTCGCTAAATCGTTCGTCACTCTTAGGGCGGATATAATGTCTTTCGCCTCATTGAACGAATGCTCTGACTCCCATTGTTGTGGATCTCGATCAAGAAAAGCGTAATCGAATTTGAGGAGCTGGAAAAGTTTGATGGTAGAAGTGGTAAAAAAATCGGATAGCGCTTTTGTAGATGGATCATGTATGGGAGGAAGCCTCTTTGGAGGTTCGTCGGATCCCTGATTGTTGCGCATGTTATAGACCATGCGCTGTTTTTCGTCGAAGGTGACTGAATCGTCAAAAAGGCTGAGGCCAACCAAGGTCTCCGACAAATACCAAAGGTGTCGGGAAAATGCTGTTAGGGCTACCTGTGAGACTTCCTTGTCTGGGTAAGTATGGATTGCCTTCAAGAATTGAAGATCGTTCCTTGGGGCTTCATTGGGTGATGTACAGATGAACCAGTACTCCACGTAGGTTGTGGTCACAAAAAGTGAAACTCGAAGTAGATGATTCCACATCTTTTGAGAGTAAGATTGTCGAGATGCCCTCTGGTGTTGTTGAATGGGAAACTGATATCTGAAAAGCCACATCTTGATTGCATAAACCGCACGTGCCATCCAACGCGCGCGGTGAAATGCCCCTGGGTACCTGAACTTTATTCTTTTCGGTTGAATTCCTCCTAGGAAAATGACTGTTAGTTCTAGTAGCTCTTCGTAGTCGTCTCTGTGGTATTCAGCATTCAGTTGCTGCAGTGCGAAGGTGATGACATTCTCTCGAATTTCTTTTACTCTTTGTGCTGCGTCTTTATCCTCCATTGCTGTGCGATACTTGGTCTGATCGATTTGCGGCCAGAAGTCAGGGAAATGACTGAAGAGCTCCAATTTTGGAGACCTTACAGAATCATGCAGTGAAAATACCTTTTCCAGAACAATTTCAGAAACATGATGTCGACAGGTAATTAAGGTTCAAGAGGTCTTTCCTAATTCCGTTTCCAGCTTGATGCATACGCCGCCCTTGCAACCCGTGTTACTCGCCGTTGTGTCGAAACGCATGGCCACGATTCTGTCCTCCAATCCCCAACTTCTGATCTCAGCCAAACACGCATCTGCCATGAAGGCAGCAGTCCCGGATTGGAGTTTGGGGATGGCCAATAGTTTGGTCATATCCTTACGGTTACCAGATACCATTATTGGAAGACGATCAACGCACACTCGTCCAGTTTCTGTAAAATCTGGCATGATCTTGCCGTCCCAGTGGATAGTAAG
Organism: Allolobophora icterica; assembly: GCA_963556255.1. Taxonomy (NCBI): domain Eukaryota; kingdom Metazoa; phylum Annelida; class Clitellata; order Crassiclitellata; family Lumbricidae; genus Allolobophora; species Allolobophora icterica. The sequence goes on along the minus strand of OY744609.1, from coordinate 9,166,010 downwards.
GGGAACCTTCGGATCGAAAGATTCACGAATCTCAGCTGCTAGGGCTGCACGGTTATCCTTCCTTGCTCGATGGATAGCAGAAGGACTGATGATCAGCTCACCAGCTGGTGCTGCATATAGATTGGATGCAGCGAGAGCAGAGAAAATGTGAGAGGCATTCCTGCTGCTGGTTTTGGTACGATCTAGAGCTGCTGCAACATCACGGGTAACTACAGAGATTGTTCCCTTTTGCCGCTTTGGTGGTCCAGCTGACGTTGAAGGTTCTGGTTCTCTTTCTGAGCTATTTGATGACGCCTCTTCCTCAGATGATGTTGCCAACAGAGAAACCTCCGTCGCTACCGCCATGCTTGCACGATATTGTCATGGGCGAGGGAATTATTGTTGTAGACAGATTGCTCCGATCGGAAATCACGACATTATCTGATTGGCACAAACTCATTCGGGGATCAAACACATATTCTTACCAAGGGATACAGCCACTCGCGTTAAATACCATGCTATTCATGTAGCACCAGGTGTCTCCTCTAGAAAACCACAATAGCTTAATTAACTACTATAATTATGTTGAAGATCGAAAACACGAAGAACAGACATCGTAACGTCTAAAATTTTGGCCAAACCGAGACAGGTCACCGGGTTCCTAATTTCGGTCGCCTTGCGCCAGTCCTAAATGTTCAGCTATCGCGATATAATTTCGGATATGGCGTTTATACGCTAATTGGCATGATAATTCGAACTGGCCGTTAAAAGATCTTTGAGTTAAAAAAATCATGTGCATCATAAAAACACCCTAATATATATATATATATATATATATATATATATATATATATATATATTATGTTAGCTTGTTAGTCTAGAGGTGAAATGTGAGTTAGAATGATACGAGAAATGACAAGAAAAACGAAGACTTTCGCAATATTGATAAAACGTATATTTACACTATGTACATAATTGAAACGATACTCACACATACGAGACAAAACGAAACGTCAAAAGACAGACTCTCCGAGAAGACGCCTGCACAAACTCCACAAAGGAAGATACAACTCGAGAACCGGCAATTAAACATGAGTAGCGACCACGCAGGGTACACTCTCTGAAAACGACCACAAAAGGGTACTTACAATGCGTGACACAACCAGTGCACGTCTTACGCCTTACTTAACTAAAACCGGTCTCCCTGTAGACACAAGAACACTGCTATATATAGTCAACGAGGCCATCCTACTTCTAGCTTCAAACGAGGTGCGTCTTAACTAAGGTTAGAAAGTGCACGTGAGGATGATGATGGCGGGATGGCTGAAGGCCAACTCCCAACAGACCCCCCCACTACGAAAAAGAGGAAACATTTAAAGTGTTTCCGACCATGCAAAAACTACAAATGTACATGAATATAAACTATCTCGAAAAGTTCATCAACATAACAGTCCAAACGTTTACAACAGCAAAAGAGAATCACTTAATGAAATAGACGGACAATCCGTAAAAGCCTATGAAAAGTCCGTAGATTTAAACTGAGGGACGACTTAAAATGTCTGGTAATATATTGTCTCGACCACGCCGATGCTTAATGTTCAAGGAATATTGTTGGAGTTCAAGACTCCATCGCAAAAGTTTCGCATTCGAAGGAGCCATGCGATTTATGAACTGTAGTGGACTATGGTCCGTATAAACAACCACTGGAGCGGAACCAAAGTACACGCTGAACGCGCGTACACCGACCTCCAGCGCAAGTGCCTCCTTCTCAATGGTCGAATAGCGTACTTCCGCCGAACTCAACTTCCGACTCAGGTAACAGACCGGATGTTCAATCTCGTCCGTTATCTGAAATAGACAACCTCCCAAACAAAAGTACGAAGCATCTACAGCCAAATAAAAGGGTTTGTCAAAATCTGGCGGTTTAAGTATAGGCCGCGAAGCCATCCTAGACTTCAAATCAATGAATGCATTCTCAGCCTCAGGAGACGAAGTAAACCGGTGACCATGCTTAAGTAACAAAGTAAGAGGTAACGTTAACTGAGAGTAATGCGGCAGGAACTTGCGGTAATAACCAGCCAAACCCAGAAAAGATTGAACCTGCTTCTTATTTTCAGGATCGGCTACCGTAAGCGCATTCAACTTACGAAAGTCTGTGCACAGCCGCAGAGACCCATCCGATTTAGGTACAAGTACAATAGGCGAAGCCCACGCACTTTCGGACTCCTCAACAATGCCTTCTTCAATTAGGCCTTTAATCTCTTTGTCTACCTGTGCCATACGCTCAGGATGCAACCGATAGGCTGTCTGCCGTACTGGTCGTGCATCAGGTATCAACTCAATACGGTGTGCAATAAGTGAAGTCTTGCCAGGTACATCGCTAAACACACCCTTAAACGTACTAGGCATGCCCAGCAATTCATCCCGTTGCACAAAATCCAAAGGAATATTTGCGACCACCTCTTCTAATTTAGGCGACTCAGACACATTCACACTTGCAGGCACAACCAAACCGACATCAAGTGTAGGCGTACAATCAACACGCGACTCTACATTGGTTAAATCAGCATGCAGTAGACTCTTTGAATAAGGCACTCAAGTCTACGTCTAACTGCACATTTATATCAGCAGACTTATCTTCTACAGATTGAGTATGCGACACAGGTAAAGAGCCAGAATCGGTCAATTTAACTTGAGCGCGCGTAGTCACTCCCACGTTTATCTCATCTTGTGGACTATCCAAGTCGTTACCAATTAGAACGTGAATGCCAGGTGGCAAATGGTCTACCAACCCACATAAGATAGTGCCGTTAGCAAATTTAGACTCAACTCGAATTTCAACCAAAGGAACACGAAGCGTGACACCCGAAATACCTCTAATAAGGCGAACCTGACCGGTGTAACAGAACTCATTAGCATGTAATAATTCCTTGCTAGCCAAGCTTTGTAAAGAACCAGTATCTCTTAACACAAGAGATAGTCCAGTGGGCGTATACACATAGCCAGACGAACAGAATGACAAGTAGCCAGCGTCGACCATTTTAGTCGGCCCATCCTTCACTTGTACAGACATATCTACGCCCGTGACCAATCCTACATTCTTAGGACTGGTGTTCTGCTGAGCAGCGAAATCCCGTTTGGCCTCAATTCTGGATGTAATTTGTAACATGAAGAAACCCCATGATTAGATTTACCGCAGTAAGTACAAACAATCTGGGACTCCCATGACTTGTGAAATTGGCCCTCTTTACGAAAATTTTTCGGCGACCAATGAGTTTTAGCTCCACGACCCGAATCAATACCAAATCCAAAATTTTCCCATTTTTCATCATTCGAATGCAAGACAGAAGCATGCACAGGGAAGGGCTTATATAGAATAGCAAATTCGTCTGCCAACTTCGCGGCGGCTGAAACTGTGGCGGGCTTTTTGTCAATTATCCATCTATGGATTTCGACAGGCAAGCAAGTCACAAATTGCTCAAGTTTAAAGACTTCAAAGGCCTTAGTCAAGTCATTAAACGCATCTTCACCTTCCAGCCACCTTTGAAAAGGTAACGCCAAGCGGAAAGCGAAAGCAGAGTAAGTCTCCTGCGCACCCTTAACCAAAGTTCTAAAACTCTTCCTGTAAAATTCCGGCACCCTAGCAAATGCAGTCAACAAAGCCTGTTTTAGGGTGTCATAAGTCTTACAGTCCTCAAGAGATAACTCCGAAAAAACCTGTTGAGCTTTCCCAGTTAATTGAGGGTGTAACAAAGCAGTCCATTTATCTCTTGGAAATTTATGAATGGTCATAGCCTTCTCAAAGGAAACAAAATAATGTTCTATATTCGTCTCGTCAAATTTAGGGACCAATTTAATGGCAGAAGCTATGCGAAACACATCTTTGTCCTGTTCGGGACCTGGGTTCAAAACCTTAGCCTCGATGCGCTTTAGCTCTAACTCATATTGTCTCTGCCTCTCTTTCTCTTGCAGTTCAGCCTGAATTTTGTCCATTTCCGCTTTCCTCACTCGTTCTCTTTCCTCCATCTTCAATTTTTCGTGCAATTCAGCCTTTCTGTCTTCAGCCTCTCGTTCTTGCTTTCTGTCTTCAGCCTCTCGTCCTCGCTTTCTGTCTTCAGCCTCTATTCTCAATTTCTCCAATTGAAATTCCCTGTCACCGTCTAACTTCGTCAATTCTGCTTCCCGAGACCCAATCTCTAGCGGCCTAACTCCAAAATGGAACACTTCTTTTCCCTGCGTTAACAATTTAGCAAGAATTTTCAGCATTTGTCTCTTACTCATGCCCCTAGTGTCCTGATCTAATTTCTCTAATTCAAGCCTTAATTCATCAGCCGACATATCGATAATGTCGTCGAAACTCAAAGGCTTAGTCACCGGAGAGTGAAGGCCACTCCCAACCGGAGAAACGGTTGCTGATGTATCAGACCCAAATGTAGCCATGATACAAAGTCGTATGCACAAAAACGTGTACAACTTCCAAAGAAACCGTCACATACGCAAATACGCAGACCCAATTTCCAATTTTGAAATTTCAATTTAACAAAACGGAAAACAGTGAATTTTAAGGACGAGCCCCCATATGTTAGCTTGTTAGTCTAGAGGTGAAATGTGAGTTAGAATGATACGAGAAATGACAAGAAAAACGAAGACTTTCGCAATATTGATAAAACGTATATTTACACTATGTACATAATTGAAACGATACTCACACATACGAGACAAAACGAAACGTCAAAAGACAGACTCTCCGAGAAGACGCCTGCACAAACTCCACAAAGGAAGATACAACTCGAGAACCGGAAATTAAACATGAGTAGCGACCACGCAGGGTACACTCTCTGAAAACGACCACAAAAGGGTACTTACAATGCGTGACACAACCAGTGCACGTCTTACGCCTTACTTAACTAAAACCGGTCTCCCTGTAGACACAAGAACACTGCTATATATAGTCAACGAGGCCATCCTACTTCTAGCTTCAAACGAGGTGCGTCTTAACTAAGGTTAGAAAGTGCACGTGAGGATGATGATGGCGGGATGGCTGAAGGCCAACTCCCAACAATATATATATATATATATATATATATATATATTCATAAACTTACACGTGTGAAACTGAGTAAGGTATAGGCATGCATGGTGATAAATGTTTTATGAAGTGGTTGCCGTTGAAGTCGACCGGATTACTATTTCGGATGTCCGGTAATAAGATACCTTGTATTTAAGAAGTAACCTTTGATGCCACCTTACTACATTGTATTTGGGCGAATTACTTGGTTCCTTTGGGGTTCTCCATTTGGCACCTATTGATGTGAGCTTGAATTTCTGTATATTTTGCGTGCTCGGATTTTCAATAGAGTGACTACTATCACTACAACTACTACTATTGACGATACTTAGGCTATTTGAGCCCATAGTTTAGGTCGCTCACTTGTCTCAAGATGTCGCCTTCTCTGGACGTTACGTCCACCTCTTGAGATCGGGTGATCTCCTGTCGTAACACGTCCTCGATGACCTGGCGTTGGCCTAGGCCTACACTCATTGTGTTCACCAGGCAGAGGCGTTTGTGGTGTAAGCTCACGTCTTTGTCGGCCATAAAACAACTTTTAATGCACAAGTGGGTAGCTTCAATCGAACTCCGGTGTGCGTTGATGAGGTATTTATTACAGCCTCGCTACGTAAACAGAACACTTAAACGGAAACTCAGTTACGTTACGAAGAAATCAAACGAACCGCCTTCATAAAACATACAAATTGCTGAAAATATGCACGCATGCATGTACTTTAGGCTTATTGTATATGTGTAAGTTTTCATGTATGTAGGCCTATACATGCATGCATGAATTCATTAATGTATGCATGTATGTGAGTATGTACGGATGATGTATATGTATGTATTTATGTATAAATGTAATGCATGTATTATTACTACTGCTGCTGCTGCTACTACTACTGCTACACTACTACTACTACTACTACTACTACTACTACTACTACTACTACTACTACTACTACTACTACTACTACTACTACTACTACTACTACTACTACTACTTCTACTACTGCTACTACTACTACTACTACTACTACTACTACTACTACTACTACTACTACTACTACTACTAATAATAATAATAATAATTATAATAATAATAATAATAATAATAATAATAATAATAATAATAATAATAATAATAATAATAATCATAATGAGCAACTTCTATGGCGCCGGTGTCTAATGCGGGCATCAACCGATATATGTATGTTTGCGTGTTACTGTGTATGTGTGTATGTATGTATGTATGTATGTATGTATGTATGTATGTATGTATGTATGTATGTATGTATGTATGTATGTATGTATGTATGTATGTATCTATCTGTCTGTATCTGTCTGTATGTATGTATGTATGTATGTATGTATGTATGTATGTATGTATGTATGTATGTATGTATGTATTTATTTATTTATTTATTTATTTATATTTGCATGTAGGCTATATATAACATAAAAGTATGACTATTGTGAATGTTGTACTATTGATTCGAAAGATGGCGTGCTTCCCCGGATATATGCAGTGGATTGTAATTTTGACACTGAATATAGCGCCTTTCTGTCACCTCACAATGAGCTGCACCAGTCTAAATGGAGTTAAACTTTATTGTTCCTAACCAAACTTCATCAATGACCAAACAGAGTATTCAGATAACTATGAGTCACCAATGGTAGTATCACACACACACACACACACACACACACACACACACACACACACACACACACACACACACACACACACACACACACACACACACACACACACACACACACACACACACACACACACACACACACACACACACACACACACACACACACACACACACACACACACACACACACACACACACACACACACACACACACACACACACACACACACACACACACACACACACACACACACACACACACACACACACACACACACACACACACACACACACACACACGCGTAGAGTCCAACAGACGGCTTCCAATCGACATTCAGAATTCCTTTAACGTTACGTAGCATTGAGGATGAGGAGAGATGACAACCGATTCCCAATGGGATATGGTCAAAGACTAAATCCGACATATTCAATGAGGTGGGACTTCAATTTCCTGTGGTATGCCTGTGGGGTGATAAATAGATGACCTCAGGCAAGTTATAGTGGGCGATCGACGTTTTTGGTGGGGAGACTGAAACTATGCAGAATTCAGAGTGATGATCGTTCCAGAGTCGAGGATGTAGATAGGCATGCGTTGTCTAATGCGTATATTTAGTTAGTTACAATAAACAAACGGCAGCATTTCTGGAGTTCTGATTACCTTTTGCATACTTCTGGTCTATGCACGTTCTCTTCGGACTAGGTCTAAACATTTTCCTGAATGTATCTTAAGCAGAAGAGATTTAGTTCATTAGGCCTAATAGCCAAGACATTTAGTCTAGGAGAGATTTAGTTCATTATTAGCCCATAAATTTAGTCCAGAAGAGTTTTGGTTTATTAATAACCATGAAATTTAGTCCATTTAATATTTATTTATATGCCTGATAGCTAAGATGTATCTGCTTGCTTCATAACGCATTTGTTATCAGTTATTCATATTTAACTTGCAGCGATCCTAACGCAGACTATACGTCTTTCGAACCACTTGAAACCCTTGTTCTGTTATAGATGTTATGTTACTCGACACGTCAAGTTGACGCAGAAAGCGCTAATATTAGAATCAGAATTCGACAGCTGTCGAATTAATAGAGAAATGTTGCCCCGATTTAGAGAGAGGCTAAATTTATTTTTAGGATTATTTTAGTCTCAAGTTTAACGATAATTATAGTTTCTAAACTTTGATTTTAATTTTGGGGTATTCTGCACGTTAAGTCCATCAGGCGCCTCCTGCATATCAGTTTAGAAAGGTTTAGTGGCTGTGCAGAACGCTAAGCACGTAAAAACCGATCTCTCTGTCCCATTAATTATATTTAGAAGCGAACATTGAAGTGTGTTATTAATTGTCCCGCATTCGCCAATACAGTATAAAGTCCAACATAGTGCGTTTCTGCCGCACGTAATGGACCGTTCTTATAATATAAATTATTCATTTTATCATGTAACAACTTTACTGTAGGCCTAATCAGGCCCTAATGTAATGCGACAAAGTATTTTTTATAGTGCCGTTCAACACCTTCCAAGGCGATGCTTACATAGTTATTCAACTGTTTTAAACAAATGTGACATAAGTTTAACAGAAATGCGTGTTTAGTTTCAAAAACAGAACGTGTATATGTTTAATGGAGGATTGTTCTAAGATGAAGTTCCAGTGCAGGAGAATGTCCAATGGTGTGCGGAAGATAGGAGCATGTAAATATCTTCTGACTGCAGAGTATAGTGATTGGTTACCAGTTTGATTCATACCGGAACAGTGTTGTCTTATTTAATTGTAAATGCCTTAATTTATTGAAGTAGTAGACGAGGTAAGTGCACTGGTACTGAACTCAGCGTGTACAGTTCCCAAGAAATAAATATTAAACTAAATAATAGCTTCCATGCAGTTAATCCTTTATGGTATAGGCCTACCATGCATGTAGATAATAAAGTGATAATAAAGTTGAATAAATATATATTAAAAATCAATAGTGGTTTACCAGGTCCATCATTTACAGTAGGCATACTTGATAATAAAATTAGTAAATAATTTATTACAGTAGTTGTATATAGCGTCCCTTCAAGATAATCGTATCAGGAGCGGAGGCAGTAGTCGTTATTAACTAAATACCAAGAGATTTTTAAATAGGTTAGTTGATAATAATTACTTTACTTGGTCCACTGGTGGACCCAGTAAAGTGATACCATGTAACCCGTAAATTAACTGGTCTAAAGGCGGCCGTACACCGACCCGATTCAATCCGATCCGAACTGATAAGACTGCACAAATCCGAACATGTTCCGACCGATACCGAGCTTTCCCGAATGTGCTTTTTCTATGCTATACCAATACGATCCGACTGTTAAAGTAGGATCTGGTCGGATTGTATTGGGTCGAGTCGGTGTACGGCCGACTTAATACCAAATGTCTGTCTGCACTCTGTCTATCTCAGACAGGCAGACAAACAGATAAACAGACAGATAGACACGAGCAGACACACTCAGGCACACAGATAGGCACAGTGAGACAAACAGAAAGACACACAGACAACACAGAGACATAGACAGGCGCCTCGACCGACAGACAGACATGCAGAGAAACAGATAGAGAAACATTTTTAGACGGATATATTGCAGACCTCACCCAAATAATTCTTCGGTCATGCGAATGGATCATAAGTATTCCTTTGGTGAGAAATAAAACACCAATCTCTCCCATTCAGCTTCCTCTCCTTGCCTCTTTATCTTCTTATCTCTGTTTCTCTCTGTCTGTGTCTGCTTCTCCGTCGATTTATGTTTCATTGCTTCTCTGTCTCTCTCTCTCTGTCTCTGCTCCTCTGTCTCTCTGTTTCTCTGCCTTTGTCTCTCTGTCCCTGTCTCTACTCTTGCTTCTTCCCGCTCTGTTTGCTTACATCCTCTTGTCATACCATACACGACTGAACTTGCCTCGAACGGTACAGGTATGGTCTACGTTGATTGAGCGTCGAAGCAGGAGAGTCACTTCAGATCCGAGGCTGTGCTGCACAGAATACAAATCAACTTCAACCTCGCTTTAAGCCAAGTGCACACACACAAATACGCACACACCCACTCACACACGCACACACAAGAGCATTCACCCTTAAGTCAATGGGAATGTAATGGAATATGTGCTCAGTAATGAGATGTAATGTAGTGGTTTGTAATGGAATAATATCATTCTCAAATCCGATGTAAATCTGATTTGATCTAATCGAATAAGAAAATATGAGGTAGGTAACCAGTGTACGACCGCACGTACGGAACGTACGTTATTTCTTTCTATAATGTACGTACGGTACGCGTACGTTATTATGCCGTACGTTGGCGTACGTTGACCTCAGGTCATGACGAAAATAAAGTACATAACCTTATGAACAACAAAAGTCAATAATAGTTGGTGATTAACGGTCGTAACCTATTCTAGCCATTATACCAGTTCAATGTTCAATGATCTCTACTTTTGAACTTATAAATTCAAAATTGCTAATTCTGTCTAATGTATAATAAATTATGAAGAAAATTAAGATTTTACGGCACACTTTATAGGATGATCAGTGCCAGTGGTCATTTAATTGGTAATGCTAAATTTCAAACCTGTTCGGAAATAATTAGACCTGCGTACGGGGAGACTAATACTGTAGAGCTAAAGTGATCATTTATAACGTACGCCTACGGTACGCGTACGCTATTCTTTTCGATAACGTACGTACGGTACGCGTGCGTTATTCCGGTAAGCAACGTACGGTTGCACTTTGAAGGTAACTTTGTAAATTAGCTATAAGTTTCTGATTACTAATCATGGCAATAATAATAATAATAATAATAATAATAATAATAATAATAATAATAATAATAATAATAATAATAATAATACCTTTATGGGTACCTTCAACAACTTAAACCTGGACGAATAGGGCCCATTCCGGACAAATCTACTCTGTAAATAATGTTGAAGTCCCTGAGGGATCCTGTATACCTCGGGGCAAAAAAAAAAAAAATAATAATAATAATAATAATAATAATAATAATAATAATAATAATAATAAATAATAGCTTCGGATTGGAACAATAAGAGGACCGTACAGCCAGGACTGAATGACGGCCTAAGAATATGTGACCTCGGCCGAGAGAAGGGACCACTTGTCGCAAATTGACTTATTAGCAGTTTCCACAAGCTTACACCTTAGGTAAAATGAGGAAAAAATTTCAGAGCGTTTGGTCCATAATTTATGCACTTTTTCACATAAAATATCATTTGGCGGGAAATCGCATAAAAAAAGTTAATGTGTCTCTACCAAATGCACTAATGCCGAAATTTAGCCTTAACGCATCAAGTAGCATAAGATTCGTTGTAGTACAGTGAGTCCGAGCTACAGATTGATTAATTAGACGCCAAAATCAATATAATGGTTTAGCGTAAAAACGCGTTTTCCGGCTAATCTAGAAAGCGACAAGTGGTCCCTTCTCTCGGCCGAGGTCACATATAGTGACCGCAAACAGTTAACATAATTCGTCTGCACATTAGTTTATTGGTTGTATAATAATAATAATAATAATAATAATAATAATAATAATAATAATAATAATAATAATAATAATAATAATAATAATAATAATAATAATAATAATAATAATAAATAATAGCTTCGGATTGGAACAATAAGAAGACCGTACACCCAGGACTGAATGACGGCCTAAGAATATAGTGACCGCAAACAGTTAACATAATTCGTCTGCACATTAGTTTATTGGTTGTATAATAATAATAATAATTATAATAATAATAATAATAATAATAATAATAATAATAATAATAATAATAATAATTATAATAATAATAATAATAATAATAATAATAATAATAATAATAATAATAATAATAATAATAATAATAATTAGAATGAGAATAAGAATAAGAATAATAATGAGAAATAATAATAATAATAATAATAATAATAATAATAATGATAATAATAATAATAATAATAATAATAATAATAATAATAATAATAAGAACAACAAACCCGTCTTTATACATTGCCTTCTTAACGGAGGTAGCGGCGGGAAACTCGTTTTGAGAGTGAACAGAACCTAGACACGATTTCTCGGATTATAATAATAATAATAATAATAATAATAATAATAATAATAATAATAATAATAATAATAATAATAATAATAATAATAATAATAATAACAATAATAATAATAATAATTATAATAATAATAATAATAATAATAATAATAATAACAATAACAATAACAATAACAATAACAATAACAATAACAATAACAATAACAATAACAATAACAATAACAATAACAATAACAATAACAATAACAATAACAATAACAATAATAATAATAATAATAATAATAATAATAATAATAATAATAATAATAATAATAATAGTATTGCCTCTGTTAAGAAAGAGATCAACTCTAATTTTTTTGGGCGGTAACGGTCACTACTAGGAAGAATAACACGGAATGGGCTTTATCTTACCATATCTCTTATTTTTGCTATAACTTGACTGAATAAGCTTATGCCTTAATACAGCTTATCATAGCCGATACCTTCAACTAAAATCGTTCAGTATAATTATGATCACCTCTTTGCCTCTTAACCGTCGGTTTTTTTCTTCGGATCTCAATTAGTCCTAATCTTTATCAGTTCGGTTCATGTTTACGACTTCAGGCCAACGTTAATTATTTACTTAACAAAGGTATGAAAAGCAGGTGTTCGCTGACCTCTTAGCATTACACGACTGCACACAAGTGGTCCTATTTGTTTGAAATTGCATCATAAAAGTCGGGAAATGTTGCAGATTGGTACAGCTGTATGTTCCAATGACAATCAGCCATTAATAGAGGTTGGGGCAGATAGTTTTAATGCAAGAGTTGTAGATTTGTGCAATGGTTCGGAAGATAGTATTGTCTCAGCGAACACTACTTCACAGCTTTTAAGTGGACGCTAGGAAAGACTGGCTCTTCAGCATTTCCGGTTATTTGCAGTGGTCCTAAGATTATAATGCAACTTATTATACATACGCATTGCTCTGTTGAAATCGGTTCAACAGACAATTTCAAGCTGCTTTAAAACTCTAACTTGTCTAGATTAGTTCACCGGTTATGATAGTTAAGTGGTCTGATACACACGCGCGCGCGCACACACACACACACACAGACACACACACACACACACACACACACACACACACACACACACACACACACACCCACACACACACACACACACACACACACACACACCTACACACAAACACACACACACCTACACACACCTACACACACACCTACACACACACACCTACCCGCATACATAGATGCATACTCACAAACATACATGCAACACATTCATACATGGATACTTGCACATATTCATGCCTTCACACATTCATACAGACCTATATATACAAGCACACATACACACAAACATGCATACAAATATACACACATACACATATGCATGCACACAAACATACGTGCATACATTCATACATACATACATATATGCATAAATACATACATACATATATACATAAATGCATACATACATTTATACATACATACATACATACATACATACATACATACATACATACATACATACATACGTACGTACGTACATACATACATACATACATACATACATACATACATACGTACATGATTGTCCAGACATACATACATGCAAGCATCCCTATTACAGGCGATTGGTTGAGAGCTTGTTTTGTAACGCGTTGTGCTGGTGGTGGATCTGGTCTTGTCCTGCGAAACAGCTACTGCGTAGGAACCGCGAGGAAGTCCTAACGTAAAACTTATTTAGTGTTTAATGTTCGTAGCTAAAGATTTACGCTACAAAGATATGTTATACAAGAAAACAATTCTGCAGTTGTTTAAGAAAAGACGAAGCAACAGAATTTTCTCTCGAAATCTTCGCACTTTAATTATTTAAAAGACCTCACAAATATAATCCATATGATCTTATGCCGTCTGAGTCGCTCAGTCATTTTGCTCTTCTTATCAATCTGTGGTCACTTCTAACCGATTTGCAAAATCGTAATCTCTGATGGAAACCTGGTCGAAGTCTGAAACAATGGTGGACAGAATTCGACTGTACAGTATGAAATTGATCGAATTTGATGGAATAAGATTTTATGAGATCAGATCATTTTGAGATGCACCATAGCACACAGCCCGATATATAACCAAGAGCTTGTAAATTGGGGAATTGTAAATCACTTTAGTCGCAAATTATCCTAAAACTACAGCCTCTTCTTTTTAGATTTTATTCTTTATAATTCAAATAAATAAATTAATAAGTTTAAAACACCAGAAATATTCAAGTGAGTCACAGCGTCCCCGATATTTTGGTCTTTGAGCCGGAAGTTTTAAAATATAGACGGATAATTTCCTCGAAAGAAATTAATTTCTCTTCTTTCCATGCTCTCTACTTCTGCCTCCAGGACCGCTCTAGGTTAGTGACCTTGGGTGTTACATGTTCATCAAGCTGGTGATGTAATCGCTTGAGAAAGAGTTAATGAGAAATATATTTGACGTCGGTGAACTTCATACTCTCTTAAACCGTCTTCACGTGGGCGTTAGTACTTAATTTTCTACGAGAAATGTCAAGTTAAGTCGTGAGACTCAGAAATTATGACAAGTGAGTGCAAGGCCATCCCTGAAGTGGGGAGAGTAATAAAGGACTCACTCCTATGAAGAAACTCTAGAACTCGTTGCAAGCATAAACTTGCCGAAGAGACTAATATAATTTAATGAATTACTAGAGTAAACTTGAGAACGGAGTGAGGGTAGCGACGCTAATTACAGAACCGACTATTTAAGGAAGTGACAAGTTTGGTCTCAGTTTCTTTATCGTTTTTACATACACAGCAGGTCACTTTTGTTCAAGATCATAGAGTTTTCAATTCGGAGATACACGCGCGATTCACTACAGCCTTTCAGCGACTCAAATAAGTGTAGGAAGATAGCGTCAGAAAAGACAAGAATAAGCGTAATGAAAACAAGGGTCAGTGGGGTGTCTGATGTAATTGGGTATAGACACAACATCAAGGTGCGTAGATTCATCATCCAAAGAGGAAATAGGTGATGCTGATGGAGGGAGTTCTGCTGGAATTACAGATCCTGAGCCTTTGTGTTACCAAGTCGAGAACCGGTATCATGGCCGTCACAAATACCCCCCTCCCCAGGGAGAGAAGAAGGACATGCAATACCTCAACGAGTGACTGGCCAACTATCTGTTTTTTTAGAAGCCCAGAACCGAAAGTTGGTCGACGAAATGGAGAAGTTGAAGGCCTAGCTGGATTAGGCGAGGAGGCTGATGGACGAGACCGTCAAGGAGAAGTCGCACACAGAGGTCAAACTTGCTTCGATGGAGTATATCATGGAAACAACTGCATCAGAGGTAAGGACCATGAAGGATGATCTGGACAAATGATGGATTAACCTAGCATAATTTCTAGTCTAGATACGCAGGACATGTACATTCAATGCTAGTAAGAGTTTGGATATAGATAGAAAAGGGATGCACGGTTAAGCTGTACTGCAAAGGCGCTATACTAAATGTAATGATATATATATATACATATACATATACATAGACTATACATATCGGGAAGGTAGGTAAGGTTCTGAGCGATAAACGGCAGACTAATCTTGAACATATAAGCAGCTAAACCAGAGGCCAGTATGTCTTACCAGCGGCTTGGCACACTACACCCAGCGGCTGATCTCATCCGCTATATCAACACAGGCCAAGTCTTATATATATATATTATATATATATATATATATATATATATATATATATATATATATATATATATAGAAAGAGAGAGAGAGAGAGAGAGAGAGAGAGAGAGAGAGAGAGAGAGAGAGAGAGAGAGAGAGAGAGAGAGAGAGAGAGAGAGAGAGAGAGAGAGAGAGAGAGAGAGAGAGAGAGAGAGAGAGAGAGAGAGAGAGAGGAATTGCAACTCGTCAAAATCCGAACCCGAACCCTAACCACTTAGACCAATCTTTACTCTTACCCTCTTACCCTTAGGCAAAATCTAACCCAAATAGTAAGCCCTAGTCACAGAGCCTAATCATGCATGCAGCGTTCAATGGATGACTAATTCACCTGGGCTTACCTGAATTAAGTGATATTTTATGGTTGTGTTATACGACCGTTACTCAGTCAAATTATTATGGAAGCCGTCTTAAGTTCAGTTGATTTCGGAATGCGAAAAGCGTGACATCTTAAGAGTCTCTTGAGAGACGCCTCTCTTATCGGCTCAAAGTCGAAGGCTATACAGAACTGCAGCTTTCTCGGTTACTGGACTCTTTCTTCCCCCCTCAGTATGTGTCCAATCTAATCTAATCTACTCCAAATGTATCCCATCTACTCTAATCTATCTATCTAGTCCATCTAATAATTCTAATCTCCCTAATCAAATCCACGATATCTGATGTTTATAATCAGATGTATTCTATTTCGCCGCCATCATTATGCTCAGGACATGTATTGCTCATAAATTGGATTGACTGTCCAGAACATCCATCTTTGTCCGCTTCTAGTGAACCAGCAGTCCAATATTGCAATCCATGAGAAAGACCTGGTCGAAATCTGAAACTAGGTTTGATGAATTCGACTGGACAGTATAACATGGATCGATTTTGATTAAACTATAGATTTGATTTGATCAGATCATTTGGTGATGCATCATACGATAGGCCTACAGTCCGAGATAACTAAGCGCTTTTTATTGGGGACTGTAAATCACTTATCCTAACACTACAACCATGTAGTCTTTTCTTCTTTGCTATGTTCTACACAATTCGAATAAATAAAAAAATCAACAATACTCAAGGAAACGTCTAGTAATAGCGTTCAGAAATTTTCGGTCGTTGCGCGGTGAAGTTTTAAACCATAGGGGTTAAATTCATCGTTGGAAACACTACGTATCTATTGCCTAATTCCTTGCTCTCTTCTACATCATCATCATCATCATCATCATCATCATCATCATCATCATCATCATCATCATCATCATCATCATCATCATCATCATCATCATCATCATCATCATCATCATCATCATCATCTTCTTCTTCTTCTTCTTCTTCTTCTTCTCTCTCTTTCTCTCTCTCTCTCTTTCTCTCTCTCTCTCTCTATCTCTGTCTCTGTCTCTCTCTGTCTCTCTGTCTCTCTCTGTCTGTCTCTCGCGCGCTCAATCCTCCTCTACGGTAGTGACCTGGGTTTTACAAGTTTATCAAGCTGATAATGTAATCGGTTAAAACATGAATGACAATTTCAGTAACGAATTTTTGACGCGACGTCGGTGACTCTCGGACTAATTTATGCTGGCCAAACCTTGATGTGAAGTCATGAATTTTTCATTAGAAATGACATCTTGAGTCGTGAAACACGAAATTTATGACAATTGAGAGCAAGGCAGCCGTTGGATCCTAAGGAATTGTGTTAAGCCTAACCTTAACCCAGGTCACATGCGACTAAAGCCCGCCCCCCAATAAAAAATCATTCTCAGTTGTAGGCTGTAGTGATGCATGAGCATAATAAAATCTCGAAGAGCCCAATAAGTAGTTTCAAGAGTAAACTTCAGGACGCATTAGACGGGTTCTGTTAATGACAGAGTCTGCTATTAAAGGAGGTGAGCTTTTGGCTGAGGCTCCAATCTCATTTATACACACTGCAACTAATCGTACGCGGTCCGTCTCGCTGAAGCTTATCGGCATCCTTTTGTCAATTGCCACCGACTCGAAGGAAGAAAGAAAGATACTCGTTAAAGCTTGAAATCCGGTTTTTCAACAAGTTAAAAACGAGAGGAAGATGGCCTTAGAAACAACAAGAACAAGCATCACGGATTCAAGGGTCGGCGAGGTGATCGATGCGATGAGATATCGACCTAACATCCAAGCACGCAGTATAATCATCCAACGATCGAACTTCGGATCCCCTGCATCGAACCAGCAGGTGAGCAAGAGGGAGTCCCTCGCGTTACAGCTCCACCGGTATGAATTCGGGCTCTTATGCTACCCTGTCGAACACCGGAGTCACGGCCGTCAAGGATTCCCGCGAGAGAGAGAAGAAGGACATGCAAGACCTCAACGAGCGACTGGCCAACTACATCGAGAAGGTTCGGTTCCTCGAGGCCCAGAATCGTAAGTTGGCCGAGGAGCTGCTCAAGTTGAAGGGTATGTGGGGAAAGGAAACGTCGCGGATCAAGGCCATGTATCAGGCGGAGCTGGATGAGGCCAGGAGGCTGTTGGATGATGCCGTGAAGGAGAAGTCACGCTTGGAAATCAGACTGGCCTCAATGGAGGATATCATGTGTGAACTGCAACAGAGGTAAGTTCTGGTGAAACAGGTCTAAAGCATGCTGCTCAGTGCAGTGTAATGTGACGTATTGTATTGTAAGTATTACATTATATTACATCGGTGTATCCCGGTTTGAAGTTTCGGGAAGAAAATTATGTAGCACCTGTATTATGAACACGACGTTATTTCTCACACTGACTGTCTCTGTTGTCACTCAGTCTTCGTTTCTGTCTTGCTGTCCATCTCTCTTTGTCACTTTACAACTCTGTTTCGATCTTCTCATTTCTGTATTCCTGTCATTAGCTCTATCTCCCTGTCTATGTCTTTCTCTATCTCTTTATCTCTCTCCCTCTCTGCACCTCCATCTCTATGTGTGTCTGTCTTTGCATCTCACTTTTTCTTCCCATTGACTCCCATCCTCTGAGGATCTCTCTCCCTCCAAGCTTTCCTCCCAAACCTCCCTCCCTCGCTCCCGCCCTCACTATCTCCCTCCCTCCCGCCCGCCCTCCGTCCCTTCCTCTCTCTGTCCCTTCATCCCACCCTTACACGCTCCCTACCTCCCTCCCTCTTTCCCTCAATCTCTGTCTCTGTATCTGTCTCTCTCTGTTTCTACCTATCTATCTTTCTGTATGTCTGTCTGTTTTTCTGTCTAGCTTCTATCTATGTATGATCTAGGTCCAGGTCTGTTAATCTTTCAGCTTCTGTATCCTCATCCTAATATCTCCCTGCCTCCATCTCTTTTAGTGTCTCTTTATCTCTCCATATGCTGTCTTTTCTAGTCACAGACCCCAATTAGGGAAGCGCGTGGCCCACGCAATCGTTTATCAGTCACATGAAGTCTAAGAGAGTAGATTTCTACTCCGACGTCTTAGACCCTGCAGGTGAAAGGTCAAAGTACCGACCGACGATGCACGTACGCAGTGTGATCATCCAGCGTTCAGTTACTTCGGGTACTGTAACTGGTACGAGCACGAACAGACAGGTGGCTCAGAGGGAATCTTTGGCCAGGTTCAATGTTGGAGGGATAGATCCGGGTGCGTATGTTTCCTTGTCGAACCACGGGGTCACGACCGTCAAGGATTCGAGAGCTAGAGAGAAAAAGGACATGCAGGACATCAATGAGCGACTGGCCCTCTACATCGAGAAGGTTCGGTTCCTCGAGATTCAGAACCAGAAATTGGCCGACGAGGTGCTTAAGTTCAAGGCAAAGTGTGGAAAAGAGACGTCACCGGTAAGGTCATGTTCCAGGCAGAGCTAGATGAGCCCAGGACGCTGATGGACAGGCCGTGAATTTACGCACAGTGGTCAAACTGACTAGTCTGACATCGATGGAGGAGATCGAAGAGGGACTTCGTCAAGGGTAAGGACCGTGGGGATGATCCGGTTAAATGATGGATTTACTTAGAAATTTTGTCTAGATTGCCAATGGATGTATATTCAATACAGGATAGAGTTTGGGCATGGGATAGAAAAGACATGCTCGGTTAAGTTGTACTGTATAGACGCTGTACTAAAGGTCGATACACATACTGCGTAAACAGTACATATCGGAAAGTTAGGCACGCTTTGTGAACGATAAACAATCTGAACAGCTGAAGCCAAGTGCGAGTCTGGCTTGCCAACGGCTTGGCAGACTTCACTCAGCGGCTGATCCCATCCGCTGTCTCAACAGGCACAAAAGTCAGTTTTCGAGTAGGTCACGTGACCTTCTTTAAGTTCAGCAACGCTATGTCAAAGATGAGCGGGACACCTGCCGCTTATCTCCAGATCTTATAAATTAATCATGATAGGTTTTACAAGTGATATAAAAGACAGTAACAATTTCGCATATAATTATCACCCACCGTTTTTGCATACAGAACTCAAACAGCAGACGATTTTTGAAAGAAGTTACCGTGGGGCATTAAATCTCTGTTTGAGGTTAACGTCTTCAAATTGTTGATAATAGTTTTATATATTAAGATGATGAGTCACCAGTGGCGGACCAAGCACACACGTGGAGCCCAAACAAAAGATAGGGGCCTATATGTTTAGCTAGAAAAATATGACTTAAACTACAAACATGCACACATTAACATGTACGTTAGCATGCACACATTAACATGTACGTTAACATATACATTATGTTAACGTACATGTACGTTGAATGTACATTAACATGCACACATCAACATGTACGTTAACATGCAAACATTAACATGTACGTTAACATATACATTAAAATGTACATTAACATGCAAACATTAGCATGTACGTTAACATAAGCATTAAAATGTATGTTAACATGCACACATTAACATGTACGTTAACATATACATAACAAGTACATTAACATGCACGCATTAACATGTACGTTAACACATACATTAAAATGTACATTAACATGCACACATTAACATGTGCGCATATGAATGTTTCGTGACTTCTCCATTTGTTGCATGTAAATATATTCATTGCATGTTTACATGATTACGCGCAAATGCGTGGACAGCCAGAACATGCTCGTAAATGTATTTACGCATAAAACACCTGCCAAAACATCTTTAACTGTTAAGGTATGTAATTATACGCTTAAATATTTTCGTGTAAGGATAGACACGCTTACATGGTTACATCCTTCATGTTTTAAATGTAAATGTAAGTGTTTGTGTCTTCTTGTAAATTTTTACCTTCTGTCTCAACTTCTATTGCGCCGCCTGTGCTGCTTAATGAAAAATGTTAACCGTGTGAATCTTTCTCTTCTGCTGATGATTCAACCTCGACTTCGATCTATCGATCGTATCGATCGATCAATGGATCGATCGTTAAATCAATGGTTTCATTCATAGCTCCGATCGACCGACGCCTTTCAATAATCGATAAACTGAATTGTCCTCGAGTTTGGTCGTCCACTCGTCACTCGATAGCCACCGTCGACTTGTGGTGCATTCTGTGCACTTGTGCATTCTTGTGCTTTCTGATAAGGGCGCGATAGAAGTCATTATGTTAGATTTTCATACCGTTGAAGCGTTTCCTCGGAGTGGCTCTACGTAATTGTTGCGTAATTGGGTAAGGGGGTAGAGTTATGGTAACATTCATGGCCAGGAGAGCAGCAGTACGCGGTTCGATTCCCGCAACCCCCTCGAGCGGGCGCCTTGCATGGCTGGTGTGTTTAGTTAAGATATTGATAATTGTACTGTCATGTCTCAATGTAATCTTACTGCGTTTGTCGGTTTGAATTAATAAAGAAAAGATTATTATTATTATTATTATTATTATTATTATTATTATTATTATTATTATTATTATTATTATTATTATTATTATTATTATTATTATTATTATTATTATTATTATTATTATTATTATTATTATTATTATTATTATTATTATTATTATAAATTATACACTATGTAACATATTGGTCATGTGATTACGTTTCTGCCTCTATCCCTAACCCTGAAGCCTAACCTTTACCTTACTCTTTAGTATAACCACAACCTTAACCCTTAGCGCCAGCTGTAGGCCTAACCCTAATCCTTACTCTTAAACGTAATCCTAATCCGAACAATAATTATACCCCAATCTAAAATTTAACTCTGACCCTAACCACTAAGCTTACCTTTAAGCTAACTCTAACCCAAACAGCAACCCAAATCATGAAGCCTTACCGTGGTGCTTAAAAATGTAAGTGAATATTTATATAGTGCCTTTTCAATAAAATCCATTAAAAGTTCTCCCGACAAGGGCCGACATGACAATACAGGACCAGAATCGCATGGAATGATCTACAACCGCCTGCGAAATAGAAGCATTGATAGGAGAAGAAGCTCTGTTCACAGGATGTATGGAACTCTGTTCCAGAATAGGAGTGCTACCACAACAAAGTTTCCATGTTGCTTGGTGGCAGTAGGGGACGGCGGATAACCAGATCACTCTGTATTGCAGATCGATAAGATCCTATGCCTGGTAACGATGACACTGAAATTCATGACCCTCTATGGACCTATGAGTTATTTCTAAACAAGGCGTCTAATATATTAACGAATAACTTGAGCTACTGTGGTAAGTAGCAGACCATTAGTACAAGTGTCTTTCTCAAAGGCGAAGATTATAAAAGAACCGCAGTTTTTTCGGTTGCTGGACTCTGTCCCTCTACCTGTGTTCATAGGCGTAGACTCTGGGGGCAGTCGGGGCACGTGCCCCCTCCCCAATAATTGAGATGGACTGTACACCCAATACAACAAGTGTAGAATGAATGACCAAATGCCCCTCCCAATATTTTGGACAAGTTTACGCCAGTGCCTGTGCTGCAATCTAAGCTATCTAATTTAATCAAATCAAATCTATCGTTATCTAATCTCTCTATCTAATCTATCAAATCTAATCTCTCAATCTAATCTATCTAATCTCTTGATCTAATCTATCTTTATCTAATCTCTCTATCTAATCTATCAAATCTAGTCTCTATGTCTAATCTATCTAATCTCTTGATCTAATCTATCTTTATCTAATCTCTCTATCTAATCTATCAAATCTATTCTCTCAATCTAATCTATCTAATCTCTTGATCTAATCAATCTTTAATCTCTCTATCTAATCTATCAAATCTAGTCTCTATGTCTAATCTATCTAATCTCTTGATCTAATCTATCTAATCTAATCTCTCCATCTAATCCATCAAATCTAATAGCTTTTGATCTAATTGCTGCCACAGCGCTTCTAGTTGAACCGAAGTCTCAAATAGTGATTCGGGATGGAAGACTGGTCGAAATCTGAAACTAGTTTGAAATGAATTCATATGGATAGTATAAAATGGACCGAATTTGATCGAATAAGAACCGATCATTTAGAGATGCATCATACGACAAGGCCCGAAATAAGTGATAAAAGTTTTTAATTAGAAACGACAAATCACTGTAATCATAAATTATCCTTAAACCACGGCCGAGGATTCTTTTCTTTTTAAACTTTATTCTGAATAATTTGATTATGAATTAATACGCTATTCAAGTCAAGGTCTCATCATAACGTTTCAGAATTTAATTTTGGGATGTTGTGCGGAGAATAATTTTAAATCTTGAGGGCTAAATTCTTGCTGGGGAAAATGTAGGCCCTATATCTATTTCTTCTTTCCTTAGAATACTCTCTCGGAGTCTCTTCTTCTCAATCTCAATACCACTCTAATATTAGTGACCTGGGTGTCACAAGTCTATCAAGCTGATAATGTAATCGGTTAAGAATGAATGAATGAAAAATCTCTGTGGCGACTATTTGACGCGACGACGATGACCCTAACACTCATTCAAACGGGCCAAACGTAGGCTTAAGTACATCATTTTTCAGAAATGTCAGCTAAAATCGCGAAACTGTGGAGGATATTTATGACAGGTGAGAGATAGGCCTGTGTTGGACCCTGAGAAATCGAGCTACGCCTAACGTTAACCTATAGGTCGAATGCGACCACAGCGCGCCCGAGAAGTGGGGAGAGTAGATACGAACTCCAAGTTGTAGGCTGTAGTGATGGAGCATTTCTAGAACTCGTTGTTAGCATACACTTGGCGAAGAGACCAACATTCATTGTTTACAAGTGGAAACTCGAGGACGTAGTAGGCGGCCGGCTCTAGTGACAGAGCCGAGTATTTAAGGAGGCGACCGTTTGGTTTAAGCTCCATCCTCGTTGGCACACGGTCTGCGTCTGGGTTGGTCAGCATCTCGCGATTCATTGCAGTCGTAGAGCAACTAAGAGAATTGACATCTTCCGACGACTTGAAGCAAGGAAGGCTCGACAGGCAGTTAAAAGAGTTTGACTCCAGTTTTCCAAACAACTTAAACAACAGAGGAAGATGGCTTCAGAAACGGCAAAATCAATTGTCCGGGAAAAAAAGGCCAGCGATGTGCAAGATGTAACGACGTATCGACCCAACATCCAGGCGCGTAACATCATCATCCAACGATCATCATCGAACTTCGGAGCCCCTGGAATGGGCCAGCAGGTGAGCAAGAGAGATTCCCACTCACGTTACAGCAGCTCCCCCAGTATGAATCCGACCGCCTATGTTGCCATGTCGAGCACCGGGGTCACGGCCGTTAAGGAGTCGCGCGAGCAGGAGAAGAAGGACATGCAAGTCCTCAACGAGAAACTGGCCAACTACATCGAGAGGGTTCGATTCTACGAGGCCCAGAACCGCAAGTTGGCCGAGGAGCTGGAGAGGTTGAAGGGCAAATGGGGGAAGGAGACAACGGCGATCAAGGCCATGTTCCAGGCGGAGCTGGACGAGGCCAGAAGACTGTTGGACGAGGCCGTCAAGGACAAGTCTCGCATGGAGATCAGAGTGGCCTCAGTGGAGGAGATCATGGAGGAACTGCGACTGAGGTAAGTTTTGGTGACACAGGTCTAAAAAAAGCCACGCCCTCTCAGTGCATTGTAATGTAACGTAATGTGATATAATGTAAACATTGCATTGGTGGACAGATGGATCTAGATTTGAAGTTTTGGGGAAGCAATTATTATATAACGCCAGTCAGGTTAAACACGAAACTTCTCACACTGGTTGTCTCTGTCTTACGCTGCCTCCATTTGTATGACTAGATGTCTGTTTCTCTGTTAATTGAATTCATCATCGTTTTTCCGGCTGTGTCTTCCTTAATCTTTGTATTTTCTTTATCTCCATGCAGTGCCGGCCTTAGAGGCGTGCGGTCGCACGGGGCCCGCAACTTAGGGGCTCGAAAATGTCACAGAAAATTAACACGAAAAAGACATCATAATAATTATGGTATGGTTTAGATTAAAACTTCTCTTTTGTCAGTAAACTAAAAGTCAACTTCCCATATATCCCAGAATTCTCGCGTATAGTTAAATTTGACATGTACTTGTTAAGAATCTACAAAAATGAAATGATTAGCAATGAAAAAAATTGACTTGTGTCATGGGGGCCCGTACAGTATATTCTGCACAGGGTTCGAAACATAGGCCCCCCAATAATTGAGGAGCCGGGCAATGCCCCCTCCCCAAAAAAATCGAGAGGAGAATTTCTTCAAGCATTGAAATATTATGTTTCAATAGAGACAAATTTCTTCAGAAACAGAAAAACAGAGACACAGAACTGAAATACTATCCGAAATTCATAATGAAAACACTGATTTATTTTCATCTTCAATATGAAACAAATTTACGTGTAAACAAGACGCCCCATTTCATACGTATTAACGCAACACCGGAAGCCTCTGCTGACTGTCTAGATCAGAGGTGAAAAAGCTTTTTTCGGATTTTGATTTAAAACAAAAAAAGAAAGAAAACCACAAAATTTGTTTTTTATTTGTTTAAAAAATAAATTTCTTATTTTTGTAGAAGTTACTTTAATAACATTGATTTAATGATTTTTAATTTTCGGAAATTGCAACTGAATTAAACTGAGTTGGAGCTCTTGTTCATGCCATGATTTTTATGATCCGAAATCCGAAAATCTTAAAAACTACCAAAACAATTAACAAAAACCATAAAAACAGAAAAAAACACGAAAAAACAACAAAAACAACTTTTCATCTTCAAAAAATTTGATTTTTTGCACCTCTGGTCCAGACCCCATGCCCCCCCCAATATTTTGGACAAGTTTACGCCAGTGGCCCGAAATATTCTAAGCCTGGCACTGCACCATTTCTCTGTGTGTCTGTCTTTGTATATCTCAGTTTCTGTCTCTCTCACACTGCCTCTGAGTATCTTCTTTTCTCTTTCTCTATCTCTCAATCTTACGCCTCTGTATCATCAACTCATTGTCTACCCGCCTCCGTCTTAGTTTCCCTATATCGCTCTGTCTGCTGTCCTTGCCCGTCACAGACCCCGATAAGGGAAGCGTGATAAGGGATCGCTTATCAGTCACACGAAACCACCTGCCGTCTGTAGCTGCAGCCATCAAAGGCCTTTGCATGGAAAACCAAGCAAACCGTGGGTCCAAAGTATAAACGTAACCGTCTTCATCGAGGCATTTCGATTGATCCGGTGGGCGTTTCACTCATACCTGTATAGGTTGCGTTGCTATCGTTGGCTGCACACGGAAAGGATTCCTTTCGCTTGCGTTCCTGCTCAGCAATTATGATGTCAAATTCGAGCTTAAAATCTGCAGAAAAGTCTAAGAAAGTAGATGTCCACTCCGACGTCTTAGATCATGCAGATGAAGGGTCAAAGTATCGACCGAGTATGCATGTACGCAGTGTGATCATCCAGCGTTCAGTAGCTTCGAGTACTGTAACCGGCACGAGCACGAATAGGCAAGTGGCTCAGAGGGAATCTTTGGCCAGGTACAATGTGGGAGGGATGGATCCGGGTATGTATGTTTCCATGTCGAACCACGGGGTCACGGCCGTCAAGGAGTCGAGAGCTAAAGAGAAGAAGGACATGCAGGACCTCAACGAACGTCTGGGCAACTATATCGAGAAGGTTCGGTTCCTCGAGGCTCAGAACCGGAAGTTGGCCGACGAACTGTTCAAGTTGAAGGCAAAGTGGGGAAAGGAGACGTCTCATATCAAGGCCATGTTCCAGGCGGAGCTAGAAGAGGCCAGGAGGCTGATGGACGAGGCGGTGAAGGAGAAGTCGCGCACAGAGGTCAAACTGGCTTCGATGGAGGAAATCATGGAGGAACTGCGTCAGAGGTAAGGACCATGGAAGATGATCTGGATAAATAATGGATAATACTGAGAGGATTTTTGGCCCAGCTAGACAGGGCATGTATGCCCCTAAGTTCATAGCAGGTAAGAGTTTGAGACTTTGGGCATTGATATAAATGATATGGACGGTTGAATTGTACTCAAAAGGTGGTATTTTAAATTAAATGTATTGATACACAGTCATTACATAATATGTTGGAAAGATTGGTGATGTTTCTGAACGATACGGTGAACGAAGACCGAATGTTAACAATTTAAACAGCTTAAAGCCTAGTGCAAGTCTGTCTTACAAGCGGATTTGCACATTTTATATGCGGCTGATCACATCGACCCAGTTGTTAGCCTTCGACTTAGCCAGGTGACCTTTGAGTTCAAAGCCTTTGTATCAACCGATGTGCGAACGACCTGCCTCTTATCTAAGGGTCTTATAAATCATGATAGGTTTTACCAGTGATAAAGACGACAACGTGCACACCAACTCATCGAACGTGTAGGCCCTATGCATATAGAACTCAAATAGCAGATGATTGCCTAGAGTAGTTTACCTCTGGGCATCAAACCTCTACTTAAGGTTCACGTCTTCAAACAGTTTATATTATTTTTTATCATATTACGGTAATTTATACAGCCCCACTCTATTAGCCTAAGCCATTTTAAACGCCACTAACAAACAAATAACAGTGAGAACGATGGTGCACAGAACACTAGAAGGGTCTTCAGAGGCGAGCACACGCAAACCCGTATATCCCAACCAAAAGATGTATGTTTGTCGAGAAAAATGGGCTTTAAAACTAGGAAAATGTTCACACTAACTTTAGTAACTTTCACATAAAAAAAATTGTGTGTTTACATAAAAAAATTACATGTAAATATTCGCAGTTACGATGTTTACAAGATTATACGTAAATGCATGGACATGCTTCTTTACGTATTACATATAAAACCTATGCAATTGCGTGTATTTACGTGTAGGGAAAGACAGGCTTACAAGGTTACATCCTTACATGTTTACAATGTAAATGTAAAGCAATCAATCAGTCGAAATTTATATAGCGCCCCCTCAGTGTCTATGTGTTCACCTGTAAATTTTTACCTGTTCTCTGAGCTCTTAATGCTTTGGATATTGAGTGGTGATGATTCAATCTCGACTTCGATCTGTCAATTGGCCAATAGATCGATCGTTATATCAATGGTTTCATTCATAGCTCCGATCGACTGACACCTGTCAATGATCGATAAACTGAATTGTCCTCGACAGTAGTTGTACAATCGTCAGTCTATAGCAACCATCGACTGATAACTGATTAATATCTTGTGTATTCTGATTACAGCGCTATAGAAGTTATTATACTAGAATATATAGTGGCGCTACATAATTGTTTCATACATTATGTAACATATTGGTCATGGGATTATTTTTCTGCCTCTGTCCATAACTCTTAAGCTTAATCCTAACCTTACCCTTGAATATAACTGTAGCATTGACCCTTAGCGCCAGCAGTAATCCTAATCCTTACTCTTAAGCCTAATCCTAATCCAAAAATAATCATACCCAAGCTAAAATTTAACTCTGACGCTAACCACTGAGCCTAATCGTGACTCTTACCTTTAAGCTAACTCTAACCCAAATCATAAACCCTAACCATGTTGCTTTCAATGGATGATTAATTCACCCGTTCTAACGTGAGTTAATTGGTATCTTTATGCTTATGTAAGTTATGTTGTACGACTTTAACTCACCAACTAATTGCGGAAGCCGTCTTAAGTTAAGCTGATCTCGGAATTCGATAAGCGTGACTTCGTAAGTTGCTCTTGGCTCTGTTGAGAGACGCTTCTCTTCAACAGACGCAGGATCTTTCAGTCCACTCACAAATCCATTTATTGTTATTGTAAGTGTAGTACTTTTATATCGACTCTTAGTCTAATGGTTAACTCGCTGGACGGTTAACTCAGAGTTTGGGGGTTCAAATTTCCGCCAGAACAGACATTTGTTTTAAGATCTCCTCCTGTGCCCCCTATCCAACTCAGCTAGTTTGAGTACACTGACTGTACACTGTCGGTGGGAAGATCAGACGGTGAGGGAGAGGCTGCGAAAATGAAGTCTCTAACACTGCATACCCATGGCTGCCTCTCAAGCTAGCTAAAGGAACTGTTCTTTCGTAAAACTCACCAGAGGTGCTCTTGACCTAACTGCACGAGACCATGACCAAATAGAAGGCTCTGTAACCGCCTCAGAAATTGCGGCATGGAAAATAGAAGAAGCTCATATCGCAGACGGCATGAAATTTGGTCCAGAGTTGAGGATGGGGGGGAGCCACGGCTAAGCTTAAAGTTGCATTGTGGCACTGTGGTATGAGACAACCAGAGAGCACCATGTGTTGCAGGGTGAAGAGATCTGCGGCCGAATAAGAATGACACTGAAGTACATAGGATTTAGAGTTGAAGTCAACGGAGGTACCTAATTAATGAGCGATATATATCATGCGCTACTGTACAAAGTATCTAAATATTGACTGTGCAAAGTACCTAAACATTGATATATTGTGCCTTTCTCAAAGGAGAGGGCTATGAAGATCCACATCTGTGTAGGCCAAGCGATTGCATTAATAAAATTTTGAAATCAGTCGAGGGATAGGCTATCCTAAGGCACTTGTTGTCATATCAACCCACTCAACGTTCAAATTAACAGATTGAACCATAAAAGCTTCAACATAAATTAAAGCATTGACCGGTCCCGATTTTGCGCAAGCAATGGACTTTTCTTTATAAAGCAACTAACTTTCACTTCTTATCAGCTTATATGGGCAATCCCTTTGAAAGAAAGAACATTCGATCGAGATCTCCTGCTCAGACTACACGTCTTCTCATCGGAGCTCCGCAGAAAGTAGAATCCTACGGCGTTTCGAAGGCAGCGAGGAAAGGAAGAAACGAAGAACAGAACCAAGGGTTAAGAAACGAAAGAGCAAGGCGACTCAGAGAGCTGAGTACACTGCCAACTTACAACGACTCGATGAACTAAAGGTGGAATAAAAGAAGAAAAATAGCCGAAGAGAAATAGAGAGAGATATTGAAGCGCAACATTTTCTACCGCTAGACTCAGTTGCGTGGAAGCAAAAGCGTTCAAAGCCAAACCCGGCGGACACAAAATGGAGAAAAGAGCGGACACGACGAGAGAGTACAGCAATGATGAGTTCCGTGATGGTGCAGGTCCACACCCAACCATCCGAGCCAAACAGTTGATCATCCATCGGAATTCAGCAACGTCATCCCCAGCAGGGGCTTCGACGTACGACGTTAGGCGCAGGTCGTCCGCACTACCGAGGTACAGCGTCCCGTCTTCGGACATGGAAGCACTGGCCTTCAGAAAGTTGTCCAGCGTCGGAGTGACGGCCGTCAAAGATTCCCGCGCGAAGGAGAAAGAGGACCTGCAAGGCCTCAACGAGCGACTGGCCAACTACATCGAGAGGGTTCGATTCTACGAGGCCCAGAACCGCAAGTTGGCCGATGAACTGGAGAAGTTGAAGGCCAAATGGGGAAAGGAGACGTCGGCCATCAAGGCCCTGTTCCAGGCGGAGCTGGATGAGGCCAGAAGACTGCTGGAGACAGAAAGCAGGCTCAAGGCTCACCTCGAACTGCGTATGGCTTCTCACGAAGAAATGGCTGAGGAACTGCGTCAGAGGTAAGACAGTCGAATGGCTATGGTGTGGTCGAATGGCTATGGTGTGGTCAGATGACAGGAGAGCCCCAGGAGTCCTAGTGAAGTTTTAGTCATCGGTTTTTTTGTATATGTTGAAGTCAAGAGTTGTAGTAATAAGTTGTCGTCATCTCTCAAGTTTTAGTTTCAGTTAAAGTAAGTAAAAGCTGTTGCCTTTAAGTTGTTATATTTTAAGATTTGGATTTGGTTATAGTTGTTCAAGCAACTCAGCTGTGTCCAGTAGTGTTAACAATTCCATTTACTTAAACAATTAACTTCCAGATAAGTGTCGAGATTGGTTTCATTGCTGGCGTTTTCAAGATTCGATTACGTATTCCGGAAAGCTGGCTTTACACTTCTCTTAATGCACAAGCCCATCACCGCCTCATCTGTAGACCCCTTAGATGTACGGTGAAATTGTTCCACTCACAGTTTTTTTTATTGAATACCCTGAAACTCTTTTTCTTTTCCATAAGCAAGTAGACATTTTGAATTGGAAAAAATATGATTAATAAAAATTAGGTAAAGCAAAAACTGTCAAATGCATTAATGCCATATCAGTGATTACTCAGTGTTTACCTTACCTTACCTTACCTTACCTTACCTTACCTTACCTTACCTTACCTTACCTTACCTCACCCTTACCTTACCTTACCTTACCTTACCTTACCGTACCTTACCTTACCTTACCTTACCTCACCCTTACCTTACCTTACCTCACCCTTACCTTACCTTACCTCACCCTTACCTTACCTTACCTTACCTTACCTTACCTTACCTTACCTTACCTTACCTTACCTTACCTTACCTTACCTTACCTTACCTCACCCTTACCTTACCTTACCTTACCTTACCTTACCTTACCTTACCTTACCTTACCTTACCTTACCTTACCTTACCTTACCTTACCTTACCTTACCTTACCTTACCTTACCTTACCTTACCTTACCTTACCTTCCTTACCTCACCCTTACCTTACCCTTACCATTCCATGTGTTGGAGATTAGCTGTCGTTCTTGGGTTGAATGTCATTTTCGCTACACTGCTGCCACCTCTTGGCAGCGGCCATTGTAGCTGTAGCTGACGCGTCTGATTCATTAGCTAGAACAGTTCTTCATCACCTGCACGGTATACGCTCAATAATTCATGTCATGTTCAGAAGTCTACCGTGTCAAAGTCTGCCTTCTAGATACGCTGGACGAAATCCAAAGCAGACTTAAGAAATACTTAAGTTTGCTTTGATGTATATATGATTTCAGACGGTAGGGGTCTAATCATAAAAGTCTGACCGCCATATTGAACTGATCGACCTATTATAGGACGTCGACTGCCATATTGAACTGATCGACCTATGGGACGTGGCCACGCTAGTAAACACACGCACACACGTAGCGTACGAAAGTCCCTCCCTCCACAGTTTGCTGCAACTTCGGAAGCAACAATGGCTTCATTCTGAGTTTTGGATTTCAATCCTCATAGTTTAAATCTTATCCTTGAATTATTCAAGTTGTTTTTCTAAGGTATCAGATAAATCCTTTGTCCTCTACCGATGGACCGACGAATGTTCGAGACAGTCACAGACAGCAGTAGACTGCTTGATACACGGAGGTCGTCGTTACTCAGCTGTAGATGAAGAGAGACAGAGACAGCGAGAGACAGAGAAAGACAGAGAGAGACACACATAGACAGAGAGAGATGGACAGAGAAAGAGATGGATTGAGAGACACAGAGAGACAGACTGACAGAGACAGAAAGAGACAGACCAAGACAGAGAGGCATGAAGATACAGAGACAGAGACAGAGACAGAGAGAGAAGGGGAGAGAGAGAGTACAAACACATGCCTGTGTTGGAGAGACAGATAAAGATGAATTGAAACGAGATATAACCTATTGATGGTGAAGAGACACAGACAGACAGACAGACAGACAGACAGACAGACAGACAGACAGACAGACAGACAGACAGACAGACAGACAGACAGACAGGCACAGAAGCACATACAGAGATAACAAAAGACACAGAGAAAACAAGCAATCCGACGCTTACGAGATTTCGATTGACTTAATCTAACACATTAGATAATCCGATGACTAATAGAGAGATTTGTGGGCGTTAAGCCCCTCCAATCGCCTTCGGAATTCAAGAAATACAATTCACCAATTTATAAGGGGAAATCATCCGTGGAGAAGGACTCTCGTATAAAAGCCCCGACAGATAATCCAGAAAGAGTTTTGTGCCAGAGCAGTCAGTCAGTCACTTGCTCGTTTGAGCTCAGACACCGCTTGCGGTCTTTAACACCTTGTCGGAAAGTCGAAGAAGGAACGGAATGGCGAGCAAGACGGTAGAAAAAACGGTCTCGATAACCGAGGAGGTCTCACGGTATCGGCCAAGCATCCAGGGCCGCAATATTATCATCCAGCGCCGTTCCCAAGACACCTCGTCCGGACCCTCCTCGTCCTCGTCCTACAGCAAGAGGGAGTCGGTGTCTCGTTATGGAATGACCCCCACGATGAGCCCGAACGCCTATGCCAACCTGTCGAACACCGGGGTTACGGCCGTCAAGGAGACGCGCGAGCAGGAGAAGAAGGACATGCAAAACCTCAACGAGCGACTGGCCAACTACATCGAGAAGGTTCGGTTCCTCGAGGCCCAGAACCGGAAATTGGCCGACGAGCTGCTCAAGTTGAAGGCGAAATGGGGAAAGGAGACGTCGGCGATCAAGGCCATGTATCAGGCGGAGCTGGATGAGGCCAGAAGACTGTTGGACGATGCCGTGAAGGATAAGTCGCGGATGGAGATCAGACTGGCCTCAAACGAGGAAATGATGGAGGAACTGCGACAGAGGTAAGCTAACATCAATTCCAAGGAATGTAGTGACGGTTAATGAATATTCGTTGTCTGAGGCAGCTATACTCATGCATATTCATTGCTCACGGATCAGAGAACGAATATTCATTACGTCAAGAAGCGCATGATGATCATTCGATATGGCAACAACTTTAACCTAAACGAATATGCAGATAGAGCCTGGAAGGTACCAATGAATATGTATGACGCTTCGAGGCATAAGAATGAATATTCGTGATGGCAGGTAGCAGCTACTAACGAGTACTCATTATGCCAGGTTTTGAAAGCTGTGAAACCTTATTGTGCGTGGAAGCCGTGGATGAATGTCCTTAATTCCAGGAAGCACTGCGATTGATAGACCCAGCAGAGCTCAGTGGATGTCGTCGCTTTGAGCGAATTATTTTAGTTGGCAAGGGCGTTCGCGCTTTCGGCTTTCGGTTGTTTCCGACAATGTTCGTGATTTAATCGGGTATCTACGTGACGAAACTCTCGATTCCTTACACGGCAGGCACGAATTGATTGTGTATACACCAATCCACACGGACACACACACATAAGCACGCACACACAAATCTAAATATATGTACACACTACTTGAAATACCAGCTTATTACTGGATTGATTAAGCTTATATATACAGATTAGTTATTTTATTATATTCGATGTTAACCTGATTATTCATTCTAGCGAGGGCGGATCTATAGGAATATTATTCCCCTTATGAGACATGGAGGAATATGAATGTCGTGTACCAGTCTGGATCCGCCCTTTCACCTCTGCTTTTGTTCTTCATGCTCGGGCTTCCTAAATTCAGGCAGAGGTCGACATTATTCTTGTTCCCAAGTCAATGTTGAGTTCTACTTATGTTCTAGTAAACCTTTTTCTTTCTATGATTCTATGATCCGATATGGACGCGGCTTAGATACTCAGATCGCAAACCGCCAGGTTTAGTTCCGATGAAGGGAGTCATGGCCGGCTTGGATCCGCCCTTATCCGGAGTCCACACCATTCCCCGAAACCCGTCTCATCGAAATTGATGAAAACGCAAAACATAATCGAAAAAACTTTTCTGCTAAAGTGTTCGAATGTAAAAATACCTAGTATGGACTAAGTCAATCTAATACATTATATAAAATTATACGGAAAACATTCCGAAAAATGAAATTTTCGCAAATAATTTTATTTTCAGGTGTAAAATATCTTTTGGGGGTGGCGTGAAAATTTCAATCTGGGAATTGGAGTTGCGAGGATTTGCGACGCATCCATTGTTTCTGGGTCATTGATGAGTCCTATTTAGGCTGTAGGAAAGGTTCCCCGACCTTACGATTTGACTTACGCCTGGCCTAGACCCTCAGCATCGCCAACCGTCAAGTTTAAACTCGTAGAGATATGGTTCGATTGGGGCCACAAACGCAGGCACTTCAACACGCCTTCTCTTCGTCAATCAATGGCTGCATTGTGTGTATTAGGTTGTCATGGCAACCTAACTCCTCCTACAGGTGGTCGTGACTGTACGATCTCTTGACTGAAGGGTCCTGTTGGACTTCGGTCGAGTGCGAGAGACAGTGACAAACTTGGCCGCGATGAAGTCAACAACTTCAAACTTCGTCAGGAGCCCAGACTTTTAGAAGGGCCGATCAGATTAATCAGGAATGTAGCTGAGTGAGTCTGTAAGTGAGGGGGCCTATAGTTATCCGAAACAGGTGAACTAACGGAGACTAAATGAGGGCTAGATGAATTGTTGGAAAATGAAGTTGATGGTTGTTACTTGTCAAAGCCTGCAACCCTTGCGTTGCTTTGTTGTCAAGTTGTTTTGTAGGGTGCACTTCAACGCTGCCGTAATTAATTTCACTTTTGTACTCACTCACCTTCTTACTTACTTCCATAGTTACTCCCTGTCAGTACTGCCTGTCATAGTTATTTCCTCTCATTGCTGATTGCCATGTGTCTTTCCATATTAGTACTTACTGCCATACTTATTTCTTGTCAGTAGTGTCTGGCATTTCTAATCTGGTTCTCGTTGTGCACTTGAAGATGCCATACTTTTGCATTTCCTATATTATCTGCCAGTTTATTCTCTTTGAGTACTGACTGCCTTACTTGATCGTCGGGATGCTGCTGTGTTGCTGTAGACTTGAGGATGCTCTGAAGGATGCGGCAGATGCTAAGGAGAAGTTCGGGCAGCAGAATCAACAGCTGTCTGATTTAGAGGGTGAGTGTGGTCTTCTGAGGAGACGACTGGCCAGCCTAGAGTCCGACAGGGACAAGGAGAAGGGACTGATCAAGAAACTACAGGACGCCCTCAACGCTGCCCGATCGGTACGAACCATACCATACCAGACATACCATACCATACCATAACTTTACCATACCATAACAAAACACAACACAGGACAACAAGCGTACCATACCATATCATGCCAAGGTACACTATAGCAGCGCTTGTCATATTACGAATACCATGCCATATGATTCCACGTCATTTAAAACCATATCAGGCTCTGCCTTACTCTACTATACCCTACCCCTACCTTACTATATCAAACCATAATTATCATGTCATAACTTATCTCGCCTTGCTCTGTTTCTTGCATATCTATTCTCACTCGCTTGTTTCTGTATATGACTCTTTCCGTCTGTCAGTCTGTTTGTCTGTCTGTCTGTCTGTCTGACTGTCTGTCTGTCTCTACACATATTTCACACTCTCCTATTCACACTCTATCTCTTTTCTCGCCTAATCTTTCACTCTCGCACCCTCTCACTTTTTCCTCGAATTCATCCACTTTTCTCACTCACACGGCTAACTTCATCATCTACATTGCGCCTTCATTTGGCCCCAATAATGTTTCCTGTGTTCAGACCATACCATATCGCATCATAACATAAGATAACATGACATAACATGACATGAGATAACATGACATAACATAAGATAACATGACATAACATGACACAGCATAACATGTCGTTTCATTCATTATTTTTGCATTTGCAGTTTTGTTCCATGTTCACATGATAGCTATGTTGCTTGTTCCACTCGATGGCCGTCCATTGTTCTCGTTTCTATCTGCGCACTGAATTTGTGACACAGTATTTTTTTCCTGCCCACACATTACATTTGCAAAAACTACACATTCTAACATTCTTCTGCTAACGGGATCACATTTTCATATTCAGACAACGCAGGAGTTGTACGCATGCTTAAAATTCGTATCGCAAAACGGGACCGCAATCTAAAGCCCGGCACTCGACTCTCTAGACCTGATTATTAACTTCTTATCGCGTGAAATCTGTGAAGTGAGTTCAAACTTCAATTGGTCTCGATTCATAAAATCTCCAGGTGACCGATCAATCGTGGGCTGATAAAGCACTTAGCCCTTTCAACATCACCTTATATGGCCATGCAAACAGATATTGCTTCTCTGACGTCACAGGAAGGCTCTTCAAATTCCTGTCTCAACTATATTCGTCAATATCGTTAGAGCACCCTCTTTGGCTTCATGTAAATCACCACAACTCATTTGCATAGATTGGCATCTTCGTCAAACAAACCTGTCTATATCTGCAGGTATGGAAAAGCTAAAAATAAAGTCATTGATGCAGGTCTACCATGTACAGAAGGCCCACAATACAATACGAACAGCTATGGCTCAGTCCCGATCTTTTGCCTCAATTGGTCCCTCTCTCTGGAATACACTGTCTCCTTCTACTCGCTCTCTAATTTTAATAAGTAACCCCTCATCTTCTTTTACTTTCCTCAAGACTTATTTCTTTTCTCTCGGCCTTGCGCACTGGGAGCGCCTCTGAACGGTTCACCCTACTAGAGGCGCTTTATAAATGTTTAAATACAATACAATACAATACGATACGATACAATACAATGCAATAAAAAAATACAATTAAATACAGTTCAATACATTGTGTGCCATCGGTTGATGCTTTGTGCATTAGACAGCGGTGCGATAGAGATTATTATGGACATTTGCCACATACTATAATAAATGTAAACTGCCATATTGGTCTATGCTAAACGCTATACACCAGTGTGTGAACTGTAGAAGAAAACTTGGGGTTGAACATTTTGTCCGTATTTTGCAAACTGATGTCAACAAAATTTGAAAGCAGCTGATTTCAACACTAGCAGTTTTGCAAGTCAGACTCGAGTCAAAATCAATTCCTATGTTGAGAAAATTCAAAAAGTCATAAATGATACACCATGAAAATGTCTTCTATATGTCAGAGACTCAGAGTCTGATAATGATTAATCACACTAGCACAACTGATGGGGTTGGAAACGACCCCCTGGTGTGTGTAATGAAGACTTAACAGCGGGGTCCTAAAAAAGACGAGGGGGTTGAACCTTGAACCATCTAAACCCTCCTTCCCGACAATTCCCACCCTGCGCTACTCTTTTCACCACCCCTCAGCGCTACACTATAACACACTATTGCTACACGTAGTCTTTCCTCTATATTCAGGATCTGGACAACGAGACGTTGCTGCACATCGATGCCGAGAACCGAAGACAGACGTTGGAAGAGGAGCTGGAATTCCTCAAGGCTCTCCACGAACAGGTGCGACCAAGTCTATCTCTCTATAAGATTTATATAGCGGCCCTTCAAGGAATCTACTCAGAGGCACAAGTCACCATTCGTCTTGGATTGATTTATAATGCAGGTTTTAAAGGCAGATTCAGTCGACCATGTCAAGAAGAAAGAAGAAATTTGGATTAGTTGATCCAGAGATCTGATGCAATATTATACCCTGCCTGAATAAATTCCGATGAGGTGGATCACGGCAAGTAAATAAGTAAGTAATTAAGCAAGTATCATCTACTAGGTGTGGCCCCTCGGTCTGCCGTTGTCAGATGCTATCCTGGTGGCCTAGTCGCAACCATTTTAATGTAGCAGTGAAACTGAAGTCCTGAAACGTAATATATGTCGGTCTGCATGTATCTTTGCATGTCTGTCTGGGTGCATATTTGTATGTACGTCTGTCTGTGTGCATCTGAGTAAAGCGCATTTTGATTACTCACAATGCACACATAACCGTGAAACAGGAGTATACTGGCAAGAAAACATAATACTTGGAGGAAAGAATCACCATGGACTTAAAATACAGACCTGTTGACCCACGTTATTTTGGTTTGCTGTGTCTTTAGGAGCTGAAGGAACTGCAGGCGTTGGCCTACAGGGATTCAACGGCCGAGAACCGTGAGTACTGGAAGAGCGAGATGGGTAACGCTCTTCGCGAGATCCAAGACGCCTACGATGACAAGATGGACGCCATGAGGGGAGAACTGGAGACGTACTACAACCTCAAGGTATATCATCCATTTAACTTATTGCATTGTTTTTTTGTTTGCTCTTCTTTATATCTATCACAAACTTAAAGTTGTCTATTTTTTCTGCTTTTT
Organism: Allolobophora icterica; assembly: GCA_963556255.1. Taxonomy (NCBI): domain Eukaryota; kingdom Metazoa; phylum Annelida; class Clitellata; order Crassiclitellata; family Lumbricidae; genus Allolobophora; species Allolobophora icterica. The sequence goes on along the minus strand of OY744609.1, from coordinate 9,127,363 downwards.
AATTTTCCTTATTATTTCAAAACCTCTCGGTATCATCTATTTTATTTATTTCACTATTATTGTTTATGTTTCTGTGTTTTGTTGTACTTCTCCTACCTCCCCTTTTATTTCTTTTCATTTAGGTTCGACCTTGATGCAGGTCTACCCTCTATTTCATGTATTTTATTTTTTGTCTTTTATTTCTTTAACCACAAGCGGATAATCATCCTGTAAATCTTATTGTACTGCTCTGTACAGTTTAGTGTACTTTGCAAAAAAATGATGCTTTTCGTTGACCTGTGCTTAAGTTGTTTTGTGATGTGGTTTTCCAGCTGCAAGAGTTCCGTACAGGTGCCACCCGCAACAACATGGAGTCGGTTCATTTCAAGGAGGAAAGCAAACGACTTCGTGACCAGCTGCAGTCTCTGCGCGACAAACTCAATGATAGTGAAAACAAGGTCTGTAATAATACCGTTGAATAATATCATAAGACCATCTTTAGGATCATTACTGTCATGACCAGTGCCTTTTTTTCTAGAAAAAGGTTCCGGAACTGAACAATTATGGAAGGTCTAAAATCGAGGGCGAAGTCCGAGAAAAAATGGGTTTTGGGGAATTGCTTACGTCCAAAGCTCGAGGGTACGCGTACCCTAAAATAGAATACGTTAAAATACGTACGTACCTTTCAAAAAATACAATACGCGTATGGTACGTATCATACACGAAAATTTTATTTATGGTTTACTCGGCGACCCATTGCCTACGTATAATCTGACGTCAACAGTATGAGTCATTGAAACCGGTATTTCCGGTAGCGTAGCAGTAAATTTAATTCGATCAATTCTTCGGTTATAATTAATTTAATGCAAATTGTACTTTCATTCTGAGGAGAGCTAAGTACACGTCACTGGTTTGCAAATTTCTGTAACTCAAAAGTTGTAGTATATCTTTATGCGCATCAGTCAGCGATTCAGCGATGCCCAGAGAACGTGGGAAGGAATGGACGCACGTGAAAGTGTTGACAAATGCGAAAAACAATTATTTGATTGGATAATGAGCAATGACGTGGTTAATGTATTTTTGTATTGTTAACGTACCCTAAAATAGGGTACGTTAAAATACGTACGTACCTTTCAAAAAATAGAATACGTATGGTACGTACCCTCGAGCTTTGCTTACGTCACATTTGCATCATGAAATGGTATATTTTGAACTATATCATTTCATAAATTGCAACTTAGATGGCAGATATAGTTAGACGCTAATGAATTTTTGCATAAATTTATAATAAAAAAAAACAAATTATACTTTTATTAAAATAACTAAATTATTTTTAATTGCTGCTGAAAAAAGGTGGCGGAACGTCGTTCCGGCAGATTAAAAGCACTGGTCATGACCATTGTTATAGGATCATTAGGCCTGTTGTTAGAACCATTATTATAATGAGCACATTTACTATAATTGAATTATTGTTATTATAACGTTTTAACTTACGTCGTTAAGCACCCATAAACAATTATCTGAACTCACCAACATTGCACTCTTGATAATTCTGCGCGGGTCTTTCACTCAGAGCTGAAAACACTCCTCTTCCGCAATCCTCAATCCTCATTCCTTCTTTCCCTTTACCTCTCTCGGCGTATTCGACGGCCTGTCTAAATTCCTGATCTTGATCCTCTGGAACCCAATTTGATCTCAAATGCCTATCGTTTTTGTTGTGATTGAGCGCACGTGAACAATTAGTTCCCACGTCTTACCTGTTTTAGGCGTTGTAGAAATCTCATGAGTGTTACTATCATAGCGATAAGTCAATTATTAATTAATTATTATTAGAGCCATTAGTTTTTCTAAGCGAGTAAACTTCAAACAGGAATTTCCGTCGTGTTTTCCAGTATGCGCAAATCGCTCGCGAGTTGGATCAGCTGAGGCGAGAGAAGGAGGAGCGCGAACGCGAGTTGGAGGGAAGGAACGGCGAGTTGTCGGACCAATGCGTCAAGCTGCAAGCCGAAATGGAGGCAATGCTCCAGGAACTCCAGAAGATCATCGATGCCAAACTCGGACTTGAACTCGAGATCATTACCTACCGTCGCCTGCTCGAGGGAGAGGAAAACCGGTGAGCAATATCTCATTGTTTTTACTAACTGTAGGATACGACTGAGTGTTTGAGTGAGTAGTCGAGTTAATGAGCAAGTCGAGATTATGATGTTCAGTAGACTAGCAAATAAATGAGTGGGTGAGTGAACGAGGGAACGAGAGACATATACTTAACGGCTAGCCAGTGAATGAATGAGTGAACAAATAAGTGAGCCAGAGAATAAATAGCAGTCGTATCCTATGTTTACTAGCATCCTGTGGCTGTCAGGACCATTGATATTGACCTGAGTAAGCAATTGTGCGAGAGTGTGAGTGGGTTAGGATGCAAGTGTGTGAGTGCATGAGTGAGAGAGTGAATGAATGACTTAGGGTGCTAGTGAATAAGCAGGACAAGACTTGACCTTGGGCAAGTCCTTCACTCGCAATTGCTCGTGGCGCTTCGGCGTGAAAATTCCGGCACAGTATCAAAATGCTGTAGTCGGGAGCGCCTCTGAGTAGTAGTTGACTTCGAGAGGCGCTATAGAAATATCCGGAATAAATAAAAAATTACAGCTGCTAGGGCGTTGTATTACATTACAATCTATCTCATCACAGTAGTACATTCTGGTCTGTTGTTGGTTTTTTAGTGCTGGTCTTCGTCAAATTACCGACTCTATTCTGAACTCGGGTGAATCGCACGAATACACCATCCGACAGACCGAGTCAACATCCGGAGGTAGGTGCTTGCCTTTAGCCTTTCCGGGTCTTGTAAAGGGTTCTTGCTTCAAAGTAGTGTAGACTGTCTCTTCACTATTTCTGCCTCCCCATGTCCCATTTTCTGTCACCCCTACTTGTTGTCTCTGCTTCAATTTCTCTGTAGTTGCCTTTATATATTTTTGCCTCTCTCCGTCTTCCACTATATCTCCGTGTTACTCTCGTCTTGGTACTTCTCGCTCTACTTGTCTATCTCTGTGTATTCGTATCGCCTCAACTTATCGTAGGTTTGATAGAACGCTGTTGCTTAGGTTTGTTTCTGCTATTACATTCAATGCATTGACTAAGCATTATAGAATTAGGTTGCTTTAAGCCTTGCTTCTGACACTTTGAAAATGCACCTCTAAAATTTAAGCATACAAACTCATTGACCATTTAAGCACAATACAATCTCTTTCTATTTCTCCCTCTCACTCTCTCAATAACTCCCTTTCTCTCTGTGTGCCGCTTTCGATGTGTCTCTGTTACTCTAGTTCCTGGTACTTTCATCTCTATGCGCTCGTTTAGCTAGTAATTAACTCGTGGTAGATCTATAGTACGCTGTTGCTTAGCTTGTGCTGGTTTTGTTTCCGCATGTATTGCATGTACGAAATAGATGAGGTTGCTTTAGGCTTTGCTTTCGCACTGCGAAATAGAACCTCTAACATTTAAAACCTCAATCATTCACACAATAACAACGGCTTATTAGTATTATTTAACTTGGTATCCAATTATTAGGGTGGTCTGTTCTGCACTGTGCTGCATATACACATTTAAAAGGAATTGGATCAAAAATCGTAATAATAACCCTGGGACAATAATCGCAGTCAAAACCAAAGATTACGTGAAGAAGCTTCGGATTGGAAACATGCTCTAAAAAGCATAAAACTAGGTCACGGCTGCCGCAATGTATTCTGGTCTTCACGTGGGAGTGTAAGCCATTATAGACATTTAACCAGTATGTGCATTAAAAAAATTAGTCACAGTCAACGCTGCATGAAGGGAATGTGTTGCTCACTGATAAATTTTAGTCCAAACTAATCCGAAATCATGCACTCTCTTTATGAACATATTTGAGAAATACAAATATCACAGAACAGAAGTCAACAAGTCGTTTAAGCAAAAATAAATGACAGAATATTAATGTATCACAACCTCAAATTACACATTTAAACTCCACTTTTAGGATGACAATGCGAACACCTACTTACTAATACTTGAGCAAGTACATCCTCGCTTTAATTCTTAGTCATCAAAGATCTTGGTGTCATCTAGGATCTTTGCTATGACGGCATCCTAAAAGACAGCGAACTTGCGTGAAAACTAGCGATATTTACCTAACTGAAGTAATTGATTTTCATGATTTTAATCCAAATTGTGCATTACTTTTCACCAGTGACAACCAAAAAGTAAACTACGATCGAGCACTAGTTGCTTATCCTCAGACGAATTAATTGCGAAAATCGTCCAATGACGTCAACGCAACGAAAACTCCAGCATGCAAGGCGTCGCCATTTTGATTGTATACTAAGATGATTTATCTCTGCGTATATATCGAACATTTTGGCACAATTCTGTCTTATTTTTTTCCGTTTAATAATGTCACATGACTGATAGTCCACAATATGATCAAATGTCTTTCGTAATGCAGCTATGGCTACTAGAATTTTTCTGACGTTAGTTAGTAGGCAGCTTTTGCAAATCATTTTTCAATCGCTTAACGTGCTATGATCTGATTGACAATGATTTATTTTACGCTTTGAAATATCAAAATCGATATTCTTGATATTAGATCAGTATGTATCAGCTTTTGTACTTGTAGTTGAGTTTTCGCATGTTTTACAAGAGATGTAGAAGAATTTGTTTGCAATAAACTTCGAAGCGATGAAAATTTTTAAATGACCACACTGACACAGTTTTAAGATGAGTTAAGCTAACTTGTCTTAGAGGGATGAAAAATCGTGCACATAATTTATTGTATATCCTGTATGCTTTCTTGCTCACAGATGTCGCCCCAATTCAATTTTACTTCCTCTCTTCCTTCTGCTCACCATCTCATCAACTTTTGGTGTCGATCGCAGGTCTCACTGTCTTTCTCTACTCCTTTCGATCCTGTGCCAACAGATTCAACCTTTGCACATCCAGTTTACACCAATCCTGACATCACCAAGGCATTCTCTGTACGGTGTACCTTCAATCCCTGTTTACTCCGTCTGCTATTGCCATCTTACAGATATGGCCAAAGAAAATGAGCTTACTTTCCCTTATTTCCTGTGTGATGGTGCAACTGGCTCTTCTTCGCACTGTTCTCAATGAGCTTGTGATCTGCGCTTAGCTTTAGAGTAGTGCTTTAGAAATTTAGTAGTGCTTTAGAAAAGTTTACGATTACGATTGTGTACTTCTTTACTTGATCCTTTCTACTGCCGTCTTAGGCATAGAATTTCTCTGTTGCATATCATATCAGATGCCAGCAATCTACCTTTGTCATGTTTGAGCAATGTCCACAGATCACACGCACATAGTAAAACGGTGAATGTACACTAATCTTTCGGCACCTTCAAATGTTCCCGAAACGCACCATTGCATGCAGCTGTAGCAACTGCGGGCTCAATTTTTACACCAGGTGTTAAATGGGATGTTTTAGCTTCCACGTGCAATCATTTTACTCTGAAAATTGATTATGCGTCCATTTTTCTGCATAAGTGCAATATCAATCAATCAATATTCGTTTATTCGTCAACCATTTGACATAACGCAATTGGTAACAATCATAGATAAGTAAAATAATGAATAGAAATCTATAAGCTGTTTAAATAAATTTATAATAAATTTATAATAAATTGCAATGCTTATCTTCGATACCTTCATATCCGCCAGAAAGTCTGCACTCCAAGTAGTCACATTACGTTAAATAAGATCTTTCCATTTAGTGATCATTGTTCCTTGTGATCAGCATTATTATGACAACATACAGTAGGGTACAATATGCTATATAGACATACATGTAGATAGACACAGGGCAGAACAGTCCGCCATTTTGTTGTGTATGGCAGCAGAAAGGCTGACAATCTCTAAATTACCACGTGCTTCCGTCCAATCTGTATACCTGTTGTAGGCCCTACATTTTCATATAATATTATGAAAGCGTAATATAAATTATTATAATCTAAATTGCAAGTGTAGTCTAAAGTGTCTACACTTAGACAGTTCCATTGTTTTATCTGAATGTCAATTAAGTTGGAAGAGAAATGCCATCTGTACCTTAAACATCCGGTGGTAAAGCTGCTTTCCAACTGCACTCGTTTTTTCCATTCTACTTTCATCGACTCCTTGGACAGCGCCAGTATTGCAACGCTTTGTAAATAGTGTAATACATATGTAATTGAAGTACATTGCACTACATATGTAATTGAAGTACATTGCACTACTGTCAGTCACCATACAACATCCAGGAACTAAATGATAATTCCAAAGTCATTGCAATTTAAATCCGTTATCTTCTCACATAGCATAGCATAACAAGGGTTTTAAGTGGTTTAGAATAGTCTACAATTCTTGCACTGAAGAATTTCTGCCCTAATGTTCCTTAAAGAGCATTTGCCAGTCCTGTAACCATCTGAACATGTTTCTTAGATCTTCCCGCAATATCTTCGCTTCTTCTTCATCCCCTAGAAGCTTTAGATAATATCCATCATCTATGTCATTAATTAAAGTTAGAAACAGTAGTGGCCCAAGCACTGATCCTTGTGATACTGTTATAACCTCGAACGCGTAATACTAAATTTTCCTAGCTTCTTTTTACAAGCTTTGATAGTGTCCACTGAGACAGTACTACCATACAAATCATTCCATAAGTCTACAACTCTTGCACTGAAGAATTTCTGCCCTAATGTTCCTTAAAGAGCATTTGCCAGTCCTGTAACCATCTGAACATTTTTCTTAGATCTTCCCGCAATATCTTCGCTTCTTCTTCATCCCCTAGAAGCTTTAGATAATATCCATCATCTATGTCATTAATTAAAGGTAGAAACAGTAGCGGCCCAAGCACTGATCCTTGTAATACTGCACTTAGCACTGTCGTCCAGCTAGAATGTTTATCACCCATATCCAGATTCTGTCTTCTACCAGATAACCAGCTTTGAATCCATGATAGTACCTTCCCTCCAATATCACCTGCTCGCAACTTTTTGGCCAGCCTTACATGAAGTAGTTTGTCAAATGCCTTGGCAAAATCTATGTTAATTATATCTACAGGTTTCCTCTTATCAATCCTCTCATAGACCTCCTCATAGAACTCCCAACAGATTTGTCAAACACGAACAGCCTTTGGTAAATCCATGTCGACCCTGCCCTTTATAATATCGTGCTCAATCAAGTGTTCCACTATATTATCCTTAATAATTCTCTAGATAACCTTGCCCTTTATAATATCGTGCTCAATCAAGTGTTCCACTATATTATCCTTAATATAGTTAACCTTGCTAGATAACCTAGATAACCTTGCACACCACAAAACAAGCAATTTTCATATCATCAAGTGGTTAAAGAGGAAGTACTCTAACATAATCTGTGAGGCATTCTTTTTAGACGTAGAACTCAAGAGAGTGAAGCTAAAATACTCGAAAACTGCGAAGCTATAAAAATTATAACAAATCAATTTGATCATATTAGTAAGTAAGGTACTACAGAATGCGTACTTCGAATCCTGTGATCCGCTTCAAAGTAATCAGAAGGCATATGCACATAACAGACTATATTGTAAACTAGCACAATGGAACTTGACATTTATATAGCGCCTTGGCATGCTACTGATCCTCTTAAGGTACGCTGTCTTTGGTAGGCTAATTCACAACTGTGTATGAACATCGTCGATCAGAGTTTCGGATACGGTCCAATAAGAGCGTGTAAAGAGTAGGATAACTCTGCAACAATTAACGTATTCTGTATGGAAACATTGAGCAACCTATTCCCAAAGCAAGCCATATGCATATTAAAGAGCATGAGTCAGTATTTGCTCCTCCTCCCGTCAACCTCCCGTCAGATCGTGTGTCATAATGAGGGAGTGATGCCGGGAGGGAGGGATGGAGGGAGGGCAGACCATCAGAACCATTCCATACATTCCACAGCAATTATCGTAGGACACACAGATCTTGGAAACTATATAAGAGATATATAGGAAAATATGCATGTACTTGCTCCTGTAGCGTATTCGTAATCATTAGCTCCACGTATCTGAAGCTAAGCTTATTCACGAGCTCTGCATCGTGTCAGAGGGGTTCTCCAGAGATGTCAAAAGAAGATATGAGTTCGTTTGCCAGAGAGACCAGCAAGAGGAGGAAGATGAGCTGCTAAGGCGTGTCTTGTTGAGGACGAGAAAATTTGGAAGACAGGAGATTAGATGGAGTAGGGTAGAAGTTCTCGAAAGGAGGTGTAACTTAAGTTTGGAGTGTAAAGTTTGCGTGAAGTTTCCCGATCTTCTGTATATATTCAAGCAAAAAGTTTCTAAAAATACATAGACGAACCGGTTTTTTGTGTTGCAAAGATCAAGGTAGATATTGGAGCTTAGTCAGTGGTTTAGTAAATTGTAGTTTTACCTTTTGCCAGCCAACTGAGTTCACTCGAAACGGTTGACACATTAATAAATATATATATATCTCGGTCAGTGAAAACGAGACATCTAAATAGTTTGCAAGTTGAATGTTGATTTGATCGAGGCCGCGGAAAGGGATCGATGATTTAATAAGATCGAAGAAGTCATTTACCTCAAAATCTTTCAGATGTCGAAATTTGCTTTTGCATCTGCATCTCAGGTTCACTTGACTACAAACCATATCCTTCACATCCAATATTAAAAGCAAAATCTACCATTGCAGACATGGATGTGAATTCTCATGTACCAGTTCCTGCCAACTGATATTTTACAGGAAAGAGGAAAAAAGCACATAGGCCCTAAATGTTATAAGGAAAAGGTAGAGACAGTTTAGCCTGACTTCCTGAAGCTTATCGAAAATTGAATTGAGACAAGTTTTCCATTTGCTAGACCTAGGTCACAGCTTACGTGAGCGAGCTGTTTCTAATGGGTGATTGTCGAAAATTGTAGACTATTTTACAAGGTTTGATTGTCGAATATTGTAGACAATTCAATGAGGGTGAGTCAGATAATGAAGGGTGAAATGTCAGCGAAGACAACCTATCAGAAAAGCGCTAAAGGTCCGGTTGCCATCTTCGAGTGTTCGCAAGACGGAAAATACGTTGCCCTGGAAAACACCGGTAGAAAGGTCAGCATCCAGACAGATTTGATTTTTCCATATTTCGTTATCTAAAACCGTCTTCATCCATCCATCCATGCATTAATTCATGCATCCACCCATCCATCCTTCTTCCTACCCACGCATCCATCCATTCGTCCATCCTTTCTTCCGTCATCCATCAATCAATCCAATCGTTCACTCGATGTCACCTCGCGATGCCCCTTCATAAGGTTTTCTTTCATTCATTCATTCATTCATTCATTCATTCAGTCATTCAGTCAGTCAGTCAGTCAGTCATTCAAAACATTTACGTAGCGTCTCTTCTAGATGTGTACTCAGAGACGCTCAGAGCTCAACCCCGGTGAAACAGAACAGTTCTCAAGTATTAGCATTCGTTAATGAGCGTGCGTTGACTGCAAATGTTCGATATAGTTTGCGTTCTTTAGTATTGAATTAAAGGTTCGTGGAAATACAAACCAGCTCTTGAATTTATTTTCCCATAACATTAATAGAAATTTCGTTGCATTGTCCAATACATTACAGCACGCAGCTTTAGCTTGGCGCTGAGAAATTTAGCATGTTTGGAGTTACATTACATTACATTGTTGCTTTTCTTCTGTCGAAAAAAAAACAGGATGAGGTGTTGGGCAACTGGAGTCTGACTCGCAACATTGATGGAAAGGATTCTGCCACCTACAAGTTCCGTGATACCTTTGTTCTACGACCAGGAGAGAAAATCAAGGTCGGAAAGATTGCATCTTTACTTAGCTTCGTTTCATTGATACAAAATTGATAAGGAAACAAGTTTCAGGTGTAATGTTTGAGTACACACGACAGATCAAGGGGAGACGCTTATCCCGTTTAATTTCGGGTTGCCTTTTATAAGCATATAGATTGCGACGAAGAATTCAGTCAATGTTTAATATACCAAAACTGAAGAACATCTTAACTATAGAAAAAAATATTGTGTGATATTCATGGCCTACTTGGAGGGAAGCAAACATAAGAACTAAAAAAGTCGTTTTTCATCAATTAGAAACTTACGCAGTTGTTTTTAAATATCTTTAAAATATGACAAACTTCGATTGTGGCAGCGCATTCTACATATTATATGCTGATGGTCTAGTACTCTAGTGCCCTTGTTCATTGCAAGGTCATTGGGAAAGGTCATTACGTAAATGACCTTGCTCATGGCTGACTCAGGGTCGAAGAGCAGGAAATGAGCGTCTCTCCTAACTTTCACCGTGAAACATGGAATCTTTACTTTTGCTTGTGGTTGTTTAGGTTTATTCCAAGGGAACAAAACCCTATCCAGGGGCATCAAGTGACATCGAATCTGACCAGAACTGGGGAGTCGGTGCGCATATCATCACCAAACTGGTCAATCCTCTCGGAGAGGTCTGTCTTCAGAAACTTTCTCGCCCTACTAATTGTAATCGTTAACTTTAAATTTCTAAAGCGCCACTTGAATGCTAAGCGCAGGGCACCAGATTATTCACGAGCGCTGCGCCTATTCAGAGGGGTTGTCCAGAGGGTAGTCAATCGGAGATCAAAGTCCGTTTGCTAGGGAATCCAGAGCGAGGAGGCAGAGGAGCTGCTTAGGCGGGTATCGTTTAGGTCGAGAAGAATTGGAAGGCGGAGGATCAAGTGAGTCAGAGTTGGAATTCTTGAAAGGATGAGTCTTTAGTTTTAAGTGGAAAGCCAGAGGGGTGATGGATAGAGGAGCCTAAGGCAGATGGTGGGTGGGTGGGTGCGTGGGTGGGTGGGTAGTTGGGTGGTAGGGTGGGTTGGTGGGTGGGTGATTTTACTAGGGTGGTTGGGTGGGTTGGTGGGTGGGTGGGTGGGGGTCGGTGGGGGTTGGGTGGGTGGGGGTTTGGGTGCGTGGGGATTTGGGTGGGCGGGCTTGGGTTGGCAATAATGACGGAGGAGCCGATAATTTGTGGAATTCAGGAAATAGATCGTTCCGGAGTCGTGGTACAGTGTGACATATGACTCGGTTGGAGAACATGAGACGAGTAGTGACAGAGGATCGAGAAACACTGAGATAGTGGGATGATCGGGTAAAGTGAGGTGGCAGGATGGTGAAGAGTTAGCGAAGATATTTGGGCTGGGAATATTGTAGGAGTTGTAGGTTTGTAACAGGACTTTGAAGTGGATTCGCTCTGGTATTTTAGCCAGTGGAATGATTTGAGGATGGAAGTGATATGGTGAAGCTTGGGTGTTCCAGTGACAGCACGGGATAGTTAGTTTTAGATGATTTTCAGACGCTTAATTTTGGTGGATTCAAGGTTAAGAAAGAGGGAATTGCAATAATCGAGCTTGGAGTAGGCAATGAATGCAATAATGGTGGAGGCAGTTTTAGGCAAGGTGGAGGCATGTGCCGGATACGGTGGAGGTCACGAATGTGCATGAAGCAGGAGCGCGAGCGGTTGGAGGTGTGATTAGAGAAGGAGATTATGCGGTTCAAAGATAATACCAAGATTGCAAACGAGGGGATCGGAGGTGAAGGCGAGAGATGAAGAGTAAGTCGTTAGGAAGGCCTATGATGATGAATTCCTTTTGGAAGGGTTAAGGCAGTGAACCAGAAATACAGAAATAGTATCGCGCGTTTAATTTAGCCTATTTTCACTAAGTCGTCATTGTTATTGAGTTCTTTTTAACCAAAGGCAGCTTTGGAATTCTACAAAAGTATTAGTAATAATATTTTGCTAAATTTTTAAAATAGCATATTTTTATATTTTTATTTGCAGTAACTTTGTCTGTTTATTGTCATCAGTTTTAATTCTGCGTTATTCGCAAGCAACTTACACAAAACGATTTGAAAAAGTGAAAGAAAAAAGTTAAATCTTGAATAAGGAGAACTTTAAGAGCTTAAAATAATATGGTAGCCGAAAATTATATTTACGAATATGTTTTTGAATGAATTTGCAGGACCGTGCAACCCACGTTCAACAGACGAAATATGCATAGAGATTCGCGTGATGTCTTCTGTACAGCGCTTGCAGCGAACTAGCAATATCGTCTCGTGACCTCTTCAATGTATAATCCTAAAACCCCAGAAAATGGAACGCTTATTGATTAAACATAGTTATGCAATAAGTCTATTTTTGTAGGCTGAACTTTGATTGAACGATCTTTCTCACGGGGTCCAGACGATTATTTTTTTATATCTTGACTAATGTTGCTTATAAGAATTTTTTATTTAGATTTATTCATAGTTCGAACTTTTATTTCACTATCTCGTCTTCCGTAGAGATGAATTTTAGTATAATTGATCGTAGTTATTGTTTGTACAACAAGGCAGTAGTTGTAAAGAATTATTGCGTATATAGGCCTAAACGAGTAGCCCGCTGTTAGCTTTACCATTAACGACTATTAATGGTTTGTTGTTCAAACAATGTTGAATATTATTAAAGCATGTTATTTTCAAGGATTTAGACGTTAATTTTCAGAGCATTATGACAAAAGTTAGCCAAGTAACTGCAAGCTTTGTAATATGTTTTTAATTAAATGGGAATTGTTTATGTTTATATAACTATAATATACTATATATATACATACTTAGGCTATATATATAGCTGTACAATGAACATACATATAGTAGAAACGGCAGCCACGCAGGGCGCCTTACATACAGGTATACAGTAGAAGCACACGATAACAGTTTTACAGGAGTCGAATATTATATAACTGTTTTTAATTATGGCCTACATTCATTTAACCACTGCCACCTAGCGAGTGGAAGGCTGAAAAAACCTTACGGGGTCTACCGTGTTCAAACTTGGTACCTTCTGCTCTTCACGCCACAGTGTTATCCATTACTCTACGAACCCCATTATAGATTCGCTGTGGTAGATCCTCACTATGAAACAGGCTGCGATGCAAACTGCAACAAGAGATTCTATTTCGTCAACGATTGAACACCATTCTTTTCTATCTGGTCATGTTTTGTCAAGTCGGGAACACCTCTGCGGAGTTTCCTGGTAGAGGCGCTATATTAATGTATATTTACAATTGCGGTTAATAGGCCTACACGTGTGAACCTCAGTTAGGTATAGTCATGTATTCTTGCGAGGTACAGTGATCGATGCTTTATGAAGTGGTCACCGATTAAGTTAACCGGTTTGCTAAGACGATCGTTATCTTGACGGTCTTCGTGATAATTGAGTCCACAGTTGAGGTCGTGGACTTGTCTTAAGATGTCACCTTCTCTGATCGGTACACGTGCACCTCGAAAGGTCTGGTGACCTATAGCCACCTGTCGGAACCTCGATTCAACGTTTGCCTACACTCATTCGGGTCGCCCTAAAGAGGTGCTTCTGTTATATGTTCACGTCTTTGTGAAGTCATTATACGACGATTAATGTACTAGACTGAGTAGTTTTAATTGAACGCAGGCGTTTTTCGATGGGGTATTTACTATAAAAAAATCACACCGTAACATTATGTCATAAAACAAATTCTTCAAGTTACGTTGGAGAAGGCTGACAACCGATTCCCAAGTAGGATACGGGTCAAAGATAGGGCATACAAACAAATTCCATGCTGATCTTAAAACCCTTTCTCGTTTATATCATATCAAAACCTCGATGAGGCTGCGCGGAATATAGCCTAAGGGTCTATGTAAGGAAAGATCGACTTCAACGGGCTACGGCAGGTAGATCATGTCGTTAGGCAATTCATTCTAGGTAAATACTACAGGTAGGCAATGTAGACATGCAATGTCTAAATCGTACATTTGACAAATTAAACTTTACTCAATGCAGAATTTTCAGAAGTTCTGATTGTGCTTGCATACAATGGTCCTCTTCAGACTTCGCCTACTACATCATTTCCGGAACATATCTTAGTCAGGCGATATTTAGTCCTATTATTATTAATATAATAGCCAAGATGTACCTCCTTGTTTTTGTTAACGCTGTGTTTTCCTATCTATTTCATAGGCTACAAGTCACCGAAATTGGCACTAATATTATCCATTAGAATTCCATATGTGTCGCATTGGTAGAAATAAGTTGCCCCAAGTTAGGTATAATTTTAGGCTAATTGAAATTTTAATTGTAGGCTAATTAAAGTTTTAGGCAGAGGACATAGCGATCGTAATCGTAATTTCGAAACTTCTAAAGCGCCACTCGAAGGCCAAGAGCAGGGCACCAGACTATTCACGAGCGCTGGACAGTTGTAGGTGGGCAACTTGTCCAAAGTCACTAATCCGTGGCTTGAGGCAGATTCGAACCTGCTACCCTTCGGTTACCGGGTTGACTCAAGCTGGAATACAGGAGTCTAACTTAATTCTAAGTTTCGTCATCTAATTGAATTGTTTAATGAGGCAGTGCGTCCGCACTGAACTCCGCTTGTAGGCCTACGGTAATTGTAATCGTTAGCTCGAAATTTATGAAGCGCTGCTCACAGGTAAGCTTATGGCACCAGGTTATTCACCTTCGCTGCGTCGTGTCAGAGGGGTTGTCAGAGATAACCAGTGGAGGGGCGGATGCACAGAAGCTGCACAGGTGAATTCAGTCTGGGACGAGAAAGAAGGGACGGCGGTGAACAGGATAGAAGAGGTGCATTGTGTGGAGAAATTGATCAATTCCTTTACGCACAATGATATTATCGTCGAGCGCTATCCGTTGTTTGTTACTTGGCTCTACATAGTAAATCTTTATAAATATAACTAACAATAATAAATAAATAAATATATTGAAAAATAATAAATTAGACCAGTTAGTCTTTATGGTTAAATACACTGCATATAGACCTGGTGATAATGAAGCTTTATTAGTATTTACTTAAAATAAATAGCGCTAGTTCCTTAATAGCAAATAATAATAAATATTTATAAGTATATATACTCAAAATAAACTAAAATACCAGCAGGCATTGATACAGGCTAGTTGATAATAGTTTCACTGGCGGGTCCAGTAATGTAACGTCAGGTAACCCGTAAGCTGCTGCAACAAATGGGTAGGCAGTTAATGAAGCAACATTTTCGACGAAGTTTGCTTATTTCTCGTTACTTAATTCCTCATGTTTTCTTGATTGTCCCAGAAATTCTAGTACAACAGCGTTTGAATTGATTCAGTAAATTTTTATTAGCCCCTTAGGGGCCTACCGTTTTTAAGTTTCCTATAGGACTTCGATTTTAATCAATCAATCAATTTTTATTGCAACAACAATATTACATACATCAGTTCGACATTGGTATATTACAAGAAAACGTTGGCAAAGGTGAGGCCCAGAAGGGATGAAGTGCCGCTAATAGGGACACCCAATTGTATCATTTATTTACGTTGAAGATGGAGGTTCGATTGAGAGACACAGTGATAATCTTAACTAAGTGATTAAGCAGGCATACCGGGTATTCATAGACCTGGGAGTCGACCCCAAAAAGTCGACTAGGGTCGACTTGGTCATCCCAAGTCGAGTCGAGTCGTTTCTGCTTAGCGCAACTGACCCCAAGTCGAATTTGTACCAGAAAAGTGACTTGAAGTTGTTTTTCCCACAAGTCGACTTAAACTGACTTGAGACACAAACAAATCTAAATTTATCACGTGACACTAATGATCGTGAGGCCAGGGCAGCAATTAAGCAGTTTTGTAGTGTTTTGGTAATAATGAATGAAGCATATTCCTACCAGTTCTAATTTCTACCGCGTACTTAGGCTGCGATATTCTTTTGTACAAGATGATTGCCCGTCATATATGACGGGGAAGAGAGAGGGAGAGGGAGGGCGGGAGGGACGGAGGCAGAGAGAGAGAGAGAGACTCACTAACTGCTGTTTGTCTATGTGTCAATCCGTCTGACTGTCTGTCTGACCGTCCGTCAGTCCGGGTGTGCGCCTGCCCGCACGTCCATCTGTCCAGCGCCAAGTGTCGGTGGACCGGGCCAATTTCGCTCGTCCGCGTGATATGCCGGCCTTAAAAGGTCTTTGAACGCCGTGAGAGAGGGGGAGAGATGGAGAGAAGGAGTGAGAGGGAGGGAGAGATAAGACGGGAAGGAGGGTCTTAGAGACAGACTTAGTAATCGCTGTTTTCCATGTGTCAATCGGTCCGTCCGTCCGTGCGGGTGTGCGCCCGCACGTTCACCCGCCCAGCGCCGAGTGTCCGTGGATCGGGGCAACTTCGCTCGCCCGAGTGATATGCCGGCTTTAGGGAGGTCGTCGCAGTCACATTCCAAACATTCGAGAGCGTTTCTCGTAGGACACAGGGATCTGGAAAACTATTATAGATATTTTCGACGGCGGCTGGGCTAAACAGTTACTTACTTACTTTTTATCGGTGTCATGCCGATTTATTTATATAATTTGTTATTCTATGTTAAAATGTCATAAAAATGGCGATTCGAAATGTTAGGCCCTAACAATTTTTTTCATCAGATGCTGAGGTCTCACCACTCATTAGTAGGCCTATATCACAGTAATGCTTGCCAGGCAAAATTGGCTTGACATTGTTGTATTATTAGCCATACGTAATCGTTATTCCCATGTCAGAAGTCGACTTTAAGTCGGAAGTTGGTTGTTTTTCTGCCAAGTCGGATCAAGTCGTTTTGGGGCCAAGTCGTCGACTTTAAGTCGACTTCAAGTCACTTTAGGGTAAAGTGGGGTCAGATTGGCTGACCAAAGTCACTCCCAGGTCTAGGTATTCATAAGCATACAATTACGGTGCACAGTGTTTTACTAATGAGCATTATAGTCTTAAGTTAACAGTTGTAAAATTGCATGCAAAGCCAGTTTAAATCAGTTCCATGAATTGTCATCGATTCATCCATCCGTTAAGTGAGAACGCAATAGTCTTTTAAAAAGATAAAGATTTCGGACCTGTTGAATATTTGTTGCAACACAGCTTCAAATCTGGGGACCGTTGTATTTAGTTGAGAAGCGGCGAATATATAGTAATCTATATAGTAAAAAATAATACGATAGGATTTTGCTGCCCTAGTATTATGAAAGTGATAGTCTGTACCAACGTTGTAATAGTGAGCAAACCTTGAGGTAAGAGGGCATGAGTGAATTGATACATAAAAACGACTGTCTGAAAGTATCTTATTTGATGGAATTTGAGCAGTTTAAATATTAGAAAGATAGGGTCACTATGTGAACAGTAAGGTACCCCAGCAATGATTCGAATTGCTCTTTTCTGTAGCGTCACCAGTCATTTTACTCTGGATTCATACGTAGAGGCCCATGTCATATTACAGAACATTAGGTACGGATAAATTAATGAGTAATATAAAGTAAGGCGAATACAGAGAGGAAGCAAAAACGATGTAGGCCTACGACCGAGTATTACAACATTTTTAGCAACCTTGGCCATTATAATTCTGATATATCTTTTCCACGTTAGATGGCTATCAACGATTACACCAAGGAACTTGTGGAATTTTCTTGAGAGATTGGAAGATCGTTTATATTTACTTATGCAGTAATATTTCGGGGGTACATTCTCCTATGGGATCTAAATGTAGGCCTAATAAAGTTTTTTGGGCAAATTTAAGGTAAGCTTATTTGCAGTGAACCACTACGCCACTGCCACCAACTCAGCGTTACCAGTCCGAGTTACGTAGAGAGTGGTAGGAACTATTAGAGGAAAAACCATTGGTATCATCGGCAAATTAAAAAAAGGATAGAATAGACGAGGTGTTGAGGAGATCGTTTTTAATGGAGCCACGCTGATATTGAATCACCCCATTCAGCTATCGGTTAACCCTCTTTCTGCCGTGACTCGACCTTTGTTCCTGGTGTCTTACACTTCAGCTGACCCATTCTGGGTCTTCGTCGACACTTCCGGAATGTACTCTGACGACACCTGTTGACCGGAGTGCTGACAAATAGGAAGACGCCCCGGTTTGGACAGCGGCATCTCGCCATCCTCAGACGACGACAACGGTGTGGTTAACAGCTTGCCCAGGGCTTCGTCTTCAAGTTTTCCGGTGACTGGATGGAAGTGGTCGATCGGGATGAAGTGAAGGAGTGGCTCCTTCCAGAGACCCCTCGTCAGACGGTCCTTCCAGGCGGCCAGCATCCCGGCCCTTTCTGCGTCCGTTGCCCTTGTTAGTGAGAAGCAGATGTTGGGCGAAAGGATGTCCCAGCCGCAGAATCGAAGGATACAGTTCTGTTCCATTTCAATAACCATGCTTTTTGTTAATCAATTTCTGTGAATCGTTAATAATTAATAACGGATATCATAATCTCTCTCTCTCTTTGTGCCGTCGGCTCTAGGAGCCCTAGCGATCGTCATGCCACACAGTCTCCGTTGCCGTCTTGCTACTTCTCCCAGTAGCCCTTGAGTCGCGCTTTGGCCTGGGAGTCCCACTGGGAGTCCCTCCATCCGCGACCATCGGCGTGGTTTGGTGTGTGGCTTGACGATTTTCTTGGCATGATTAACAGGGGTGGTTTGCCATTGCCTTCCCCTGGTTTTGCCTGCCGTGCCCGTTCGTTCCCCCTCCTAGGAAGAGTACTTCCTAGGAAGGGTACTAACGGTCCGCACCACGAGAAGGTGGGCACGGAGGACTTTGGTTCACCAGCCCAGGTCGGATCCGAGTCTACGCTCATCAGAGTCGTCGGTCAGGTCGCCTCCCTGCTTTACTCTGTACCAGAGTGACTGGTGAACCTTTGCGGACCTATATCATAATCAATAAGGGGTATTGAAAATAACAGGTCAGGTAGTTATGTGAGACGAGTGAGTTGCAATAGATTTCCACAAATTGCAGCTAGGCTATACCTAGTAAATGTAAGATGATTGACGACCTCAGCGGCTCTAGCAGTCATAAGTTGTCGTTAAACACTGGATAAGCAAGTACATGGAAGGCCTCACGGTACTCGGGTAAGTGTTTAGTGACCTAGTTATATTATAGCTAGGATAGGGGCGGGCAGATGGTAGAATGGTAACACGGTGGCACGAAGATCAGAAGGACGCGGGTTCGATACCCGCTAGCCCACAAGGTTAACTCAGCCTTCATTCCCTAGGTGGCGACTGTAAAATGAGCAGTAGCACAGAACTGTATACGATGGGCGCCTTGCATGGCTGCCGTACAGTTAAACTCGACTCCTGTTAAACTTGTTATCGTCTGTTACTACTATATCGTGTAATCTTACTGCGTACTTGTCAGTTTGAGTTAATAAACGAAGATTATTATTATTACCTGTATTGGCCAAAGGATGACGTTAATATCTCCCATGAATCCGTCTGGATTGAACACGGTTTCTGCAGCACCTGTTGTTAGTGACAGGATTGCGCGTTTCCCCTGAAAAATACACCAGATGTCGGGCGGTTATAATAGCAAGTGCGTGCATCCTTGTATGCTCTAGTCTCTGCAGCAAGGTTTCGACCGTACGTACGGTAGGAACGTAATTTTTTTCGATAACGTACGTTATTCCGGGAGGTAATGTACGGTCGCACTATGCTCTGCAGTTGCGATATATGGTAATGTCGGAAATGGGGCCGTACACCGACCCCGAAACAATCCCATCCGACCCGAACATACTGCAAATTTCTGAACATGTTCCGACTGACACCGATCTTTCTCGACCCAGTATTTCCTATCGCACACCGACCCCATCCGACTGGTAAAGTAGGATCTGGTTGGATAGTATTGGGTTGAGTCGGTGTAGAGCTGACTTAACACCAATCGGGTCTGTCTGTCTGTCTGTCTGTCTGTCTGTCTGTATGTCTGTCTGTCTCTGTGTCTGGCCAAAGAATGACACTAATATCTCCCATGAATCCATCTGGACTGAACATTGTTTCCGCAGCACCCGTTTCGGTCTACCGATTCGACTCAATACGATCCGACCATGCATAGATAGACAGACAAACAAGCAGACAAACAGACACACCCAGACATGGGCGGTGATCCCGGGGGTCGAGGGGACCAAGACCCCCGCCTTTAACGATGGGGGACACAGCATACAGTTGTCCCCCAAATTTTGAAGAAACACCAAGAAAAGGTAAAAAAAAGTTTTTCACGTCTGTGGAGTCTGTCTATGCACCTCAAACAACCCTGACAAATCTGAGCTCATCTGGTTTGACCGTTCCTCTTAGCTCCTAGAGTGTGCTGATTGCTGAACTCTCACTCTATACTTCCTCATTACCCCACAGGCTTTCCACTCCAAATTGAAGACTCACCTCTTCAAGAATTCCTACCCTGATCCATCTGATCCTCCGCCTTCCAAGCCTTCTCGTCAGTTCAAAAGTATCCCATGCCCTCCCCCCCCAACCAGTCAAACAAGATCGCCGCCAGTGCACACAGACACACATAGAAACAGACACGCAGACAGACGGACAAATATCACAATGAAGCAATTTGTAATTGCGAAAAATTACATTAATTGCGCACCTTCGACGAAATTGTCATTACCTTAATTATTAAACGCAGTGGATGTAGGCGTATACCTGTGAAGCTGTGAGAACTGTTAATGGGTGAAGATGTAAGTCCGGTTGCCAGAAGACCATGGAGAGAAGGAGAAGGGAGAGAAGAGCAGCTGCTAAGGAGGGTTCCATTCAGTTGGCTGACATTAAAACCCTAGTATTTAACTCTTCCCACTTACGATGCTAAACATGTATTAGATTGTCGTCATTAAAATATTATTACAATTTAATTAGTTGAAATTTCAAACGAGACATTTCTCTGTGTCGATCAAACTCTCTGTGTCACGTTTTTAAACAATGTACAAATTTACAAGTTATCAACCTGGACTTTGGATGAGACGCAGTTGGTGGGGTTTACGAGTGTGCGAGGATAACCAGCCGTGAGCCTTTCTCAGCCACTTAAACTACATTTACTTAGGTATACCTTGTGGTTCTTTTAGCCTGCTAGAGGTAAACTTAAGACGCTATGAAAATGTTCAGTTGCGTGCATTTGCTCCAAAACTCCGCCACTACTCTACCTGTGGTAGTCCCAGTGCCAAGCCTGGAGAAAGGAGGGCGACGCCAATCATCTTACTTATGAAACAGCGTCGTTAAAAGCAACTAAACACATAATAATCCTCCATAGGGCCTACATATCGTAACTTAAACATTTCATTGCGTTACCTTATATAAGATTATGATGACTCGATGGCGAGTCGATGCCACAAAGAGCAAATTACGCTATAATTTACTCAATTAGTTAATTAGTTACTCATTTATTTCTGTATAACAATTTCTGTCAAATACCCTGAATTTTCCTCTGTCCAAAATTTCTTTGTCGTCGAAGGCGAATTTCAGGGTAAGCACGCGGTCGAAGTAGCCCTTGAGAATGGCCGGGACGGTGCCCCAGTGGAGGGGGAACTGGAAGATGACAGTGTCCGCCCTGGCCAGCTTCGCCTGTTCTTCAGCGACGTCCGGGGCCAAGGAGCCCCTAGTGTAAGCCAACCCGGCCTCAAGAGCATAACTGAAGTGGTCCGGGTTGCGAGGTCCATCTGTTCGTAGAATAGAAAAACAGGAGATGAGTAATCCCTTTAGCTATTCTCGAGTGGCATCAATGTGTTTGAAGTGTTAACGACTTCATTTTTCTTAACCTCGGCGTATGAGGGCGGGCGCCCAGTTCTCTCTCTCTCTTTATCTTTCTCTCTCTCATTCTCTTTCTCTTTCTCTTTCTCTCTCTCTCTCTCTCTCTCTCTCTCTCTCTCTCTCTCTCTCTCTCTCTCTCTCTCTCTCTCTCTCTCTCTCTCTCTCTCTCTCTCTCTCTCGCCGCTTGACAATCCTAACGACAGTGTACGGTCAGTGTATTCCTTTGATAGCCGGGTTTGCTAGGGGCACAAGTGGAGCAGAAATCTCAAAACTTTTCTAAACTGGGGCAGATTTGAACCCCAGCCTCTCTGTTGACAGTCCAGTTAACGGTAAAACAAAGATCCCGCATCACACAGTGGAGAATAGGAGCAGCGCTCATATCCAACTCTTGTAGGCTATCATTCAATCGACAGTACACGAATCGCGAGGTCCTGGACACAGAGAGCCAATCCTTCGCCGGACTTGCTCTTTAGCTCCCAGCTTGAGCATGTACGAAATTCTGCTGCTTGGTAATTTGTCCATGATCGTTATACTTAGCAGGCTCGAACTCGCAATCGTCAATTTATGAAGCAAGCGTGCTATCGACTTGATCACCATGATACGCGACGAAGAAAAGCAGATTGTATGAAACGATGGGCGTTTGTCCCCCACCCTGTACCCTCCTTCTACAAATGGTAGGCTGGACGTCTAACTTATGTAATAATAATAATATTCATCCATTATTCATTAAGACATTTCTATAGCGCTTGTTCAAGAAGGCTACCCAGAAGCCTTGATAATAATGATGATGATAATAATAATAATAGTAATAATAATAATAATAATAATAATAATAATAATATTATTATTATTATTATTATTATTATTATTATTATTATTATTATTATTATTATTATTATTATTAATAATAATAATAATAATAATAATAATAATAATAATAATAATAATAATAATAATAATAATAATAATAATAATACTAATAATAATAATAATAATAATAATAATAATAACAATTGTTGCAGAACTATTGTTTCGTGCCACTGGCCTTTGAGACCTTCGGACCAATGCTAATGGACTAACATTCGTCAAGGTCCTTGGACGTCTTCTGAGCTAGGTCTTAGGAGACCCAAGAGAAACTAGCTTTCTCTTCCAACGTTTAGCCGAGACAGTCCAGCGCTTCAAAGAAGCCGCTTTCAGATACACTTCCGGGTCTCGATGAAGATGGTCACTCCAGAGATTAATTTTCACTGACTCCTGAGGGATTATATGTACCTCGGGGGAAAACCAAAAAAATAGTAACGATAATAGTAAGAGTAGTAGTAATAGTAGTAGTAGTGGTGGTTGTCCTGATTATAGTAACAGTAGTACTAGCAGCAATAATGCATGTATGGGCATATATATATAATTTTATATATATTTATATATATATTTATTATTATTATTATTATTATTATTATTATTATTATTATTATTATTATTATTATTATTATTATTATTATTATTATTATTATTATTATTATTATTATTATTATTATTATTATTATTATTATTATTAAGGCTTCTGAGTAGCCTTCTTGAAGAAGCGCAATATATATATATATATTTATATATACACATATATATTTATATATATATATATATATATGGAATTTATACTTGTTTCACACTATTTGTTTTGCATTTGATGGAATCAATAAATTTTATGGTTATGGTTATGGTTATGGTTATATAATAACGTTCATGATGGAGCGTAGGTTTGGCTCTTATTTCTTCTTATCTTGGCCTGTTGGGGTTCAAAAGTCGACAGAGACCAGGTCTCTTGTTTTACTGGATTAATAGTTTCAAAGACCAATGGCCTAAGAAGTGAGATGGTAGCAGATGGTCGTGTATTTGGTTTTATTGCTCTCAGCAGCTGATTCAGCTGCACTATCCAAGGTCTTTGTCACTGGTGATTCCGAAACTGATACGGGGTCGCTTAAACATTTTTACTTCTCTTCTTTAGACAATAGGCATCGATTTAAAACTCGTCACGTGTATGTATGCATATGTGGGGCGTGGTGGCTCAGTGGGAAGTTCGGCGCCTTGTGACCGGAGGGTTGCAGGTTCGAATTCCACTTTAGCCGCTGCGTACGGACCTTGGACAAGTCCTTCACTCGCAATATTGCTCGTGGCGCTTCGGTGTGAAAATTCCGGCACAGTATCAAATGCTGTAGTCGGGAGCGCCTCTGAGTAGTAGTTGACTTCCAGAGGCGCTATAGAAATATCCGGAATAAATAAATAAATAAATATGCAAGTATGTATGTATGTATGTATATATTTATGCATGTATGTGTGCATACATGTAGGTATGTAACTGTATGTATGAATGTATGTTTGAATGTATGAATGCATGTATGTATGTATGTATGTATGTATGTATGTATGTATGTATGTATGTATGTATGTATGTATGTATGTACGTATGTATGTATGTATGAATGTATGCATGGTTGTATGTATATATTATTTCTAATTTCTATAAATGATCTACCTAACGCATCTCCAAATATGTTTTTTTCATTTTTGCTGATGACTCCAATGTATTTCACTCCTATTCTTCCATAGATGTCTTGTTTCGCACTGTTAATCATGAGCTGAAATTCGTTGCAGAATGGTTTCGGGCTAATAAATTAACTTTAAATTTAGAAAAAATTTCATTCTTTTCAAATCTTGCAAGAAGAACTACCCTGAGGTGCAATGTAAATTATATATAGAGGGGCAATGCAAATTATATATAGAGGGCTCCCCTATCTCGCAAGTTATTTCAACCAAATTTCTAGGAGTATACATAGATCGGCATCTCACATAGAAGGAGCACATAAAATATCTCCATCAAAATTGCTAAAAACATTGAAATACTGTCTCGAACCTCAAGGTTGTAATGTAAAGGTAAATGTAAATATCCGAAATTTCTCATCGCTACACAAAAGTCACGTCAGGGAGACCAGCTAATTCACCAGCGTAATATCAAATCAAGTCCGCAATAGCCCTGCAGGCTGCCCGGTCCGTTCCGTTGCCAGGTCAGAGTCCGGGAGGTCAAGCCGAGGAGACACCATGATGGTACAGTGGTAATCGGTGATGAGTAGTAGTTGTGTGGTGGCGCAGAGTTAGAATCAGGATAGGATAGCTTGAAGAGTTCGGTTTTGAGTCGTGAATGGAAAGCAGCGGAGGAGAGTGCGAGCGGAGGAGAGGTGAAATTAATACGCGAAGTAGGAGGATGAGCAAACTGGCGGAAATATTTTGGAAGATCATTCCAAAGAGCCGGTGCAGCATAGACTAAGGAACGATTGCAGAATTTCAGACAGGAGGAGACTGGAGGCCGAGATGGAGAAAACTAAGATGATGAACTAGTAGACCTGGACGGTTGGATGGTGAATAGTTGGCGAATGTAAGAAGGTTCAGAGGTTTGAAGGGCGTTGTAGGTAAGAGATACAATTTTGTAATGGATGCGCTGGATTTATCCAATGAAATGCTTTCAGAACAGAGGTCACGTAGTGGTGTTAAGTGTTATAGTTGCCTCTGTGACAACTGTATGATGAATAAACGAAAACTGATTGATTGATTGATTGATTGACTGACTGACTGACTGACTGACTGACTGACTGACTGACTGACTGACTGACTGACTGACTGACTGACTGACTGACTGACTGACTGACTGACTGACTGACTGACTGACTGACTGACTGACTGATTGATTGATTGATTGATTGATTGATTGATTGATTGATTGATTGATTGATTGATTGGGAGTTTTGAGCTTGATCCATGTGGAGTTGAATATTTTATCCGTATTTTCCAAACTGAGAAAGTTCAAAAATAATTTATTAGTATACAATTGACGTGGTCACAAATTTCACAACAAACCAGAGCATCACTTTATTAGTAACCCACAAAGCGATTTGTGAAAGAAAATGCTAAAATATGTGCACAAATAATCACAGTAGGCAGTAGCACAACTGAGGGGGTTGGAAACGACCCTCTTGGGTGTGCAATCAAGAATTAACTGAGGTTCTAAGAAAAACCTCAAACAAATCTCATCCTGGTTTTGGTGACTGCGCGGGCGAGAGCATTCTGAACTGATTGCAGGCGTTTTATTAGAGAAGAGTCGATGTTGTAGAAAATGGAATTACAGTAATCGAGTTTGGACTGGTCAATTGGGGTGGCTGTTGTGCAGGCGATCTTGTAATCAAGTACTGGGCGCAGACGACGAAGGTCAGGAATGTGCATACAGCAGGTGCGATAGCTGGGTGATGTGGTCGGCAAAGGTAATGTCTTCATCGAAGGAGGTTAATTGGTACCGCCCCAGGTGCGCTCTATATGTTACACTACTTACCTACTGCAATATAGTGTGGCCTCCACATACAAATCTAGGTCCCTAGTCTTAAAAGCCTTGTCACACTACAAAACGGGCAGTGCGATATATATATAGCCAACATCCCTTATGGGTCCCATACAGAACAAGGATTTCAAGAATGTAAGCTATTGAAACTTGATCAGATCACGCGTAAACACGTTGGGGAGTTTATGTACCGCTACGAGCATAGGCAATTAGTTTTTTTCTACTGCTGCACAGACCTCCATTCACATCAAACAAGAAATATACGCTCCTTTTATCAGCCGTTTACGCTCATACTGATACTCGGTTATCTTCGTTACAATATGTGGTGGCCTTGAACGCAATCCATCATTAATGCAGCAACACACGGCGTTTGGTCGTTTAAGCATAAACAACGTTCTTCTATGTTCGAGGTAAATAAATCAGCGTCCCCGCAGTTTAATATACAGCAATACAAGAGTACATAATATAGGTATATATTAATATTATCGTTTGCACGTTTAATGATGTTAAATCGACTGCTTCTCGTCAGGTTGTACTACTACTCAGGTTGCCCTGGTAGCGGGGTCCACGATCCCTTCTGGGTGTCCTGTGTAGCCAGATTATGTTATTTAATTAAGCATTATGTGTTTTATTTATCCACTTAATGCAGGATGGAAAGTGTCGGGGTTGGGGGTTCAACACCCTATAATCTTTCTTAGGACCCCACAGTTACGTCTTCGTCGCACACTCCAGGTGGTCGTTTCGAACCCACTGCGTTGTGGTAGTGTGATACAGCATTAATTGACTCTGAGTCTCGGACATCTTAGAATTTTCTCAACAAAGGAACTGATTTTGATTCGAGTCTGACTTGCAAAACTGCTAGCGTTGAAATCTGCAGCTGCTTTCAAATTTCGTTGACATCAGTTTGCAAAATATATGGAGAAAATGTTCAACTCCACCCACCCCGTCTTTTTTTCTACAATTCCCACACTGACTTCATTTTGGTTACCGAATAAAGTAACTAAGTAAAATAAATAAATAAATAAATAAATAAATGTATACATGAATGTGTGTATGTATCTTATCTTATATAATTATTTATAAAGCGCCTCTCACAGCATTTCGTTGACATCAGTATGTATGTATGTATGTATGTATGTATGTATGTATGTATGTATGTATGTATGTATGTATGTATGTATGTATGTATGTATGTATTGTAACGAAAATGTGACCAATTGTTTTCATTTTGAGATGGCTCAATTTTGGCCTGAATTGCTGTAAAATTACATGGAGTATTTCTAGATTTGCGCCGGCTCAATTTTGGCCAGATTTGGCGCTGAGTTTGCATTGTGGCGAAATAATAATTGCGCCAGCTTCGATTTGCCGTGTATTTGCTCTCTCAAATTCTTAGAATTTGCGCCAACGGCAACTATGTGGAAAGATGGTTGGCAAAGTTTTGATTTGCGCCAATGGTTAAAGCGCATATATCTCGAGGTGAAAAGCTATGGGTAATGCTCATTGATCGTCCAAGTTGAGTAGTTTCCTCAGGTGTAGTGGGAATGATTGCAAAGGGATTACCGGATACCAATCCAAGTAATGATTAAAGGTCTTAGAACCTGAAGTAATCTTGTCAGCTAATGATTGATTCATTTACAAAGAAGTCATTAAATTTGTTGGCGGTTAAAATAGGGTCAGTGACCATTTACTTCGTTAAGAAGCAGTCCATCAATCCTACTTTCCTCAATACCAGATTTAATTAACGATCTTATTATGCTTCATGTTTTTAGGTTGTGACTGTATTTAGCAAACATTTTCATAGTAGTATTGTTCAGCTTTTATTCGTATTGTTTTAAAAATTGCGATATTTTATAAATTTGGTTTGATTACCTTTGGAAGGTTTATTTTATATAATTAAGATACAGTTTTGTTTTCTTTTTACAGCATCTCAACAAGCCAACCGTAACCCACGGTTGCTTTAACTTAAAGCCCTTCCTCCCACTCTGCTTAGTCATTGGAAATGCCTTTTCATAGGATTACATAAATTGATCACAGAACTCAGCGTAGGCAGCATTAGCTATAGGATTGCCTATATTACAAGCATTGAATGTCCCGGACCAGTTCGTTTGTTTTGACATTTGTTGAAATAAATTACTGTTTGTCTCATTGATTTTACGTGAATGATAACAGATTTATTTAAATCTTGATTTTCTAAATTGATCCAGGCTATAATTGGCTGGTGATCAGAGATATATCACTTATAATAATTATTGACGAGTCCAGAGTCCTAGGTCAGCTATTCGTGACAATGTTAGCTATCAGAGTTATAGTGTCAACTGTAATCTTAGTAGGACGATAAATGAGTGGTAAATAATGGTGAGAAAGCAGTAGGTCAATAAACTCATTGGTTATGACTATGGTCATATGATTTGAGTAGGTCAGTGTTAAAGTAGGCCTACCAGCTAAGTAGACTTGTTTCGAATTATAAATATGCTAACAGTTTGTTATATTCATCATTAAAGTCCCTCGAGGATAGGCCCGAAGGTCTATAGACCGCACCAACTGTAGGGGCCTAGCATTAGAGTCTTTAAGCAGGGAAATATTAAAAAATAGACTCTCATACGTTAAATTCAGGGGAGTGTCAATTAGTTGAAAGCTTATATAATTTTTTAGGAACATGCCAACCCCACGTCCCCTCCCAAATCGCGGCTTACTCAGAAAACAATATCCTGACATGCTCACCTAATCATAGATGCCATCCGTTCTGCTACTATTAATATCTCAACAGGTAATTGGGAGAGTATAGTAGTTATATATCTCCTAATTTGGTTAGAAGACTCCGGTAGTTAACATGCATAATTACTGTAAGAGTATTAAAATTGCAGTTCCTATTAATAAAATAATTCCGATCAGGATCCAGATCATCGATCGTTATTAAGTAGGAATCTACTGTCACCCTAATCAGGAAATAGCTCAAGCGTGTGATAATCCCTTTCACTATCAAAGCATGAGACAGAGATTGCATCATGCAATTTAGAGCCAGGTTCCTTCACATGATATGTGCCGTTAAATGGGCGCTGTTCGATCATGCACAACGAGCAATAGGCCTACCATAGATCGTCCCCGTTATGGGTTATAGACCACAGACGTGCGTCCTCATTACAATCCGTATGATATGAACTAAGACATTGAGATATGTTTTCAGATCACTAAGAACCAAATTACATAACGCGCAGTTAGGTTTCCCAAGAGATGGCTGATACATCGAGTAAGTCAGCCAGACAGTGGGCCACCAGAAGGCATGTGGAATCAAGCAGGAGGCGTCTACACCATAGAAACCTTGGAGCAAATGCTCCATCCAAGAAATAAGGGGGGGGGTCTGTCAGTGTGTGTGCCACCATTTCAAGGGGGAAGGAACGGGAAGGGGGAGAAGAGGGGGGAAAGGGACGTTGCTCCAATGACTTAGTGGGGATAGACGCCCCTGGAATCAAGTCAAGCATAGGTAAGTTCAATAAAGCAGTATATAACATTATAATATTATGATAGACGTCAATCAACAGATCTAAACTGTATGTTAATTGACACGGGTTAAAAATAGAAATAGTCGAGGAAACCGTAAGCAACCTATTGAGATCAGACAATGCAGAACAGACCTCCCCTCAAACTTCTTGTCATCCTGATGGATCAAATGAGTAAGAAGTAAAACGATAATCTCTCTTATTCAACTTACCCAAAATGTCGTTTCGCGATGGTAAGGGATTGAATCCCTGTGCGTAGAGGTCACTGACTGTGACCTCGTGTCCCTGGTCCGTGAGTGCGGCCACGGCTGTGTCCAGCAGGGCTCCGTTGAACGAAGTCCTCTCCCAGTGAGCGAAGACAATAAGGATCTTGTGTTTGACCGATACCTCTTTCCCTGGACTCATCCTCATGTCCTCTTCCGAAGTAATCCTCGCGGTCAGCTCACTTCCGGTCGGTTGCTCGGCCGGACATTGAATCACGTGATCATTGTCATCTTGTGTCAGCTTCTTCGTTTGACCGGAAACCGCCTGGCGGTAGGATTCCAGCGTCGGTTCCCTTTTCTCGCCGTTTTCGATGGAATCGTGGGTTTCGGGTATCGAACCATCTTCTTTGCCGCTGATTAAATTCTTCGTTTTGAGCGGATGTGTTGACATGTCGACGAGATCATGAACTCTAAAGTCTAAATGATGGCTTGAGTCGACCAGCTACAATAGCTATGGGCGTCTATATAAAGTAGAATAAGAACACAAAGCACATTGCGTGACTTCGGACTTCTTCATATGAAAATGTGAACGGAAAATTGACGCAAAGCGTCACGTTAGCAGAACGACAAGGTTTTTGACTCACAATTCAGGGCTGAATATGTGCGATGAATTAATTCACTTATTGGCGTGTATTTAGAAATTCACGAGTTTCAAATTCCTTTGTCAACGAATAAATGTCAGAAGCGCTGTAAGATGGCTATCAAACAGATCTAAAAGAGTGGCCTTAATATGATCTAATCAGCAAACTAGTTATGATGCGACATTCTCGTAATGTATGCAGTTTGAGTCGAATTTTTTGTTCAATTATGTCACGTTTTATTATGGGACCCGTAGAGTAATGGATAACACACTGGCGTGAAAAAATTTGATGACCTTTTTAGGGTTGCTTCAAAGTGGGGGTCCGATGCTTGGCGTGTCCCCCCACACTGTTAAAGGTGGGGGTCTTGTACCTCTGGACCCCCATGATCGCCGCCCATGTATCTAACTGCTCTTCACCTGGTGACTGACTAACCGCACCTCAGATTTGCATTTCTATGTGACTTTGTTCACGTTGAAAATGTTTGTTATAATCTAGTGTAATTTTCTTTGTTACACAGGCATGTTTCTTTATCTTTCTTTGGCTACATATCCGGCAAATCATGAGCGTAGATTAGTGGTTTTCAACCTTTTTGTAGCGACGGAACCCTACACAAAGACTCATTTACTTACGGAACCCAGGGCCTTTCAGCCGTCCAAATTTTCAACAAATTTAAGTTATTGTAACTTGTAATGTTCGGATTATGTTTAGATTTTAGAATATTAAACTTTTAATGTAAGTTTTTTTTCCATCTCTGGTGCAGGCTATTATAAATACATACTTTAGTCTAGCACTCTAGAGTAGTGTACAGAAACAATGTCGGTAGACAACATGTCTTTTTACTGTATTTTGCCGGCAACTAATTCTGACAGATGGATAGAATATTTAAAATAGTAGGCCTATAGAACAGGGTTATAGAAACTCTGGGTTGGAAGTAATTAACTTCCAAATATTGTTTAATTTGAATAATCCTTAAAAGAATAGGCCTACCAGTCACTACCGCTGTTATCCTTGGGCTTTTTGAACTTCTTCACCTTGACATACAAGGCACGACGTAAGTGGAAACTCCGAGTACTCCCTGTTACGGGAGTGGTGGTAGGGGACAAGTGTCTCTGATCACTGCTCTCTCCAGACCTACCTCCAGCGCTGATGGGTAGTGGGACACTCGTCCACGGAGTGCCTTGATACTAGCCTCCATCGCTAGTTCCAAGTAGCTAGGCCATAGTGAGCCCACTTCTTTTTTCCCTGGGGGACGGGGATTCCAGATTTCGCCCTGCACGCAACAGAACGGAAACAACGGACCAACAACAATTCGCTTACAGCAGTTTCCGGTCCACTCTAGGGTACTTAAGGGCGGCTCTGAATAGTTTATGCTGCGAGAGGCGCCTTATAAATTACTATAGATACGATACGATACTTGCCTCTCTCCCTTGGATGACACTCTCTCGCGGTCCCACCAGCGGTAATGGTATGTGTCAGCCCTCTGTCCCGGATTACATACGAGGTTCCACACAACGGTCAGTCAACACGGTGCAATCACAACTGCACCAAGTGGTTGGCACTCGGCCCGACCCAAGGTCATTTAAGCAATTCAGGGCTGCTGTCAGCACATTCTTCCTCTATCCCAAACTGTAACAGATCGGGGTAATTAAACCAATTCGACACAAGAGGGTTGGCTACATCAGAGCGTCTGGTTAGCCTACCCCCCCCCCACCTTGACCCGCATAAACACGCGATGCAAATATAAAATGCAACAATACATTCCAGTAATACTGTTAATTATTTTAGCATAGATTTATGTCTAGCATTAACGCCTAAAAG